>JARHVA010001228.1:2370000-2842500 GCA_037957365.1 Torreya grandis | reverse complement strand
CACCATGTTCCTCAAATTCACCTGATCTGACACATACATCCTTCCATTATATCATAAAATACCATCATTCTCTAATATAAATCCCTTATACTTAGGATTCTAAGCATTCTTAGAAAATGCTTTCCTGACTTGATAGTAGAATTCATTTCTTGGAGAGAATTCAATCACTCAATCTCTGAAAGCACTACTAATAGTAGCCATGATAGATATGTAACTTCTATGACTTAGGGCATAAGCTACTCTATTTTTTGTGCCTTTGATAGAGTTGATATCAAAATCATAATAAAAAACTCTATCCAACATCTTTGATGAACATTCAAATTCGATTAGGTGAAGAGTTTCTTGAGTCCCAAGTTATCAATCTTGAGCTCAAATAATTTTTCCAGCAAATAATGTCTCCAAAATTATAAAGTATGCATAATTACTACAAGTTATAGGTCATAATGGGTATAGTTCACCTCATAAGGCTTCAACTTCCTTGATTCATAAGTTACTACTACACCATCTTGCATAAAGACTCCTCCTAGTCCATCCTTAGACGCATCTGTGACCACTAAAAATTGACCATTGGGGTCAAAAAATCTTAGCACTGGTGCTCAAGTAAGCCTTCTTTTCAATTATTGAAAATCTACTTCACACTTATCTGACTACATAAGACTTTGGTTCTTTTGTTACGAAGAGGTAAATAGATTATCTATCTTATAAAAGTTTAGAATAAATTTCCTGTAATAGCTATCTATAAAATCTAATTATTCTAAGATTCTAATATTAGAGTTCTTTATTTTTGTATTTCCATTATTCTAATATTCCTCTATTATATAACTATAAACACATGTATATTTGTGATCCTCTATAGCACTGGTTCTAATAATTATTCCATTAATGTGTGTCTAGATGTATTATAGTTAATATTATTTATCCATTACCATGATGTGATCTTCTATAGACAATGCAAATGTGTTTAATTTTTAATAATGCAATCATACAATATTAATTTCATATAATCATTAAATTGAGCTAACACATAACACATGTGCATAAATTATTATCTAAATGTAGATTAAAAAAAGAACGTACTAATGCAAACAATTTAAATAATGCATATAACATGTACTATCTAAAGTGGTATGTGTAGGAGTTCTAGCAATTATTTTGTCATTCCTCAATACTTCCATCTACATCGCCCTATTCGATGATTCTCTTCCTCCATCATGCTCTGAGGAATGAATCTCTCATACATCCAAATCATGACAAGAAGATAGTTAGTCCATAATATCATGACATATATAATAAAATATTATTGACATAACAAATCAATATGATAATAGTGTAAATAATATACAATATAGCTAACTCATAGCATTTCAATCATGAAATCAAAACAACATACAATTGTCCCATAATAGCATATGACTTACAGCTTAGTCAAATAACAATTAAATTAAATTACCAATTATAAATATCCATAGATAATCAAGTAAATTTGTTTAGTGGGAAATCAGAATGTAACATACATCCCCCTTAAAGTTGGTCATTGTCTTGATGATACTTATTCAAATATAAGTTCTGAATCGAAAATATTGTTTAGCAAAAAAATAACATAGTATGAATCATCAAATCAAACAAATAAATGTGAAAATTGCCTATAGAACTCATTATAGTCCTTCCAAGTAGCACAATCCTCATATTATTGGTCTCATAAGAACTTACACTGTGACATCTCCATATTATGCAATTGAAGTTTGTGAGTGTCAATTACTCGGATTGGTTCTATCATGACCACCCCAGGGTCCAAAACCTACAAAGCATTCCAATCTAACACATGTGAAGAATCAACTATATACTTTTTATGATAAGAAACATGGAATATATTATGTAATAGAGTTATGGATGGTGGTAATACAATCCTATACACTACATGATTGACCACTTCTAACATCTTGAAAGGTCCCATAAATCTTGGTGAAAGTTTCACTGACTTCCTAAATTTAATTTAAATCTTTTGTGGCTTAACCCATAACAATACTTTATCACTTAATAAAAATTGCCTATTTACCCTCTTCAAATCAGCATAACTCTTCTACCTATCATTGGTCTTAGTCAATATTTGCTTGATTGTTATTAATATAGGGCATTATGTAGTCCTTTTAGCATCGTGTTCCTCAAATTCACCTAATTTGACACATACATCCTTCCATTATATCACATAATACCATCATTCTTTAATCTAAATCCTTTATACTTAGGATTCTAAGCATTCTTATACAATGCTTTCCTACCTTGATAGTAGATAACATTTCCTAGAGAGAATTCGATCACTTGATCTATGAAAGTACTCCTAATAGTAGCCATGACTTCTATGTACCTTCTATGACTTAGGGCATTAACTACTCTATTTTTTGTGCCTTTGATATATTTGATATCAAAATTATAATAAAAAAATAACTCTATCCAGCATCTTTGATGAGCATTCATATTTGATTGGGTAAAGATTTTTTTTAGTCTCAAGTTATCAATATTGAGCTCAAACAATTTTCCCAATAAATAATACCTCTAAAATTACAAAGTATGCATAATTGTTGTAAGTAATAGGTCATGAGGGGTATAGTTCACCTCATAAGGCTTCAGCTTCTTTGATTCATAAGCTACTATTGCACCATCTTACATAAGGACTCCTCCTAATCCATCCCTATACGTATTAGTGATCACTAAAAATTGACCATTGAAGTTAGAAACTATTAGCATTGGTGCTTAAGTAAGCCTTCTATTTAATTATTAAAAAGCTACTTCACACTGATCTGACCAGATAAGACTTTGGTTCTTTTGTTGTAAAGAGGTAATCGGATTATCTATCTTATAAAAGTTTAGAATGAACTTCTTGTAATAACCTGCTACTCCCATGAAACTTCTTGCCGTAAATTCTCTTTTCATATTAGGTGATGAGTCTATTATTACCATTTATTCTGTTATTTTTCATGTGCATATTTCTTTCACTTAGGTTACTATTATTGAAAATATTGTCATTGATGTCAAAGGTCTAGCATTAGTGATAAAAGCTCCATTACATTTTATGGTGTTTTTTATATTCATATTTTGGCTAATGTGTGTTAATATTTATTTAATATTAATAATTATATTTTTAGTTACATATAAGTCAAAAGAGGGCCCATGGAGAAGTCAAAGAGTTAGAGGGTAAATACAAAAAAGGAATGGGATGCATTTTCTCATGAAAAGTCATCTTGAGGAATTTCAAGAGTCACCATGTGAAGACAAAAGAGGGTATGACATATTTTTCCATGAAGAGACACTTTAAGGAATACGAAAAGTTACCAAAATAAAGACAAAAGAGGAAAGGATGAATTTTATTATGAAGGGTCACCATGTGAATTTTCAAATACAAGGATATGAAGGGTCATGCAAGTTTGGTGCTATTTTTCATGAGGATTGAAGGGTCATAAAGGGTGAATGCCAAAGGTTATTTGGAAAGCTATAAATAAAATCTTGAGAATACATTTGTAATATGCAAGAGAGGACATGGTTTTTTAATTATTTTATATAAGAGAAGAAGAGAGAAAAGCAGGAGGTATTGTAGAGTTCTATCATTTGTTGAGTAAGCAACATTGAGAGATAGTTATATTTTATACACAAGAGGGGTTGGTGCTCACAAATAGTTGATGTGTTGGTGCTTGGAAAAGGGGTTGGTGCTCTTAAAATTTGGTGCTTACAAACTTTGTAATTTGATTTGGTGCTCATTCATATACTTAAGATTGTTCTTTGTGGTTTTTTCTCATTTGGGTTTTCACATAAAAATATGGTCTCTCTCTCTCTCTCTCTCTCTCTCTCTCTCTCTCTCTCTCTCTCTCTCTCTCTCTCTCTCTCTCGTGTGGTGCATGTTATTGTTTCAATTTTATTGTATATCTTGAATGTGTGATTAAGTAGTTAACGAAAAGAAATTAGATTAAGTATAAGATATATAATATACTAATTCACTCCCCTCTCAGTATATTTTGTGCTTAACAATTGTTATCAGAGTAGGTTCTTTTTTGAAAAAGTTTTACAGCTTGAAGGTAGATTGGGGAAAGCATAATGACTAGATCACATGAAGGTTTTTCTACAAATAAAGCACCTTTATTTTATGGGACAAATTATACTTTTTGGAGCATAAGGATGAGGACTTATTTGATGGCCCTTGGATTTGACATTTGGCAAGAAGTGGTGGAAGAATATGAAGAGCCACAGACACTTGTAACTACTCTGATGAAAAAGAAGGCAAGTGAAAATAATGTTAAATCTTTAAATGTTATTTTATGTGAATCAGAATTTGTTAAAGTTATGCAATGTAAATCTACTCATGAAACATAGGTAAAGCTTAAATATATTTACAAAGGTGATGGAAAGGTTCAGAAAGCTAAGACTCAGACTTTCAGAAGATAGTTTGAGAGTTTAAAGATGGAAGAGAAAGAAAATATAGCAAGTTACCATTTGTGGGTTGATCAAATAGTTAATCAGATTCAAGGTCTTGGATAAAAGTTAGAAGAATCAATCATGGTACAAAACATTTTGAGATCTCTACCATTGAGATATTATGCAAAATTTTCAACAATTGAAGAGATGAAGAATTTAGCCAAGCTAAAGATGGATGAGCTACATGGTATTCTTATAGCATATGAGATGTGGATCGAATAAGAGAAACCTTCAAAAAGAGAAGTTGCTTTCAAGACATCAAAGAAAGAGAAGGCTAAGATTTAAGAATCAAGTGACAGTTCTAGTGATGATGAAAATGACAATGAATCTTTATTCATTCATAAATCGTAAAAGGGCACAGGTAAATATCAAGAAAAATTACCTTTTAAATATTTTAATTGTGAAAAGATTGGACATTTTGTAGCTAAATGCCTAGATAAGGGTAATGGTGATAATAAAGAAGGAAAGTCTACATACAAGAAGAGTTTTAAAGGAAAATTCAAGAAGGGATTCAAAAAGAAGAGTTTGTATTCTAAAGATCTTAGCTCAGCTGAAGATAGTGGAGTCAGTGATTTAGAAGAATATATTCTATTCATAGCCATACATGAAGATGCTTCCACAAGAAAAATTATAGATGATCAAGAAGAAGAACATGATGAAGCTGAAGTAAATATAGAAGGAGAATTTGTTTGTGCCTTAGAAGAGTTAAAAGCTCTTGAGAAGAAGAATCGAAGATTGAAGCTCCAAATCAAGAAAAATGAAAAGGAGTTAAAGGAAACAATTGAAGATCTACAAACACACTTTGAAGAAGCCAAAAATAATGAAAAAGGTCTAATGACACAGTTTTAAAAAGTAAGTAAAGAATGTGAAAGGTATGTTATTAAATTTGCTTCTTTAAAATCAGATCTTGAGAAAATAAATAAAGTAATCAATGATAGAGCAGCCAATGATTCAAAATTTGAGAATAGCACTAATATGTTGAATAAGATATTATAAAGTCAAAGATTAATGTTAGATAAAATAGGTATCTAATTTTAAAAATAAAAAGGGGAGGCAAGTACTTTCACAGACAAGGTTAACATAGAAAAAGGAAAGAGCTATGTTAAAGCTCTTACAAAAGAGGAAATAAAAAGGGAAGAAGTTAAGAATACAGAGGACATCTCAAATAAAGAAGGTTGAAAGGAACAGAGCTACAAAAGGCAATTAGGTTAGAGATATAAAAATAAGTTCTATTTTTATGGTTACTATTTTTATTATAATGGATATGGTCATAAGTTAATAGAATGTCAAAAAAGGGCTAATAATTTAAGAAATAAGGAGAATAAAACTCATGTAGAGTCAAGCATAAGCCATAACTCTTTTACTCCTCTATCAAGGTTTAATGAAGAGGCCATAATATGTTACAAGTGTAACAACTTCAGAGATATAGCCTAGTGCTATAGAAATGTATTCAAGTCAGTCAAGGACCAGAGTTTTAAGGCTCCATTCATCAAGAAGAAAGTTCAAACAGGGTCATGATAGAAAAAACAACCTAAAAAATCTATATTGGTATAGATGGCTTTGCATGCAAGAAATAAAGAAAATCCATGGTTCATTTATAGTGGATGTTCGAGGCACATGACAGGGGATAAGAGCATGTTCATAACCTTAAAGAAGATCAATGGTAAGACAGTGAAAATTGAAGATAATACTGCTGCCAAAATTTCTAAAAAAGGTACACTGAGTTTGGATAATGGTAAAACTAAAACTAAAAATATTTTGTATGTAGAAGGTCTTAAGCATAATCTTTTGAGTGTAAGTCAAATGTGTGATCAAGGGCACACACTAAAGTTTTATGTAGAAGGTTGTGAAATTAGGAGAAAAGATTTAAATGTGTTGATTACAGATTCTCAGAGGATATGAAATAATTTCTATATTTTATCAGACATCAAAGGTTTAAGATGTTATTTGAGTCAAATTGAAGAAAGTTGGCTATGGAACAAGAGAATGAGACACATAAATTTTAGAAATCTTGTCAACATCAACAAGAAGCAAGTAGTTAGAAATCTTTCAAAGATTACAAAGCCATCCAACATTCTTTATAAACCTTGTCAACATGGGAAGCAAGATAGAAGGTGGTTCAAAACAAAAGAATACTTGACCACTCAGATGTTAGAGCTTATTCACACTAATTTATGTGGACTTATGAGAACTAAAAGTACTCAAGGTGAAAAATATTTCATATTGCTTATTGATGATTTTTCACGTATGACTTGGGTAATATTTTTAATGAAAAAATTAGAAGCTTTCAGACATTTCAAAGCATTCAAAGCATTAGTTGAGAATAAAATCAATTTGAAGATTAAGTGCTTAAGATCAGATCATGAAGGAGAATTCATGTCAGATTAGTTTATTAAGTTTTATGAAGACCATGGAATAAAGAGACATTATTCAGCAACCAAAACTCTACAACAAAATGAAGTAGTTGAATGGAGAAACAGAATAGTTCAAGAGATGGTGAGAACAATGCTAAATAAATCAAAGATACCAAATAAATATTGGAGAGAGGCAATTGGTACAGTAGTGCATATTTAAAATAGAGCATTATTGAGAGTCAATAGTGATAAGACTCCTTATGAGCTATGGAAAGATAAACTAGTGACAGTTGATTATTTCAGAGTTTTTGGCAGCAAATGCTTCATAAAGAGAATCAATGAAAAAATAGGTAAGTTTGAATCTAGAGCAGATGAAGTTATATTTCTTGGTTATTCTTGAAAAATTATAAATTATAAATTTTATAACAAAAGAACCAAAAAAATAGTTGAAAGTGCAAGTGTCAGGATAGAAGAATATGGAGCACAAAGAATCAGTGATCTAATAGGCATTCCTAAAATCATTAAAGAGGAAGATTTTGAAGAATCAGATGAAGATGAGAAGGAGAAAAAGGACACTAAAACCCCATCTACATATGTCCAGATAAATCATAATGAAAGTGACATCATCAGGGACATAAATGAAGGTATTCACACCAGAAGAATGATGGTAAGTGAATATGAGCAAGTTCATTTCTCTTTGTTATCCAAAATTTAACCTAAATTTTTTTTAGAAGATAGACATGATAAGCATTGGGTTAAAGAAATTGATGAAAAATTAAATCAAATAGAAAAGAATGATACTTGGGAATTGGTGCCTAGACCAAAATATCACAATGTGATAGGAACAAAATAGGTTTACATAAATAAGTTGAATTAAAATGGAGAATTGACCAAGAATAAAGCTAGATTAGTATGTAAAGAATATGCTCGGATTGAGGGAATATATTTTGAAGAAACTTTTGCACCAGTGGCAAGGCTAGAGGCTATTAGAATGTTTCTTGCATATGCAGTGTTTAAAAATTTCAAAGTGTTTCAGATGGATGTCAAATCTACCTTCTTAAATAAGAATCTAGAAGAAGAGGTCTACATTGAGCAGCTTGAGGGATCTATTCTCTCAAATATTAGTATCCATATATGTAGATTGAAGAAAGCACTGTATGGATTGAAATAAGCTCCCAGATCATGGTATTCAAGACTTGATAAGTACCTACAGGTTCAAGGTTTCAAGAGAGGATTTGTTGAGAGTAATTTCTACATCAAAACAAAAGGTGAGCATCAATTGATTGTTATGGTATATGTTGATGACATAATTTTTGGAGGAAACATTGAAAAGATGAAAAAATAATTTTTTGATAATATGCAAAAGAATTTGAGATGTTTATGCTTGGAGAATTGTCATTTTTCTTAGAATTGAAAATATTTTAGTTAGATAAAAGAATTTTTATATCTCAAAGTAAATATGCCAAAGAAATGTTGAAGAATTTTAGTTTTGAGGATTGTGCACCAGTTGGCACACAAATAAGTATAGGAAATAAGGTGAGCAAGGATGAAGATTCACTTATTACAAATCAATCTTTGTATATATCTATGATTGGTAGTCTTTTATATTTGACATCATCAAGGCCAAACATCATGCATGTAGTAGGTATGGTTGCAAGATATCAGTTAGCTCTAAAATATAGTCATGTTTAGTTGGTGAAGAGAATATTTAGACATATCAAGGGGACATTGGATTATAGATTGTGGTATCCCAAGGTAGAGATTTCACTTTGGTTGCTTATACAGATTTAAATTGGGTAGGCTGCTTGGATGATAGAAAGAGTATAAGTGGAGGAGCTTTCTTCCTTGGTAATAGCTTAGTATCATGGCTAAGCAAAAAGCAAAATTTAGTATCACTTTCTATAGCTGAAGCAAAATATATTGTATTGGTATTGTGTTGTACTCATGTGCTTTGGATGAAGCAAACTTTGGAAGATATCAAGGTAAAATATGATGAACCTATTTCTATTTTTTGTGACAACACAAGTGTTATTAATATTTTTTTAAATATAGTGATGTATTTAAGAACAAAACATATTCCCATTAGATATCACTTTTTGAGAGATCAAGTTGTAGATCAATATGTTAAGATGGAATATATTATTACTACAGAGCAAATTGTAGATATTTTCAAAAAGGCACTACCAAAAGACATATTTTAGTATCTACGAGAGAAGTTGGGAGTAATTTCTTTTACTTCTTGCAATTGAGGATTAGCATCAGTTGAGGGGGAGCTAAGTGTTAGCTCTAGGATAGGCCCTTTGCCATTGATGTCAAAGGGGGAGAATAATAGAAATAGGTATAGATACAGGTTGCTACAGTAAGGGGGGGTTAATGTATATTTTTTAGATAGCAGTATGTGTAGGTTGACATGTGTAGTATAGGTTTTAAGATGTGGTAGTTTTAGTTTGAGATTGCCATCAATGACAAAGGGGGAGATTGTTGAAAATATTGTCATTGATGTCAAAGGTCTAGCATTGGTGGTAAAGGCCCCATTGCATTTAATGGTGTTTTTAATATTCATATCTTGGCTATTGTGTGTTAATATTTATTTAATATTAATTAATATATTTTTGGTTGCATATAAGTCAAAAGAGGGCCCATGGAGAAGTCAAAGAGTCACAAGGTAAAGACAAAAGAGGAATGGGACGTATTATTTCATGGAGTCATCTTGAGGAATTCCAAGAGTCACTATGTGAAGACAAAAGAGGGTATGGCACATTTTCTCATTAAGAGACACTTTGAGGAATATGAAAATTCACCAAGATAAAGACAAAAGAGGAAAGGATGCATTTGATTATGAAGGGTCACCATGTGACTTTTCAAATGTAAGGATACGAAGGGTCATGCAAGTTTGGTGTTATTTTCCATGAGGATTGAAGGGTCATAAAGGGTGAATGCCAAATTTCATTTGGAAAGCTATAAATAAAGTCTTGAGAATCCATTTGTAATATGCAAGAGAGGGCATGGTTTTGTAATTATTTTATATAAGAAAAGAGGAGAGAAAAGTAGGAGGTATTGTACAATTCTATCATTTGTTTAGTAAGCAACATTGAGAGATAGTTTTCTTTTATACACAAGAGGGGTTGGTGATCCTATGGGTTGGTGCCCATAAATCTTTGCAAGGGATTGGTGCTCATGTGGGTTGATGCTCACAAATAGTTGTTGTGTTGGTGCTCAGCAAAGGGGTTGGTGCTCCTGCAAGTTGGTCCTTACAAACTTTATAATTTGATTTGGTGCTCATTCATATATTTGAGATTTTTCTCCATGGTTTTTTCCCACTTTGGGTTTCTATGTAAAAATATGGTGTGTCTCTCTCTTGTGTGGTGCATGTTATTGTTTTAGTTTTATTGCATATCTTGAATGTGTGATTAAGTGGTTAAAGAAAATAAATTAGATTAAGTATAAGATATATAATATACTAATTCACCCCCCCCCCACTCTTAGTATATTTCATGCTTAACAACTATTTTATTCCTTCTCCATTTGGTATTAATGTTTCTTTTGTGCCTCCTATTTCTATATCAAATTCTAAACCTACATATTTTGGTCATAATCTTTCTAAAAACAATAAGATTTTTATTCATATACATGTTAATTATAATTTTGTTCCTACTCCTGAAGATGTACTCCTTAAAAAAATTATTCAGACCATGTAGGTGATGTAATAACAAATTAACCAAGTTTCTTTCTTGTCTGAAAACTGAAGTTATATAGTTACTTCTCACAATATATTACTTAATATCTTGGATTATGAGGTCATTATTTTCCCTTTCCCTACCATTTTTATTTTACCTAAGTTTTAATTTTTCAATGGAAAGGGTGACCCTTCACATCATATCAAATATATGTTTGCTTCATGCCTTGAATTTGCACAAAATGAGATATTATTATTGACTAAGCACTTTCTTATATGTGTTAAGGATTATACCTTGATTGATTTTAAATCCTAACATTTAGCTCAGTACATTACTTCAATTATTTGGCCATGTTAGCAATATTTTATGTTTCTATGATTTTTTAGATCATTTCATTAACTCGCCTAATTCTAGATGTGGCATAAAACTTGAAACATTAGATAAATCACCAATTTATTGATGTTTTTCCTCTTTATTTGAGAGGTCAACTCCCTCATGTGATGTAGATATTTTTGGTTTTTTATGTAATTTTAAATAGAAAGTATGAAGAGGAAATAAAATTGGAATAAAAATGAAAATTTGGAATGGAGAGAGAATAAGAATACATGGAAGGGAAAATGGGAAACATTCGACAGAGTAAATGTAGGAAACCACCTAGATAACCTAGTTTAAATGGAATATGTTGGATAGTTCAACAATGAAATCTTGTATTCTTAGAAAGGTGATAAAGGCATACTTTAAACATGAGAATAAATCACATCACTAGAAGGGTTTCAAGACACAAATTACTATGGAATGCCTTTGTATTTTTGGCTAAAAATGAACACAAGGTCTCATTTTCCTCCTTTCAAAAAGGGTTTCATTTAACATCAAATATTTCTAATTTGAAATCTTCCTTTTAACATGTAAATGAAAATACTAAACAATTGATGTGATGAGAGTAAAGATTAATTGAAATCTCAAAGTCTTTCTTCAAACTAGTTTACATGTTTATTGCATAAAGTATGTCCTCTAGGATTCTGAACACAAAGATTACAAAATCAAAAGGTTTACACATAATCAAGAAAGTAAAGGTTTGTAATGGATTTATTTATTTTTAAAATGTAATTCATATTTTATAAATGAGAAAAATAAAAAATTATGAAGCAATCCATTCATCTTACACATTTAATTTGCTTTATATTCAAAAAATTGTTGAAAATATACAATTATACAAAAGATGTAGAATCCTTTCCCATAGGCTGACAGGATGAAAAAATATTCCTTTGTTTATTACATTCATGTATTTTATAACATTTGTACCCTTAAAGTAGTTACCTAAATAATTTTAGCTTGATTTGACCCTAAGACTCCTTTTGATTCAATTTGCATTTGCTTACTTTTTATATTTATTATTATCGAGTGCTTTTACAAAAAATGTGACTTTTAATCATTAATTAATTCCAAATAATCAATATAATTTAGTATTATAAAATCACTAGATTTCATATGTACTTTCCTTCTCATGTCTATCAACAACTTGATGGTGATCTCTCTGACTTTGAGTAATATTGATAGTTGATAGATGTTCAACATCATCTATTAGTCTTCTCAAAAGATCCAACTATTTTATAACAAGATTCATGACTTACCCTTGTTGCAAATCTAGAACTTTTGATGCATAAAATCTAGAAGAAGCTTAGCTGTAATTATTAAAATGTGTAGGAATAACAATTTGGCTTAAGTTTGGATCCTATGTTGAAATTTCAACTTTTCAAATGATTCTACCACTTTGATTCATTTTATTATGAATACCATTATACAAACATAATTTTAACACATCTTGTGAAGTCCTAATTTCACTAATGACACTAAGAATTTTCAATCATGGTGCATCAATTACAAAATATATTATAATAGATGACAATGGGGTAGAAATACCAATAGTTTTGGATATAAAGAAGTTTTATAATGATTAAATGGGGATATAGTGGTTATTTTTGTCTATGTTTTGATGACTTCCATGAAATTTCATCTTGTAATGCAACCCAATTTTGAGGTGCCACTTGGCCTAATGCCAAAAATGCAAGAACCTTGAAATTTTCATGGGAGTTATTTGAAAAGTAATTTTATTCCATAGTTCATACATTTAAAAACACCTCTAATTTCCTATCTTCTATTCACAAATTTCATTCATGTAGTTTGTCAAACATTTGGTGTGCATCCTCTTAAATTCTTGGTGTAAACCATAAACGTTTACACTCTATCACTATGGCCGAATCTGATATAGTAGGATTTATTTACCCTCTTGATTCTATTCATGTCTTAAAATGGATGAATTTACATTCAATTAAAGACTTAAAATTAAAACATCATCTTTATAATGATTTTCACATTCTCCTCTAGGCTAATCTGATGTCTTCCTTAAATTTGATTTTTATTCATAACACAAAATAATTTACTAGATCTTCTTTGTAAAGATCTATCTTCCTTTATTTTTTATGTTAACTCATAATATATATAATTTTATAAAAATTATTACATTCTTATTATTTCATTCTGACTCTAGATCAAAATTTCAAACAGACCTCTATATGAATCCTTAACGAGAAATCAGAATACAATCTTTGGAACCTAGTTTCCCTAGACCTTGATTAGATCTGTCACATTCTTATATAGGCATATCATTCAAACTTATAATATTAAAACATTTAATGGTATTATATAATCCATTTAGGTGTTATAAAACTTAATAAAAAGACCTTTGTCATTCATTATACTTAATGAATAATCAACTTGCAGAAATCAGAGTTTACACTTAGACCTAATGGTTCTTAATTTGGTCTGTCACTCTTTCACAATGGATATTTCCTCTTTCATCAGTGATTATGTGACTTAAATAGGATATTTATATCAAATTTCACCTTATTTTTCTTAATACATAGGTCTTGGCCATTTATTATACTCAATCCTTGAACAAGATATAGAGAACAAAGTTTTAGGCCTTATTTATTTTGACCTGCATAAAAACACAGTCATAAATATATTATATTAAAAACATTTTTAGGACCTAAAACTAATTTATTCCTTTAAATTACCTTATCAACCACCTACCTATCAAATTTCAATGATTTATGAGCATTCATTTTAAATTTATACAAGGTTTAGTACTGTTGAATTTTAGACCTTACCTATAGGTATGTAGGTTGTATTTATTGAAAACAATTCGATATAGGTATCCAAAAGTTATGAAATGTATTATAATAATTCAAATACATCCTCATACACTTTTTTAACAAATTTAATAAAATTTGACTTAGTCATTTTGAAGATATACAAGTTTTAATGATTTAGAACAAACATTCTTTAGGCTTTATACACACAAGTCCACAATTTGAATTCTAGAAGTATATCCACCTACATTTATTATTCTATCATTATATAAATTCAAACACTTAAAAAACATACTAATACACATGCTCAAAAAAATTCAACTCATTTTCTTCATTCTTTTGGGATATATGTACATTTGTTAGTCCTAAAACCCTAAGTTGAGGTTCAAGGTCTATTATAATGTCGAAAGGATACAAAGAGGAAAATTTAAACTTTAAAGATTTGTTATTGAATACATTTATCTATATTAATATCATCAAACCTATATATTGATTTAAATTTTATTATATTTTCTCCATCAAACTTGAAATGAATAAAAGACTCTTTTATTCTTGCCTGTCAGACCTCTAATTGAATTCACAAACAATCACAGGCAATAAGTAAGAAAGCAATAGGATTTAAAATTATGAAGTATAGATGGATATATTTTTGGACTTGAACATGAAATCATATATTTACTCTTGTATTTTAAGCATCTACATCTTAGATACAATCTAGATACTTGATGAAAAATAACACTTATTGACTATTACAGTTTCACAATATTGATAATTCAAAACTACAATATACATAACCCTATTCCATGGTAAAAATAATGATTTAAAGGTGATATAAACATTCACTTACATGCATTTAAAATTTTTAATAGATACAATGAATTCCATTAATTACTCTTTCTTTATTATATAACAAATTGATTACAACAATCCTAAATAACCCTTACAGACCTCCTCTCCTTTATCCTCTTTGAGCTCATTTTCTTTATTTCCTCTCTCTCTATTCAAATTGTTATTGAATAATTTTAAGGTTATATTTTATCTCTTTAAAATTATTCTAATTTATATTCACATAAAAATCTTCTTTTATTAGTGGGTTTGTTCTATTTCTTGCTCCAAGATTCCCTCCTACATAGATATCTCTAAGCTAGCTTATTTTGGACTTGACTCAAGAACTAATCTTGATAAATTTTTGACATATACATTTATAAATAAGGTAAAAATATATTTAAAACACCCCCTAAGGATTTAATTACCTTTTATAATAAATAACATAGACACATATACCCTTCCAAGATGAGAAAAGTCTCGAAAATACCTTAAACATATTTGAATATTTGAACTCCCAATTTTGATGGGAAACTGAATATGAGGTTCTAGAGAAAAATTAGAAATCATACTAAATTGTAAACCTCCTAATCAACCTTACAATACATTAAACACTAAAACATTGTAATTAAAAGATAAAATGAAGCTTGAACATGCTTCTTATTGACTGCATGACCTTGAAGACCTATTTTAGACTACTATGTACACAAGGGAACATTTTGAGATCATGCACCTGTATCAGACTCCTTGAATTAAAAATTTTCAATATCTCATACTCATGAGTCTTATATGTTTCCTAAGCTAATTAAAATTGACTTTTCTTTGCTTATATATCTTCTTCAACTAACTCGCATATAAATACACATGCTCAATGGATCCACACTTCTTCTCTTTGTTGTCTTCTTTAATGTTATGCCTGGACATGAATAAAACTCATTAAAATAATAAACCATTTATTCATCATGCCTTTGAGGCATCTGCCAATCTTATTAATTTTTAGCACATTTTTCATGATTCTAATTATTTCAACATCAAGTTGTTTAATATACTACCTTGTTGATTTCAAACTCACCTTTTATTCTATGTTGTTAGCTTGTGATCCACCAACATTTAGCTTAGCAAAGTCTCTATTATCAATATGAAAGTGCTCTTTAATTGGATTCTTTACTTTTGTAATAATAATTTTTTTGTGTTCAACCTTTTTGATCCATAATACTTCTTGATTGATCTCCTCTTGGTTGCTTTCTTAATTTGCATCTACTTCTTCTTTCAACTTTTCATAATTACTCTTTTTTTGTAGCTTCTCTCTTATGTAAAATGCCATATTTTCATACCAAACATATATGGACTACTTCAAATTTTCTTTATAGATATACTATTGTAGTAATTTATTTTATATTCTTCATATGAGATCCCTTACATTTTATTTTCCTCCAAGACAACTAATTTCTTTTCCATTACCTGTTACTCTATCTTCTTCTTCATCTCATACACCTACTCTTTGGATTTTTATTTCTCTCCTTCACATGTATTGGGTTAATTTTCATCCTCTTGGTTGAGGATTATTCTTTTCCCCTATTATTTATATTATACTTTTGCAATATGATTTTCATGGTTTATTAATAACTTGTTTTCTTTGTTCTTGCCATATTCTAAGGCCTCCATTTGGGCATTCTCTTCTCCAACTTGCATATCTAAAATAACACACTTAAAAAACCATTAGAATCAACATATTGAAGCTTAATTCCTCTCTAATTTCCTCCATGGGTTGCTTTTCTACCACCCTCATCATCCTTTTCTAATTTTTAATTTCTTATTGCTTCTTTCTTCTTTATACTATTTGCTTGATTGGCCACTTGACCATTTTCATGAATATGAATCCCTGTCTTTATTGATATTTAATTGATTATTCAAAACCTTGAATTAAATTTACTAAGGTCTATTTCATCTCAACTAACTCCTTTTGCATATAGTTTTTCTTATCACCTCATTCTTTGTATTTATATGGTCCTGCTCTTTCTCCTTATGTCCTTCTAATTTCTCTTTTTTTACTCCTTGTGTCTCACCCAAATTCTCTCTTTTATCTTTTGACATCTCATCCAAGTCTATTTTAACTTGGATATCACGTCCAAGTCTATTTTACCTTGGATTCTTTTCTCTCTCTAAGCTTCGTTGTGCTCATTTTTCTCACTTTCTTAAGCCTCAATGGGTTTTAGGACTGCAAAACTATTTTCAATTTTTTTCTTCAATCACCTTCAAAATTATTTTCATTTCAACCCAAACTTATGCAAACTCCTTTTACCAAGAGCTTATGTTAAGCTCTGATACCAAAAATGGTGTAAACCATAAACTTTTACACTCTATCACTATGGCCAAATCTGATATAGTAGGGGTTATTTACTGTTTTGATTATACTCATGTCTTAAAATGGATTATTTTAAATTAAATTAAAGAATTCAAACTGAAACATCATCATTATAATGGTTATCACATTCCCATCTAGGTTAATCTGATGTCTTCCTTCAATCTGATTTATGTGCATAACACAAAATAGTTTACTAGACCTTATTTATAAAGGTCTCTCTTCCTTTATGTGTATGTTAACTCAGAATCTATACTATATTTAAAAATTTATTACATTATTATTTCCTTATAACTATATATCATACTTTAAAATAGGCCTCTATATGAATCCTTAACAAGAAATCAAAATACAATATTTAGAAACTTGTTTGCCTATACCTTGATTAGATCTATCACATTCTTAGATAGACATATCACTCAAACTTAGACCCTTCATACACTAAATGGTATTATACCATCCATTTAGGTCTTATAAAATTTAATATGAATACCTTTATCATTCATTATACATAATGAATGATCAACTTGCATAAACTAGAGTTTACACGCAGGCCTAGTGGTTCTTAATTTGGTTTGTCACTCTTTGACAATGAAGATTTCTTCTTCGATCAGTGATTATGTGAATTCAACAGGATTATCATATCAACTTATACCATATGTGTCCTAATACATAGGTCTTGGCCATTTATTATACTCAATTCTTGAAAAAGATATAGAAAACAAAGTTTTCGGCCTTATTTCCTTTGGCCTATCAGAAAACCATACTCATGAATATATTATTTTATTAAATTTTTTTAGGACTTGAAGCCCGTTTAATACTTGAAATTACCTTATCAATCAATTATCTATAAAATTTCAAGTAATGTTGAGCATTTATTTTAATGTTATGCAAGATTTAATATTGTTGAATTTTAGACCTTACCTACAGGTCTGTAAGATGTATTTATTTAATAAATTTTGATACAAGTGTACAAAAGTTATGAAATATTTTATTAAACTTCAATAAAATAACAATACACATTTATAACAAATTTCATGCAATATTACTTAGTATTTTTGAAAATATACAAGTTTTAGTGCTTTCGAACAAACTTTCTTCAAATTTTATACACACAAGCCTGCAGTCTACATTTTGGCAATATATCCACCTACAGGGATTATTTACTCATTATAAAAATTTAAACACTTAAAAAACCTTATAATACACTTTTTCACAAAATTTTAACTCGTTTGATTCATTCTTTTAAGAGATATGTACATTCTTGAGACCTAAAACCTTAAGTTGGGGTTCAAGGTCTATTACAAGGCCGAAAGGATAAAAATAAAATTTTAAATTTCAAGATTTGTTAAAAATTATTATAAAAACTATATATTTATTTACTAATTATTTTTGGCCCTCAGACAAACTTGAAATGAATAAAACACTCTTTTATTCTTGACTTTAGACCTCTAATTGAATTCACAGAGAGTCACAAGAAACAAGTAAGAAAGCAATAGGATTTCAAATTTCAAGCTTTGTTATATAATAATTTTAGATGTATTAATATTATAAAACTTATATATTTATTTACTAATGAGTATTTCCCTTTTAAAAACTTTAAATTAATAAAGGACTCTCTTTTATTCTTGACTATCAAACCTTTAATTGAATTTAGAGACACTCACACGTAGTAAGTAAGAAAGTAATAGGATTTCAAAATTTTAAGTTTATCTAGATAGATTTTTGGAGTTTAAAATGATATATTTATCTTAAAAATCACCTAAAACTTGTATACAATATGAATACTTAATGTAAAAAAAAACACTTATTGTCTGTTACAATTTTGCAATGTTGATAATTCAGAACTACAACATATAGAACTCTATACCAGAGTAACAATTATTATTTAAAGGCAATATAAATGTTAACTTACATGAATTTATAACTTGTAATATATACAAGGATTTACATGAAGTAATATTTCTTTATTATATATAAAAATAATTATAACAATCCTGAATAACCCTTACAAACGTCCTCTCCTCTATCTGCCTTGAGCTCCTTTTCTTTATTTCCTCCCTCTCTATTTGAATTCTTCTTGAGTATTTTTAAGGATATATTTTATATATTTAGAATTATTCTCACTTATATTTTCATAAAAATATTTTTTATTAGTTTTTTTGTTCCATTTATTGCTCCTAGATTCCCTCTTGAATAGTTATCTCCAAGACAACTTATTTTAGACTTGATTCAAGAACTAGCCTTGATCAAGTTTTGGCATAGACATTTATAAATAAGGTAAAAATATTTTTAAAACACCAAATAAGGCTTAAATTACCATTTATAATAAATACCATACACATATATACCATTCCAAGATGATAAAATTCTTGGAAATACCTTAAACATATTTGAATAATGGAATTCCCAATTTTGGGAACTGAATATGAGGTTTTGGAGAGAAAAATTAGAAAACATAATAACTTTAAAACCTTATAATGAAACTTAAAATACCTTCAACACTAAATCATGACCATTAAAAGATAAAATTAATCTTGAACAAGATTCTTATCGACCATATATGACGTTCAAGACCTCTTTTAGTCTACAATGCACACAAAGGAACTTTATTGAGATAATACACCTACGTCAATTCCACATTTGCATTAAATTGGTAGAAAATACATTAGAACATTGTCAATATATTCATGTTTTAAATACTAATCAATGTTGTGAAAGATCTTTATTCCTAATCTAGTTACATTCTTGAATTTCATGAGATGACATTTCATTCAGATATTTTGTTAAACACTTCTCCATTATTGTCTACACTTCTACATTTGGCATATATGTCTATCAGGTTACTCTTTTATCATAAATCCTAATTTGTCCCCTTAATGACATCATCTAGTTTTAAAATATTTACATTGATATTTTATGATATAAGTTTGAGAGATCTATTTATTCCCTGACCCTATTCAATACTTATAATCTTCAAGTTATCACAACAAGATTTCATTTCAAGACTTAAATTACTCTTATTGTCTAATGCATGGATTCTAAATGGGAATCATGGAATGCATAATATTATGATTGATTACCTCATAAGGGAAACACTATTATTTATATTATGGAATGCATAATATTATGATTGATTACCTCATAAGGGAAACACTATTATTTATATTATGATTGATTACCTCATAAGGGAAACACTATTATTTCTATTACTTCACTCATCTGTTAATGTTTCATTTACACTTGTTAGTCCAATCAATATACCCACCTCAAAGTGAACTAATTTAGTTGGATGGACTTCTTATAGGATTGCACATGAGATATTTACTTTTGTATAAACTACATCCAGTTTATTTTTTCTTAAATCTATTCTTTTCTTCTCAAATATTGTGTCATTATCTTTGAAATCCTCATTGTTAGTGTTCCTTAGAATCAAATGGACTCGATGAATTATGCAATTTTACTTATTTCAAATTTAACCAATTTGAAATTTTTTGACTCTCCTCACTAACCACATATACATTATCAACAAAACAATGTACACATGGATATTTGAAAGCCTTAACATGACTTTATTGGTGATTGATAACTCCAGAATCAAAATAGGTTGAACCTTATCCCCGCTTAGTGCGAGTGCACAAGTATTTTATTAATAATTCAAAAAATCAAGTACATAAGGGTGCCTTTACTCCGTTAACCCTTTTACAATGCAAACATGGATTTATATAGTTTTTACCAATGACCGGTAAAAACAACTAATCCTATAACCAACTAAATACGGGAAAACAACCCGTAAAGTAAATCTAAGTAATAAATATAAACATCAAAACTACCTAATAATTAAACTAAGTAAGTTTATTTTATGGGGGTGTCTTTACCAAAAGATGCATGCCCCATTTACAATAATCATTTATTATCTACCAAAAATCTAACCTAACGTTAAGACTTTGGAACAAGTCCTAACAAACCCCCCTATGATCCAAAGTCAGGTCTTTGGACACATACCAAGCATTTTCCTAAATTTTTCAAATTTGATTCTGTCAAGGGGTTTTGTGAAGATATCAGTTGTCTGATCGGCAGTTGGGCAATATATTGGATCAAGAGTTTTCTTTGCTACCAGCATTCACAGATAATGGTATTTGACATCCATATGTTTTGTTTTGGCATGAAACACTGGATTCTTGGATATCTTGATTGCACTCTGATTATCAATGTATAACTGTGTAGGAGCAAACTGAGAAACCTAAAGATCTTCAAGAATACAACGAAGGTAAACAATTTATCTAGAAGCATCCCATGCTGCAATATACTCTAATTTTGCTGATGAATTTTTCACTGTATCCTGCTTCTTACAACACCAAGCAATGGCAGCTAAACCCATATGCATAGTGTATCATGTGGTTGACATTTTGTCATCCACACATCGACCAAAATCTGCATCACAATATCCAATAAGTTTGAAGTTCTTGTTGTGGCGGTATTCAAGGCCATATGTTTTTGTTCCCTGAAGGTAACGAAGTACTCATTTTGTTGCATGCCAATGAATTTCTCTAGGCTCATGCATAAACCTAGATAAAATTCCAACTGAAAATGAAATATTGGGCTTGGTAGTCATCAAGTATATCAAACCTCCCACCAATTGTCTATATGTGGTGCCATCAAAAAAGGCACTGCTATCATCCTTAGACAATTTCAAGTTACTTTCCATGGGAGTGAGGGCAGGTTTGCAATCACTCATGCCAAACCTCTCTAATAACTCAGAAATATACTTAGTTTGTGAAATGAAAATACTGTGCTCTTTTTGAGTTACCTCTATGCCTAGATAGTAGTGAAGAAGTCCAAGATCTGTCATCTCAAACCCATCTTTTAGTTCCTTCTTCACAGACTTGTTATGATTTTCATCATTACCTGTAATAAACAAGTCATCAACATAGAGAACTAGTACCACCATTTTCTTACCCTGCACTCGAAAATAGAGAGTATCATCTGATTCACTGCGATGAAAACCAGTGGATTTCAATTATGAATCCATTTTCTCATACCAAGCCCTGGGTGCCTGTTTGAGCCCATACAAAGCTTTTGTCAATTTACACACTTTGTGTTCAGCACCCACTTGTTCAAAAGCCTGAGGTTGTTTCATATAGACTTCTTCCTATAAATCACCATTTAAAAAAGCACTTTTAACATCCAACTGATGTACTTTCCAACCATTTTGTGCTGCTAAGGCAAGTACCATATGAATAGTGTGCCATTTGGCAGTTGGTGCAAATGTTTCCTCATAGTCAATACCTTCTTGTTACACATATCCTTTTGCAACAAGTCGTGCCTTATGTTTATCAATGGAACCATCTGATTTATACTTAGTTCGATAAACCCATTTACATCCGATGGGTTTAACATGTGGAGGAGGATTAACTAAAACCCATGTATTATTGTTAAGTATGGAATCATACTCACATTTCATTGCCTATTGCCAAACATGTTCAGTAGATGCCTCCTCAAAAGTGGATGGCTCAGTGGAAGAAGTAGTAACAACCATAGCATAGTTCACCTATTTTTGAGAATTCTTGGGCCTTGTTAAACCAACTTCATCTGCTGTCAAGTCAGAAAAAGTACTTTGAGCCCATTTTGGATAGTTAGACAAATTATTCAAATCAGGGACTCCAAAATTCTCATTAGGTGCATTATTTGATGGGGGACTTAGAGAATGTTCAACAATTTCTAAGTCATCAACCTGTGAACTTGTAGATGAAGGAGAGGAAAGTGAAGGAATTTGAGTCTCATACCATAACTTCGAAGAGGTATCCCCATTATTCAAACCCTTATCTCTTTTTGCATTTTTCCTCTCTAATCTATCAAGTTGAGAATCAATCTCTGCAGTGTTCATAGTCCCAAACTCATCAAATATTACATCTTGACTCACTATGAATTTGCCTGAATCCTGTGTAAGCAAACGAAACCCCTTTTTATCTTCAGAATAACCAAGAAAGATGCATTTTCGACTTCGTGGTTCCAACTTAGTTCTATGTCTAGGAGGAACCAAAGCAAAACAAAGACATCCAAACACTTTCAAGTGTTTAACTTTGGGTTTAAACCCATACCATGCCTCATATGGAGTTTGTCCCAAAAGTGCAACTGTGGGGGACCTATTTCTCAAATACACTATAGTACCTATAGCTTTGGCCCAAAATTTATCATCAAGTTGTTTATAATGCAACATGGCACGTGTTGTGCCCTCTAAAGTTCTATTCATTTGTTCAGATACTCCATTTTGTTGTGGAGTATAAGCATTACTATATTGTCGATGAATTCCATGTTCTCAACAATAGTCTAAAAATTCATTAGAGGTATACTCACCTCCATTATCTGAATGAAGAGTAGCCAAATGTGAACCTATTTCTTTTTCGACTAAGTGTAACCAATCAACAAACTTAGCGAAAACTTCAGATTTGTTTTTCATAAAGAATACCTAAGTCATCCTAGAAAAGTCATCAATAAACAAGACAAAGTATCTACACCCACCAATGGATAACTTTTTCATGTCACATACATCACTATGAACTAATTGTAAACATCTATTAGCTCTCCAAGATGACTGTTTAGGAAATTTTTCTCGATTTTGTTTGCCCAAAACACATGACTCACAAAGAATACTATCTTTGCAAAAAGTGGGCAACCCATTCACCATACCATATCTCTGCAAATCCACTAAAGAGTGGATATTCAAATGTCCATAGCGGAGATGCCATAACCGCTGTGTAGACATAGTACCTGCACCTGTGTCAACAACTGCTGCAAGTTCTATATTTGGAGGAAGCACCTTACAATGCAATTTAACCAAGTTTCCATCTTCATATCCTGTATACATGGTTTTATAATTATCCTTCACTGAATTGATGTAAATGAGCCCATTTTCAAGCACAATTTGATAACCTTTCTTTTGAATAGTTACCAAAGAAAGTAAGTGTTTCTTCAATGTGGGAACATACCAAACATCCTCCAAGTATTTTATAGACCCATTAGGAAGAAGAATTCAAATAGAACCAAGTCCTAGTGGTGTATGCATAGACTTATCTGCTAAGGCAATTGGAGAGAGAGAAGCTTCCTTATAAGACCAAAAGAAATCTCTCCTAAATGTAATGTGTTTGGTTTCTCCTGTGTCTAAAACCCATACATCTGTGAGCTCATCTCTAGCCTCATATTCAATATAATCAATGTGCCCCAAAGTAGTAAAGGCAAATTCATGGGCAACATTACTAGATTCATCATAGTCATGATCAGCATACTGAGCAGAGTTAGTCTTAGTTTCTTTTTGTGGCCTCTAAATTTTATCAAAAGGAATCCTACATTATGAGGCAATATGACCAAATTTCCCACATCTATGACACTGAATGTCAGATCTACCTCAACCTCTACCCCTATATGAATTGTGACCATGTCCTTGATCACTTGCTTCATGTAAATGTGATTGATTAGATTGTTGATTATGTGAATGACCCCTACCTCTGTTTTGATATCTACCTCCTCTGTAACCTCGACCCCCTCTATAACTGTTTCCTCTATTGTTTTGATGCCCAAATGAAGATGAACTAGGCTTTGACTCTAAAACATGGGCTTCTTCAATTTTTTTGGATTTTTTGGGTAGAGAGAGGTCATGTTGGATGAGCAACTCAGCCAACTTATCAAAGGTGATGCCTATGATCTTGTCAGAGACATGCAACATTTCAACAAAATTCTTATAGGACCCTGGTAGTCCTTTCAAAGCAGTAGTAACTATGAGGTCATCATCTAGTTTTCCAAAACTAGCCTTAGTGTACTCAGTAGTGATATTTTTCAACTTAGACATATATTCTCCCATATCCCCATCTTCATCTAATGACAAAGTAAACAACTGCATATGAATATCTATCTTCTTATGCTTAGGTTTCTTATCATACAAATTTGACAATGTTTTCCATGCAGTGTAACTATGAGGAGAATTTTCAATATGAACATACGTATCACGAGTACAACAACATTTAATGAGAGCTAAGGCCTTAGAATCATGCAAATTGAAAATATCTAATTTAGCCTACTTTGTTGGCAATGTGGGATTTTCATTCTTAACAATATCCCATAACTCATTAAACACTAGTGAAGCCTCCATCAATCGTTTCCAATCTGAATAATTGGAAATTGTTAATCTATCACCATCTAAAAGCAAATTTTGAATTTTCAGCATTTTTGAAATGAAAGCAAGTGTAGTAGAGAAATGTGCGACAAAATGTGAAAGAAATAAAAAAAATATCACTCACTGCACAAGACACTGCTTCTACGGGGTTTTGCACTTAACCTCCGCATAGAGCGTAAAATAAAAAATAAGTATTTTTGATGGGTTTTGCACTTAACCACACCAAAAATCAATGATTAC
Organism: Torreya grandis; assembly: GCA_037957365.1. Classification (NCBI taxonomy): domain Eukaryota; kingdom Viridiplantae; phylum Streptophyta; class Pinopsida; order Cupressales; family Taxaceae; genus Torreya; species Torreya grandis. The sequence goes on along the minus strand of JARHVA010001228.1, from coordinate 2,817,256 downwards.
ACCCTTATTTTGCCAAATTATAACCTTATTCCACCAATTACACCCTTATCTCACCACAACAATGCAAAAAAAATATGATTAAATTATGCCCCTTTTTTGAAAAATTTAAATAACACAATACAATATGTGTTTTACAATATTTTGATTTAAAAGGGAATATTCCTTTTTCAAAAAAGTATATTCCAAAGCAAAAAAAACTTTCTCTAAAAAGAAGAGATTTGAACCCTTGACCTCCTCCTTTGCAAGCTTCTAACAAAATAAGCTTAACTAATTGCTCTAAGAGCAATTGCAAAATACTACACTCAGAAATTTCTATTTATACCAGATTTAGTGTATGAGGGAAAAAAATTTTAAAAAAATTACATATGAGTAAATGTATTTAAATTTTTCCCTCTTTTTATTTTTATTTTTTGACAGCCTCTCTTTCAAGCTTCTCCCGGGTGGGCCCTCCACAGCAAATATTTGAAACAAAACTATAGAAACATCAAAAAAATAATTTTTGAAATTTATTCCAGTGCCATTCTTCACTGTGACACCATGGCTGCTCTAGAAATTATTTCCTGCACCTGCTCTCTTTGCTACGGGCCATACAAATCCATACAGGCATGCTAAAATAGATTTTGACTGAGTTTTTGCATATTTTCAAAGTATGTTTTGCAGGGAATGAATTCCAAATGAAGCCTGGACATTGGAAGGCCATACAACAGGCTGTACAAGTGCAAAAAAAATCCAAATTTTCAATATGAATGCAAACACAGGGGTTTTAATGCCATTTGCAAATGTTTTAGACATTAAGAAGCCTGAGAATGAATAGAAATAACAAAGGCAGCCATGAATGGAGATTTTCAGAGGTTTTCCACAAAAAAAAGGCCGTACAAATCTGATTTTGGCCAAAAAACAATGAATTTAATAACATTAAATGCTAAAATTCATTTTTTATGCCAAATGAAGATGTTTAACAGAGGAAAAATGGAGTATGAAAGATCAAAAAAGATCAGACTGTGGTATATGGAAATATACAGGTTTAAATATAAATAATATTTGAAAAATTAAAATAATTTAATAATTTTTCAAAATATTTAAACCAAGACTATATAGCATACCTTATTTCATGCCAAAAAATATCACGTGAATTGATTTTTCACCTTGCTCCTTCGAAATCACCGTGCTCCCAAAATAACCATGCTCTGATACCACTGATAACTCCAGAATCAAAATAGGTTGAACCTTGTCCCCACTTAGTGCGAGTGCACAAGTATTTTATTAATAATTCAAAAAATCAAGTACATAAGGGTGCCTTTACTCCGTTAACCCTTTTACAATGCAAACATGGATTTATATAGTTTTTACCAGTGACCAGTAAAAATAACTAATCCTATAACCAACTAAATACGGGAAAACAACCCGTAAAGTAAATCTAATTACTAAATATAAACATTAAAACTAGCTAATAATTAAACTAAGTAAGTTTATTTTATGGGGGTGTCTTTACCAAAAGATGCATGCCCCATTTACAATAATCATTTATTATCTACCAAAAATCTAACCTAACGTTAAGACTTTGGAATAAGTCCTAATAGTGATTTGGGAATCTTTTGCATTTTGGATGTTTTCTTCTAGAGATGAGGGGTAAAAAACCCCTATTTGGGTTATTTTAGACTTGAAAACAATTTGGATTATTTAATTTTGAAGGAAGAAAGATAGTATCAGACCTCCTAAATCTCATAGGACCATAAAATTAATTGGGTTTTTTATGCCTTATGAGTGTCAAATCTATTTCATATCTTTTAAATTGTTAAGACACTTAGAAAATTTTGGCATAGACCAAACTAGGATTTTTATATATATGCAAGTATTTAGACCTAACTAGGTCTTCTGGCCATGACTCATATTTGATTTTTGAGACACAAAAATGATATTATATTTCAATTATTTATAATCAAAATTCATTTCTCGGTTATGGTCTCCATATTAAAATAGAAGTTAGGAGCTTCCTAATAAGTTTTATTCTTACCTTAAATTTCATTTTGATGTTGATTAGATTAAATAAGTGCCATATGAGATAAGCTCAGATCAAACCAAAAAAGCACTATATGAAATAAGTGTTGCATCCCAATAGATGACAAACATAATGAACATTGAGCTTGAATAGTATGATTTTTGGATTAAGTGTCAAGCACTATTCATTAGATTAACATCATGTATAATTACCTAGTAGATGTTTTTCTAGAAATAGACCAAGCCTTGTCTATTGGACTATGGAGTTAACAACTTTATTATAAATTTAATACTATCCTTGTTTTTTATTTACCTCCAATCACCTTTTAGGAGTGCAATTATGGGTGTTATTTTGAAATGTAAAATTTTATGATAATAGCTACCTTTGACTGTGGAACCACACTCCCTATAAAAGTGTAGAAAAAATCCATATTATTTGATAACCAATGCCTTCTTTGTTGTGAATCCTTGTGTATATAACATACTTATATGCCTTGATCTAACCATATGGTATCCAAAATCATATGATAAATCAAAACACACTACTGGGATATATCACTTGTTTTAAATTTTTTGCATATCCTAATCTAACCAACTAGTATCTAGTTCACCTATCTCAATCACATGAGAAATGATCACATGCTACTAGGCTAGATCACTTACCTAGACTAATTTGTGTGTTTTCTTGTTCACTTAAATATATTCATTATAAGATTTTATGTCAATCTTGGCATCTTATGAATAAACATTTACATCACCATTTTTATATCTATGACCATAACCAAAACTTACAAATAATTATATTCCATGATACAATGTTATATTTGAGTATATTATCATATATTATGGCTTGGAGATCCACTTGGATAAAATACTTCAAGTCTATTTCTACATGTCATTCTAAAAACTTAAGAAGATGCATACTGTAAAACTTGCATATGATAGAATATTTATTACTCATTTGGGTTAAAATCAAGTGCCCAAATAAATATAATTGTGAACACTGAACCATCAAACAATGATCATAAATATTAAAAAAATGCAATCCTTTCACCTACTTTGAAGCAATGACTATCTTGGATTTTTTATGCAAATCATGTGGTTTTTTACTAAGAGCTTCTAGGTAGAGAACATAATTACACACATATGCAGGTAAAAAATAAAAACACATGGAAAGGGGAGAAAAAAATAAGTTGTTGCATTTATTGAAAACAACACACACTCGCTAAACATAAAATAAAAAAGGAAATTAAGCCATAACAAAAAACCAAAACTATTTATAGCGGTCTGAGAAATATATAAAGACTAAAACAATCCATTAAATGGCTATGAGAAGTAGGTATCATCATGAAACAATGGATTTCACTCATGAGGTCTTTGAGGATCAAATAATAACAACTGATAGAAGGGAAACATAATATATCTAGATGGCTAAGCATATGAACATGATTTTGAATGAGAAGACTAAGTGTCAAAATTCCATTCGATATTTGAGGATGAACAAAGAACTTGAATAAACTAAACTAATCTCTTTTATCTTGTTCAAAAATGCTTACCTCTCTATGACTCAAATGCTTAAGAATAATTCCCTCATCTTCTTTCCATGTTGATTTGGGAATCAACTTGAGTGAAAGACCATCAATGGTGTTCTTGTGATTATACATTCCTTATTCCTCAATACACATTTTATCATACTATTCAATAGTTTCCTCTATGATTTTACATGCCTTTGAATTTGAGATTGGAACAAGTGGATTAAAAATTTATTCTGCATCACATTCTTCTTCACCTATTTATATCATATTAGTCAATTATTTCTCTTATACCTGAATGCTTTTCAATGTTGACTCTTCTATTTAAACATCACAAATATATTATTTCTCAATAACCTATAATGTATGATGTTCACTATTCCATTTATGTTTTTTAGAATGGGTTGAATTAAACCCTATAGAGGGTTCTAAAAAAAACTATTTATCTTGAAGTAGACCATTAGAATTTATTTTATCTAGCTTTGATGTATTATCTCCTTTCATTAAAATTACCGTTGAGGAAGATATCAACATAGTGGGTAGATACACTAATGAGGAAACAAAGTATTTATTTGAGCTTTATTTGAGGTTACCATTTTTCAATTTTAGAGGTTTGATTTATGAACAAATGGAAGGTGTTGTGATGGGGTATTATCTTTCTTTAGTTGTTGCCGACATGTTTATAGAGTAATTTGAAGACATAGCTCTCCACTCTTTCCCTCTAAGACCAAATTGGTGTAAAATGTATGTTTATGACACATGTAAACTAGCCACATGATCTATAAAAATTGGAAGAAGTCCATCAACACATCAGCAGTTTTATATCTAACATCAAGTTCACTAAGGAATTAGAAAAAATGGCAACTTTCCCTTTCTTGATGTCCTCCTTTCAAGGAAACCATGTGGGTCCTTTTCCTTGAGATTCTTTAGTAAATTGACACACACAAATCTATATCTTCATGCCAAATCACATCATCATCCTTCTAAAAAAGTTGGGGTGTTAAAAACCCTAATGACTAGAGCTTTTAAGATCTATGATAAGGACCATTTAGAAGAAGAGATCATTCACTTAATAAAATTTTTAGATAAGAATGGTTACAACAAGAAACAAATTACTAAAGATTTTAAAATATAAATAACTACTAAATTGAATCCCTGGGTTAGATAGGTTAGTTTTGAAAATCTAGTAGTCTATCTCCATTACATTAAGAGTATTTCCAATAAGATCTCAAAAATTTTAAATAAGAATATCCAGTCCATTTTCATACCTCATAAAAAACTTAGAAAAATGATCGAGTCTTCTAAGGTCTGCTTAGATCCTACTCTTAGAAATAATATATAAAAATAAATTATTCTTTTGGGATGGTATACATTGGCATGATGGGGCATTTCATTAATACTAGGATTATGGAACATGTTGTTGATATTAAAAATGAAAGAGTGATTAAATCAGAACTAGAAGAATGTATAAACATAATATTTTTCACATTATCATTTATTTATGTTTTCTCTTGAAGCAACATATTGAGCTTTAATTTCCCTGAGTGCATGCCTTAAAGGGTACACTGGAAAAGGGGTGGGAAGGCCCTTGGTGCTTTGTAAGAGATATTTATATCTATGTCATGATCATATTATTCCTATCTACAATTCAATGTCCTTAAATTTACCTTCCTACCTACTTCCTTCCATCCTACCTCAATCAACTATGATGTTTACTCATTTCCTACTACATCAACCATGGATGATACAATATATTTTACACATGTTCCATTTATGTATTTCATCGACCTAGTTGATGTCATTATAAGTGTCTCTTTGGCATTTGGACTATTTTAGCTTGGTTGACATAGTTCAATGTCAAGCCAATTACTTTCAAATGCATCATCCTTGTCTGATGTAATTGATTTAGTTCTAGTTTGTGTATCTGATCACTATATATACATGACATATTTTATTCCAATCGTATACACATATTTTCACACTTATTTTATTTGAATACGCTCACACTTCTACCCTAATCAAATTTGGAGGAACTATATGTAGAATATTATTTTGAAGGAAGCTTATCTTGTGAAAGTTTTGGAGATCCAATAGGAAAATTCATTGGGAATATTATTAGTTCTTCTACCAACCATTTCATGTCTTTAAATTCACAACAATATCTTGTAAAACACTATTGTACAAGGTGGAGATTAAGGCTCAATAAGCCCCCCATCATGGTAAGAATTTATAGCATTATGCTCTTTCATTTATTTCATTTAGTAGATAGATGTTGCTTTTTGCTTAGTAGATAAAAATGTGTTTGTGTCCTTGTCTAGGATATCTCTACACTTATACTTTGTGTGGCTATAGGATTTATTGGACTTTCCATTTATCCATTTTAGGCTGCCTAGACCCCATTTATCGACCATGGCACCTTACCCATTTTGATCATTCTAATCCTTCCTCTTTAGTTTAATTTACTTTCCCAAATACTTACATTGATTATTTGTAGTATTGATTACTTACATAATGACCTAGTTAGAGCTATCTCATTGTGCCATTGGCCTAAATTCTTTAAAACCCTTTCCTCTTATATTGGTGATATGGGTGCCCCTCTTTCTAGATCTACAGATTCTCTAGTCACTACCCTAACATTAGGTATCATGTGTTCTTTGATTAATCTTCTCTAAGTTTAGAACTTTAGAGATAGGATAGTTGTAGCCTAATCATAGTTTGTGCATACGTAGAACACTCAATCAATACTAAATATCATTATTACATTGAGGACACCAAAGTTTTAGATGTGGAATATCACTTCTTTAAGTGCCTTCTAAGAGAAGCTATTGATATTTGTAAAAATGATAAGAATATGAATAGAGACATGGACCTAGGTCTAAAAAATTTTTAGAAACCATTAGTTTACCTTTCCAAAAATCATTATTAGTAAACCTCTTGTCTCCTCCTTCCCTAGAAATGCTAGTGTTCCTTTTCTTATCTTTTATCTAAACATTTTTGTCCCAGTTTTGTAGTACAAGAGGCCTAGGTTTGTAATTTTTGTTTCTAGTATCAAATTTTTCTTATCCTTTCTTTTCCTTTAGCTTCAGGTCAAGTACTTATCTTCTCTTCAGATTATAACTAGGTTTGGTTATATAGTGTGTTCCATAAAAAAATTACTACCTAGTTAATTTTTTTAATAATTGTATAAGTTAGTATCTTATTTTGGTCCATCAAATTGATATATTTATTTATAATTTACATCTTATCACTATCAACAATAATATTAATACATTTCATTAATATTTTTAAACGTTTTTATAGATTTAGGTTTTATAGTTTAGTTCTATTGGTGAAATATTTTGTACTCATGACAAATAAGTATTTCACAATATTGAATGAGCTGAAACTTCTCTCCTTTACTAGGAGGGGAAGTTCCTTTTATTGAAATTGATAAAAAAAATACACTAAGCATATTTACACTATCTAAAAGTTAAATGGGGGTTATTTTTATGACATTCAATTGAAAATAAAATGGAGAAAAAGAAGGTGAAGAGTCATGGGCAAATAAGCAAACAAAGATTTCATGCAACCACCTAACGAGAGAAAATTAAATGTAATTAATATGTTTTATTGAGATCAAACACGATTAGTACTCGGAACTATGAAACATGCATTAACATAGAAAAGACATATACTCATAAAGGAAAGCAAGACACAAAGTTATGAAATTCCTTGGTTCTTGGTTAAAGATTAAACACATAGTTTCTTTCTCCTTCCTCTTCAAGATTAATTTCTTATGGACATCAAAAATCCCTTTTACAATAGCCATTTCTCATATTTATAAAAAGAGGGAATGAGCAGAGCTTTCACATTAAAAATGACTCTTAGTATATTAGATTTTGTCCTATTCTATTTTGCATAATTTTCACATTTATGCAAAGGAAAATATGACTTTCCTAAAATAAAAGATTGATAAAAATGGAAATAACAATATGTAGACTTCATTAAGAAGTCTCATTTGGCATGGAAATTGGTGTTGAAGAATCTAGGGTGGCTAGGAAGCTTCTGGGTCATTATTTATCCTCTATAACCCTAATTGTTTTGAATTTATTTACTAATTTAGTGACATCATTCCTTTTCAGGACTACAACATGATTGCAATATGTCAACCATCTTTCAAAAACTAGAAATATATCATTATTAAATTCCATCAGTTTAATCAATTGATTATTCATTTATTCAATTGAAATGTGTATCTCACTAATCATAAACATGGAGGCTACACTGAAAGTATTCTCCTTGAATAATGTTTTCTTTATCACTTTCTTAAATTGAGCCTTTACTTCATCTATAGTATGGAAGGTGATTACATATTTTTTGAATAAGTCACAATGTATCTCATTTATATTATAAGTGATCATCTTTTACTTTTATTTTGTAATACTAATATGCTCATGTAGTTCTTATATTGCTCAGTTTAGGACTTCAATCTTCTGGAGATTACAATTGGACCATTTTTAGGAGGTATCATCCCCTAATTTTTTGAATATTCCAACCTTGACTATTAATGATGTATAAACATCAATCATATCATAAACATCATATCTTATATTTTCCCATACATTTATCTTAATGTTGTGAGCTTTGAACTACTGATTAATATTTATAACTTCTATATCAATGGTTCCAAATAGTTTCATCACTTCTTCAATGTATTTCATCATGTTCAATAATAATTCGTCTACCCAAGCCTCTAAATTTTTACCATGTGAATTTTACTTGTTGATGGTAGAGATGGCTTATTTACTTATACCCAACACTTGAGAAGGATCATCAACTTGAGGTGTTGTGGGTGTATCAACTAAGTTGAGAAGGTACTTGACTTATCTTGACAACTACCTTACCTTGTCCTAGAGTTGTTCCTAAGCGATATCATCTTACTATAATATTTTCATCATTATCTATTTGTTATCATGTGGATTGTGAATGTCACTCTCCTAGTTACTTTGAGTGGTATCCTCTTCAGATTAAATTCACTCATTCTCATTTATCTAACATCCTTCTCTACATTAAGCTTTGTGATTTCAATGAACTACATGCCAAAGGGATCTAAGACCAATTTAGAAGTGGTAGTATCTTTTTTGGGAGGGGGAGCCTTGAAAATGTTAACCACCACATTAAAATTAGGAATGTCAACTTTCACCACCCTCTTCCTTTTACTGAGCATTGGATACATAAATCGGAATGACATATCATTGAAAGTGGCCATTTGGGATTCAATGAGAGTGGGTGTAGGCTATTTTTGAGGTGTAGCTTCTAGAACTAAGGGGGATGATAAATTTAAAACTTCACCTTCCTTATCAATTACTTAATGATTTTCCTCTTGAGTAGAGGAAAATTAATTTTGTGTTGTGTTGGGAATGAGAAGAGTGGGTTCATCAAGAGCGAAAGAAGAAGTCTCTAACAATACCAATGTATTTCTTTCAATTTTATTCCCACAATAGGACTTTCTTCATTGGTCTTTCCTAACTATTTTCTTTATTCAAGATCTCTATCATCATTATCCATAGAGCTTGAAGAAGTAGGTGATTCAATCATCACACTAGTGTAGCTCTTATTCAAAGTGGGTGCAAGTGTATGATTTGGAGGGGTTGAAACATTTGATATTATAGAACCATCTACTCCAATCACTTTTAATGATTTCCTATCAAACTAATGTTTGGTTCTGGTCCATACAGATTTGGTTCTTCCTTGTATATCTATTATCTCTATTGTAGACCAATTAATGTTTAGCAAAGGGAAAATATTTATCTCAACATATATAAGGTCCATGAGTTATATCATATCATCCACTATACATTAGGGAACCCATTCATCTATGAAGGATCTAATTTGGTCTACCATCATTTTATACCAATCTCTTTGATTCACCTAAAATTTATCTAAACAATTTTCCTAGTAATCCTCTAAGTGAAGAATATGATCATATGTTGAGCCAATGCCAAGACATTTGCTTACGTATATTTTTGTATCAATCAAATATATGCTAACATATGATTGGAGAGTTAATTGGGAGAATTTTTATTCAATGTCCTAGGAATTGACCACTGTTTGACATGAGAAGTTTCCCAATGAAATAGGGAAAGAAACACCCAAGATGTGTCTATCTCGAAAGTATTTGTTCACTGCTCCTAATTACCTACACAAATTTATTAATATGATATTATTTTTAACCAGACTTGGGAGACTCATAATATATCCTTCAAATCCTCCAACCCTAATGTAAGTGAAATTTTGATAATGGATATAACAGTCATCGTACTAGTTAATCAAAGTAGTTACTTCATTAGTCATTCTTCTTCCCCAATATTCATCAAGGGATTGTAATATCCAAAATGTGAATGCATCATTTATTATTTTAAAGTGATTGTTTATTTATTATAGAGTTAGTTGGGAAAACATTCATAGACCTAGGTGGAAAAAATGATATTTACCTACTTTCATAGTCCCAGATGTATCCTCTAAGAGGATAATGAATACACCAGGTAGGAAGTCATGAAGAACTATTTTTTTATTGCACATTAGACAACTGGTGATGTAGGAAGTCATTGATCATTTCTCCCCAATTAATAAATTTCATTCCATTTTAGATGATGTTCATTGGCATGAACATCCAAGGGTATAAGTTATGGGTATTATCATTACCTACCACATGGTTTAGGTGGGTGATCACATTAGAGAGCTCCTCCTTGAAATTTGAATGAAATAAGTTATTAAGAAATTTCAAAATTTGTTCCCTCCTATGTTTTGACCAAGACTTGTTGATTACTATCAAATACTTGTTTGGGTTATTATCCTAATACTTTTGCCTTGTAAGGTACTCTTGTTAATGTAGTCTTCATGAACTAGAACTTTTAATGCCATGCCATCAATTTTGGCCATTAGTGATCCACCACTTGATTTGATTTCTTAGGTTATGGGGTCATAGTGTCTCTCATAGATGAACAATAAATATGAACATTACACTGATTTAGGGAAACCTACTACCTAAATAAGGTCACTCTCTACTAGAATAATAGTCAGTCTGCTTGGGTTTTCCACCTTCAATCTCTTGTGGAACTCCTCTAAGTCTACATGTCTGATATGTTCCTTGGAAATATTAGTAATGTTGATGTCTAACACTAGGAATATATAATAACCCATATATTTTACTTCATTTTTTTATATCCAAATACTCAAACACTACTTCACAGGTAAGGGTTAATAGTTTGAGTGGGTTTAAAGGGATGAAATCCTAATGAGGATGGAATGAGTAGGTTTTAGTGGTCATGAGATAGGTTACTCATGCTAGGTGAACACCCTCAGAATAAGGATTTGGTGAAGCATGAAAATTTTAAGAATAGCTTATACTTTACTCTAAAAAATGTTGATAGGTGTCCACTATGGAGTGTTTGGGAAAAATAAAAAATTTCAGCAGAGCCTTAGTAACAAAGGTATTATAAGGTGGTAGGAAAATATTTATCATAGCATAAACTGATTCTAAAATAATGAAAAATGAGCCTTAAAGTCCTAATATAGCTCTTTTATAACATGGCATGACACACAAACCAAAAACTCAATTTCATTCACACATGAGACCTAGGTTGATGGAAAGATGCCATGCACATCCACGTTGGTGCATCAGATGTGTGTACATGCATGTTTATCCATGTGTCTACCATATTGATAGGGACAAGACAATTGGCCATGTCTACCAGGGGCATATGTCCACAGGCTCACATCTGAAATGTCATCAAGGATAGACCAGTTAGAGTAAGATGTGTAGGGTGCATCTATGCATCCCATGTAGTCCAAGGGTAAGGAAGATTGGCCATTGTACCACACGAGGCATGAATATGTTCTTTGAGTGTCCTTCACAACTTAGTCATTTTTTTAATTTTTTTACTTTTTCAAAAATTTCAAAGGTTTTTTTTCAAATTTCAAGGCAAATTGGCTTAGAAAATTTGGGGAACAACAAATATCTTAGACTAGGGATGTAGATTCACAAGAAGATACATGAACTTTTAAAACCTCAAGTTTTCCCAAGCAAGTGTCTTATCCATTGGGATACAATTTCAAGCTCAAGGCAACATGAAAGAGGAAGGTAATAAGGAAAAAAAGAGATAAGAAGGGAAAGACATAACAAAATGGAAACACACAACTGAAGGGAAACACATAATTGAACTAAAAATCACCTATAAGAATGGTAGATGAGATCCTACCTTCACTCTTTATAGAGCTTCATATATTTCATGTTGTATGTAGAGGGAGGTAAGTACCATATTTCTCTACCAAATAATATGTATTTTCACCATAAAAATGTTTAATATTAAATGGTCCCATCCATAGGGAGTTAAATTTTCTATTACTTCCTCGCGGTTCTCTACTTTTGCTCTATTATAGCACCAGGTATCATACTTAGCAGTTGTGTTGTCAAGCCTTCTGATCAAATAGTTCCTTGACCTTTTCCTGATGTGCTAAAATTATGTCAATCACTATGACTCATTCTTATTCTATCTTTTCCAGGTACATGACTCTATTTTCTAGAGCATATTTAAAATGGTCATATTTAATGGCCTATGCTAGCTTCAAAGCTAAAAATTCTAAAGAGATAGGAATCATTGAATCTCTCCCATAGAAAAGTTGGAATGGAGACATCATGATTGCTCTCCTAAGTGTTATTCAATCAGCCCATAGGGAATCATATAATGTTTTATGCCATTTTCTTTGGTTCTCGTCAACTAACTTACTTATGATCGTAGTTATGTTTTTATTACTATATTATGTCTAACCATTACCTTGAGAATAGTATATTGATGAATGTGTAACATAGATACCCTACCCATATAAAAAACTAGTTAGTTTAGTAGAGGATAAGTTAGAATAATTATCTATAACAATCTTTATAAGAACACTAAATCTATCCAATATGTTCTCTTTTATGATATTACAAATAACTTCCAAAGTGGTAGACCTCACTGGAATGGCTTCTACATATTTCATGAAGTAGTAAGTTATTTTCAAGACATGAGTGTGTTGGATGATATAATAAGGGTTTAAATTCCAAATTAAGTCTAATCCCCACTACTAAAATGGTTTCTCAATGACCACATGTCAAAGAGGAACTTTTACAACCTTAGGTTGACCAACAAAATACTAGCATGCCTTACATTTGGAAACCCATTCTTATGCATCCTTGAATAGCATTGGCCAATAAAAGTGAGATTATATAATTTTAAAGGCTATGACTGAAAATGATAAATGTCATTGACATGATTTGTCATGAAATACCTTAAAAAAAAATTAGTGTTCTTTGGTCACACACCTCAAGAAAGTACCATCTAGAGACTTCTTGAATAAATTATTTTCCCAAATTACATACCTATTTGCTTTCATCTTGAGAGTTTTTCTTTATTTGGGATTCAAAGGTGTTGGGTGTAGAACAAGGCTACCAAAATCATAGAGTATATTTGTTGGACACATGTCTGACCTACACTATTTTGTATTTTACATAATTTTTTTATATGTATTCAAACTTTGTAAGCATATTAATAGACTTTAGAATGCGAAGAGTCATTATTTTTGGGCATAATGAAAGGCTATAATATGAAGAGACATAGCTTTTTAAAACTTTAAATATAGTTCTTAATTATATTTGGATATGGTTTTGATGTGATAGAGATTAATACATATTGTTTTGAAATGGTTTACCTATGTACCTTTTATCATTGTTTTACGTGCAATGAATACTCTATTTGATTTAATTAGTTAATCATATGAGTGTATACCAACTATTTAGATTCTAATAAGTTTGTGTTTCTTTTTGAAACTATCTATTTTACCTATTAATGAATATATTCAGTTTAAATTACCATATGTTGTTTAATTTTGTTACTTCATGTGCAATATGTCCCTATATTATCATGTTCTGAAGGGTTTTCTAGAAACCTCTACTAATAATGGTCTAGTGCACATGGAATTTTTTTTTGAAACATGTTGAGATGGTTTCCAAGGTAAAGAGATGTAGAAAGATGGCAGGATGAAATAATTTAATTTTTTTCAAAAGAGGAAGAAAAAATAATAGGGAAGACAAGAAAGGAAATTATTTAGGAACATATCTATGAAGAAATTTATGAAATATTCTGGGATGAATTACCTGAGCTATTAGTTACATGGTTATCTATATTGGAGTATTATTGTTTTCTACCAACAAGGACATAATTCATAGCTTCATTGAAATAAAAGCTAGAAAGCCTAAAAAATTTAGATATTGATTGGACCCATGCGATAGACTATTGGACCAAGACTATCATTGATGGACACATCACCAAATTTACTATACAAGGCTATTTGGATTTTGAATTTGTGCAAGACCTATTTGTTAGAGTAATTCACATAAAGTTACTTTAGAAACTACCTACTCTGATTAAGATGTTGGTTGTAGAAAATACCATAGTAACTACTCCTACCAACATGGAGTAGTTGTTTCAGTCACTATGAAGATGCATGTGATGTAAGAGTGAATGATGTAGGGTTGAGTAGAGGAAATTGAACATGAAACAAAAATATGGAGGACAAAAAGAGATAGAGTGAGAAGAAAATTCTAGGATTAGAAAGAGAATTAAGAAAATAAAGAGGATGAAAAAATGGATAATCTAGATTTGACTATGATTATGAGTAGAAATAAAGAAGAGGATGTTAGAGAGAGGGGATCCTAGAGGGAGGCTTTGCAAGATGTTGGAAGACAAGAAGGTAGAGAGTATGCAGAGTAGGGAAGAGAAGGGCCTGATAAGGAAGAAGAAATAAATGAAGATAGTAAGGATATGGAGTAAAGTTAAGAGGATGAGGAAAGTAAGTCAACAATAGATTGGTTAAAAGATAGGATTAGATTATAGTTAAGAATAAAGATATTGTTTGGATCAGGGAAATAATATTCTCAAAAGTACATTACACATAAGTGTGTAAGTATCACATGTTCAATATCACATATAGTAGAATTTGTTGACATAGACCATCTATTTCTTGAGTATGCATCCCCTTAGCCCAATTTTTCATTAGTAAAAACATCAAGTGAAAAGGAAGGTATGGGTAGAATCTAGTTTGAATCATTTATAGATAAATTTGGTAAACTCAGTTTAAACACTAAAAAATCAATAGACAAGAAGAGGATAGCTTTACTTTCAATACTAGCTTTAATTTACATGTAAAAACTAGTGTGCATAAAATGGTAGTCATATTTAATAGTGCACAACAACCTATAGTCATAGTATTAGTGCACAAAATCTGGTAGTAGTAATTTTTCAAGTACGACAAATATGGCACTAAATCTAGACATGTTTATTACTTTGACATAATAAGATGGGTCTACGAACCTTGAACAATAATTGTTAACATGTGACAACAAATGGCATGTTAAGTGAATAACCTGTGATGATGTAAATAAGTGTGAACTCATATGAGCTTTAGTAGGTCAAGCTTTGGAATTCATTTATAAAATGGATGTTAATGACCTAGATCTTCAATAATTTAAAGAGCAACTAATTGCATAATTTAAGATGAATAACTACTCAAGTCAGATTATTCAAGATCTGAAGGAGATTTGGCAGTAGAGCAGAGATTCATATGGGACAATAATTAAAGATTTTTAAATGTGATGAATAAGATTACGATCTAGAATTAGATTTTCCATCTCTCAATCATGATTCTTGACAAAGGTTGATACTAGAGTAAATACTCTTTAAGTTGAACAAATTGAGGACTATGGAGATGATCTAATAGCTAGCTCTAAAGTTGAGGTAACAATATATGTTTTCTTCAAAAGAATGGATGAGATGCATGAAATTGATAGACCTAAATTGGGCTTATGGTGTATAGAGTGTGGTCGAGAAGGAAATCATAAGAATAATTTTATTAAACTCAAGATAGAGTTCTATAAACTATGTAATGTACTAGGGCATGCCACCTCAAAGTGTCATATATTACACTAATACATTCAAAAATCCCAAAGTTTGTACTATAATTCTTTTAAATTGACCAATCATGATGAGAAGAGATGTTGAGATTTGTAAGAACTAAAGGAATATATCATCAAAAATGTCTTAAAAGTCATAGCATATAAATTACCTACTATGAAGTAGGGAATTCTAGGCCCAAAGGTAGAAATGACTAGTGAGACACAAGACACTCCTGGGTGGATTCCTTTATCACCTCAAATTTCAATATTAACCCCAATGTCTAGCTAGATAGACACTATCATAAATACAATATCAATATCAATCCTCATGGAACAGTGTGAGTACTCAACATCAACAATAAAATTAGGCAATAGATTCACCTCAACATCAATATGGTGGATATAATGCATAAAAAACATAGTTAGGAGGATTCAATGGGTAATGATCACATAGTTGGATATTTTAACATAATAGAAGAGTATATAAAGGAAGATAATGAGGTGGATATTAAGGAGGTCACAATAATGATATTTGATAAGATATCCATCCCATTCAATGTTATTTGTGAGATTAGTATAATAATGTTACATGAAATTATCCCACTATTCCTCAAAGATAGACATATTGAAATTATTTTAAAGTTGAAGGACAACATTAAACTAAATATTTCTGAATATTAGAGAAGTAAAGGAAATAAAATCCACTACATAATGTGAATTTGATAAATACACAACTAAGTAAAATACATTCATGCAAGTAATTACTATATAACAAAATGTAGAGAAAGATGAAAACTCACAACTGAAGGGAAACACATAACTGAACTAAAAATCACCTACAAGGATGGTAGGTGAGATCCTACCTTCACTCTTTATAGAGCTTCATATACATTGTGTTGTATGGTATTGGGAGGTGAGTACCATCTTTCTATGCTAAATAATATGTATATTCACCATATAAATGTCTAATATTAAATGGTCCCATTTATAGGGAGTCAAATTTTATATGACTTAGTAGTTGTATTGTCAATCCTTCTATTCAAATAGTTCCTTGACCTTTTCCTGATGTGGTACAATTATGTCAATCACTACGACTCATTCTTATTCTATCTTTTCCAAGTACATGAATCTATTTTCAAGAGCATATTTGAAATGGTCATATTTAATGGCATGTGTTAGCTTCAAAGCTGAAAATTCTAAAGAGATAGGAATCATTTCATCTCTCCAATAGATAAGATGGAATGGAAACATCCTGATTGGTCTCTTAGGTGCTATCTGATCAGCCCATAAGGAATCATATAATGTTTTATGTCATTTTTTTTATTCTCATCAATTAACTTACTTATGATGGTAGTTATGTTTTGGTTACTGAATAATGTCTTATTATTACCTTTAGGATAGTAGTTTGATGAATGCATAACATAGACACCATACCCATATAAAAAACTAGTTAGTTTAGTAAAGGATAAGTTAGAAGAATTATCCATGAGGATATTTATGGGATACTAAATATATCCAATATGTTTTCTTTTATGATATTATAAACAACTTCTAAAGTGGTAGACTTCACTAGAATGGATTCTACATATTTCATGAAGTAGTAAGTTGTTGTAAAGACATGAGTGTGTCTAGTACTAGAATGAGGGTTTAAAGTCCTAATGAAGTCTAATCCCCACTAATAAAATAGTCCTTCAATGACCATAGGTCAAAGAGTAACTTTTGTGAGCTTAGGTTGACCAAAAAAATACTGACAGGCCTTACATTTGGAAACCCATTCTTATGCATCCTTGAATAGCATTGACCAATAAAAGTGATCTTGATGAATTTTAAAGGCTATGACTAAAATTGAGAAATGTATTCGACATGATTTGTTGTTAAATGCCTCTAAATTTGTTTTCTATTATTTTTTATTCACGCACCTCAATAAAGTACCATCTAGAAAGTTATTGAACAAATTATTTTCCCAAATTACATACCTAGTTGCTTTCATCTTGAGATTTCTACTTTGCTTGGGGTTCAAATGTGTTGGGTGTAGAACAAGGCTACCAAAATCATAGATTATATTTCATGGACACGTGTGAATTATTTTATTTTTTATTTTTTATTGTATTCAACCTTTGTAAGCATAGTTATAGACTTCAGAATGTGAAGAGTCCTTTTTTTAGGCATAATGAAAGGTTAGAATATGAAGATACATAGCTTTGTAAAAATCTATATATAATTCTTAATTATATTTGGATATGTTCTGATGTGATAGAGATTAATACATATTTTTTTGAAATGGTTTTCTTATTTATCTTTTATCATTGTTTTGTATGTGAATACTCTATTTGATTTAATTTGTTAATCATATGAGTTTATACCAGTTGTTTAGATTCTAATAAGTATGTGTTTCTTTGTGAAACTATCTATTTTACCTATTAATGAATATACTCAGTTTGAATTACCATCTATTATTTAATTTTTTTACTTCATGTGTAAGTTATTTCTATATTATCATCTTCTAAAGGGTTTTCTAGAAACCTCTACTAATAATGGTGTAGTACACGTGGATTTTTTTTAAACATGTTGAGATGGTTGCCAAAGCAAAGAAATATACAAAGATGGCATGTTGAAAGAAATTAAAATTTTGCAGAAGAGGAAGCAAAAAGAATAGGGAAGACTACAAAGTAAATTATTCAAGAGCATATCTATGGATAAATTTTTAAAATATCTTGGTATGAATTGTCTCAGCTATTAGTTTTATGGATATCTAGATTGGAGTATTATTATTTTCAGCCAATAAGGACATAATTCATAGCTTGGTTGAAATAAAATCTATAAATCCTAAAAAATATGGATATTGATTGGTCCCATGTAGTAGAATATTGGACCAAGACTATCATTGATGGATACATCACCGAATCTCCTATACAATGCTATTTGGATTTTGAAGTTGTACAAGACATATTTATTATATGAATCCAAAGAAAGCTAGTTTAGTGACTACCTACTCTAATTAATATGTTGATTATAGAAAAAGACATGGCGCTTACTCATACCAACATGGAGTAGTCACTTTAGGCATTATGGAGATTTGTGTGATGTAGGAGTGAATGATGTAGAGATGAGTAGAGGAAATTGAACATGAACTCAAAATATGGAGGATGAAAAGAGCCACATTGAGAATAAAATTCTAGGATTAGAAAGATAATTACGACAACAAATAGGATGAAAAATTTGGATAATCCATATTTAAATATGAATATGAGTAGAAATAAAGTAGAGGATGTTAGAGAGGGGGGATCCCAGAGGGAGGCTTCACAAGATGATTTAAGAGGAAAAGGTAGAGAGTATGTAGAGCGGGGAAGAGAAGGGCTCGATAAGGAAGAATAAATAAATGATGATAGCAAGGATATAGAGTAGAGTGAAGATTAAGAGGAAATTAAGATGACAGTAGAGTGGTTAAAAGATAGGAACAGATTGAAGTTAAGAAGAAATATATTGTTTGGATCAGGGAAAGAATATTCTCAAAAGGGCATTATGAAAAAATTTATAAGTATCACAATTTCAAGATCATAGATAGAAGAATTTGATGACATAGACCATCCATTTCTTGAGTATGCATCCCCACATCCCAATTTGTCATTAATAAAAAAACCAACTGCAAAAGAAGGGATTGGTAGAAGCTGGTTTAAATCATTTACAGATAAATTTGGTAAACTTAGTTCAAACACTAAAAATCAATAGATAAGAAGAGGCTAGATTAACTTTTGATATTAGACTAAGCAACATGTAAAAACTAGTGCACATAAGCATGTCGTCATAGTTCATAGTGCACAACAACCTATAGTCATAGTCTCTAGTGCACAAAATATGTTAGTAGTAATTTCAAGTATACCAAATATAGCATTGAATCCAGACATGTTTATTACTTTGATGTAATATGATGGGTCTATAGACCCTGAACAATATTTGTTAGCTTGTGACAAGAAATGACATGTTAAGTGAATAACCTATGATGATGTAAAGAAGTGCAAACTCCTATGAGCTTTAGTATGTCAAGCTTTGTAATTAATTTATAAAAGGGATCTTAATGACCTAGATCTTCAACAAGTTAAATAGTAGTTAATTGCATAATTTAAGATGAATAAGTGCTCAAGTTAGGATATTCAAGATCTACAGGAAATTTGGCAGTGGAGTAGAGAATCCATATGGGACTATGATCAAATATTTTTAGATGTGATGAATAAGATTATTTTATCATGGAAGAAAAGGACAAAGATACCTAGTTTATAAAAGGGTTATGATCTATAATTAGATTTGCCATTAGGTAGTCCTAATTCTTGACTAAGGTTGATGTTTGAGTAGCTACTCTATGGGTTGAAAAAATTGAGAACTATGGAGATGTTCTAGTAGTTGGCTGCAAAGTTGATGCAAAAATAGATTTTTTATTCAAAATGATGGATGAGATACATGAAAGTGATGGACCTAAATTGGGCTTATGGTGTATATAGTATGGTCGAAAAGGGAATCATAAGAATGATTTTCTTAAAATCAAGATAGAGTTATGTGAACTATGTAGTGTAGTAGGGCATGCCACCTCAAAGTGTCATCTATTACAATATTAAATCCAAAAATCCCAAAGTTTATACTATATTTTTTGTAAATTAACCAATCATGATGAGAAGAGATGTTGAGATTTGTAGGAACTAAAGGAAGATATCACCAAAAATCTATTCAAAGTCATATCATAGTAATTGCCTACTATGAAGTAGGGAATTTTAGGCCCGAAGGTGGAAATGACTAGTGAGACACAAGATACTCCTAGGTAGGTGCCTTTGTCACCTCAATATCAATATTAACCCCAAGGTCTGGTTGGCTAGACACCATAATAAACACAATATCAATATCAATCATCATTGAACAATGTGAGTACTCAATAACAATAATAAAATTGGGCTATAACATCATCTCAACATCAATATGGTGGTTACAATGTGTAACAAACATAGTAAGGAGGATTCATTGGGTAATAGTCACATAGTTGGGGATTTAATATAATAGAGAAGGATATTTTAAAAGGAGGATACTAAGGTGGATAAGAGGTCACAACAATGATAACTGACAAGATCTCCATCCCATTCAATGTTATTTATGAGGTTTGTAGAATAATTTTGTATGAAATTACCACACTATTCCTAAGAGATAGACATATTTCATTTATTTTAGATTTGAAGGACAAAATCAAACTAAATATTTCCTAGAATTAGAGAAGGAAAGGAAAGAAAATCTAGTGTGCAATGTGAATATGAAAAATATGCAACCTAAGTAAAATGAATTCATGCAAGAAATTACTAGACAATAAAATGTAGAGTAAGATGGAAACACACAACTGAAGGGAAACACATAACTGAACTAAAAATAACCTATAAGGATAGAAGGTGAGATCTTACCTTCACTCTTTATAAAGCTTCATATATTTCATATTATATGGTAGCAAGAGGTGATTACCATCTTTCTATGTCAAATAATATGTATTTTCACCATAGAAATGCTTAATATTAAATGGACCCATCCATAAGGAGTCAAATTTTCTATGACTTCCTTGTGGTTTTCTTCTTTTGTTCCATTGTAGGACTAGGTATCCTACTTAATAGTTGCATTGTCAAGCCTTCTGATCAGATAGTTCCTTGACCTTTTCCTGATGTGCTATAATTATGTCAATCACTATGACTTGTTCTTATTCTGTCTTTTCTAGGTACATGACTCTATTTTCTATATCATATTTAAAATGGTCATATTTAATGGCTTGTGCTACCTTCAAAGCTAAAAATTCCAAAGAGATAGGAATCATTGCATCTCTCCCATAGAGAAAATGGAATGGAGACATCCTAATTGCTCTCTTAGGTGTTATCTGATCATCCCATAAGGAATCATATAATGTTTTATGCCATTTTCTTTGATTCTCATCAACTAACTTACTTATGATGGTAGTTAAGTTTTTGTTAGTGGATTTTTTCTGACCATTTCCTTGAGGATAGTAGTATGATGAATGTGTAACATAGATACCATATCCATCTAAAAAACTAGTTAGTTTACTAGAGGATAAGTTAGAATAATTATCCATGATGATCTTTAGGGGAACGCTAAATTTAGCCAATATATACTCTTTTATGATATTACAAACAACTTCCAAAGTGGTAGACCTCACTAGAATGGCTTTTACATATTTCATGAAGTAGAAAGTTATCATCAAGACATGAGTGTGTTTGGTGTTAGAATGAGGGTTTAAATTCCTAATGAAGTCTAATCCCCACTACTGAAATGATTCTTCAATAACTTCAGGTCGAAGAGGAACTTTTGCAAGCTTAGGTTGACCAACAAACTACCGATAGGCTTTACATTTGGAAACCCATTCTTATGCATCCTTGAATAGCATTGGCCAATAAAAGTGAGCTTGTATAATTTTAAAGGCTATGACTAAAAATGAGAAATGTCTCCCATGTGATTTGTCATGAAATGCCTCCAAACTTGTTTTCTATTGTTATTTGTTCACACACTTGAAAAAAGTACCATCTAGAGACTTTTTGAAAAAAATATTTTCCCAAATTACATACCTAGATGTTTTCATCTTGAAAGTTCTCCTTTGCTTGGGGTTAAAATGTGTTAGGTGAAGAATAAGGCTACCAAAATCATAAAGTATATTTTATGGATGCATGTACGCCTTGCACTATTTTGTATTTAACATAATCTTTTTGTATGTATTTGACCTTTGTAATCATATTAATAGACTTCATAATGTGAAGAGTCATTATATTTGGGCATAATGAAAGACTATAATATGAAGAGACATAGATTTGTAAAAATTGATATATAGTGCTTAATTGTATTTAGATATGGTTTTGATATGATAGAGATTAATACATATTAATTTGAAATAGTTTTCCTATGTATCTTTTATCATTGTTTGGTGCATAATAAATACTTTGTTTGATTTAATTTGTTAATCATATGAGTTTATTCTGACTGTTTAGATTCTAATAATTCTGTGTCTCTTTATGAAACTATCTATTTTACCTATTAATGAATATATTAAGTTTGAATTAACATCTGTTGTTTACTTTTGTTAATTCATGTGCAAGTTATCCCTATATTATCATGTTCTGAAGGGTTTTATAAAAACCTCTACTAACAATGATGTAGTGCATGTGGATTTTTTTTTAAACATGTTGAGATGGTTGCCAAGGCAAAGAGATCTAGAAAGATGGCACGATGAAAGAATTCAAAATTTTATAGAATAGGAATCAAAAATAATAGGGAAGACTTCGAAGAAAATTATTCAAGAGCATATCTATGGAGAAATTTATGAAATATTCTTATGCAAATTTCTTGAGCTATTAGCTACATGGTTATCTAGATTGGAGTATTATTGCTTTCAACCAATAAGGACATAATTTATAGCTTGGTTGAGATAAAATATAAAAACCCTAAAAATATATAGATATTGATTGGACCCATACAATGGACTATGTGACAAAGACTATCATTGATGGATACATCATTGAATTCACTACACAAAGGTATTTCGATTTTGAAGTTTTGCAATACTTATTTGTCAAAGGAATCCGTAGAAAGTTCCTGTAATGACTAACTACTTTGATTAAGATGTTGGTTTTAGGAAAGGCCATTGTGCCTACTCCTACCAATATAGATTATTTATTTCAAGCATTATGGAGATGTGTGCGATGTAGGCATGAATGATGTAGAGTTGAGTAGAGGAAATTAAACATGAACCCAAAATATGGAGGATGAAAAGAGCTAGATTGAGAAGAAAATTATAGGATTAGAAAGAGAATTATGACAACAAAGAGGATAAAAAAATTGGATAATCCAAATTTAACTACGGATATGAGTAGAATTAAAGTAGAGGATGTTAGAGAGAGGGGACCCCAAAGGGAGGCTTCACAATATGATGGAAGAGGAAAAGGTAGAGAGTATGCAGAGTAAGGAAGAGAAGGGCCTGATAAGGAAGAAGAAATAAATAAGGATAGCAAGGATATGGAGTACTATGAAGAGGAAGAGGAAACTAAGATAACATTAGAGAGGTTAAAATATAGGAGTAGATTGTAGTTAAGAAGAAAAATATTTTTTATATCAAGGAAAGAATATTATCAAAAGGACATTATGCAGAAGTGCAGAAGTATTGCAAGTTCAAGATCACAAATAGAATTTGATGACATATACCATCTATTTCTTGAGTATACATCCCCCCATACCAATTTTTTATTCGTAAAAACACCAAGTTCAAAGGAAGGGATGGGTAAAATATGGTTTGAATCATTTATAGATAAATTTGGTAAACTTAATTTAGACACTGAGAAATCAATAGATAAGAAGAGGCTAGATTAACTTTCAAGACTAGACTTAGGAAACTTGTAAAAACTAGTGTGCATAAGCATGTAGTCATAGTTAATAGTTCACAACAACCTATAGTCATAGTCATTAGAGCACAAAATCTGTTAGTAGTAATTTCAAGTATGCCAAATATGGCACTGAATCCAAACATGTTTATTACTTTGACATAATATGATGGGTCTATAGAACCTCAATAATATTTATTAACATGTGACAAGAAATGGCATGTTAAGTGAATAACCTATGATGATGTAAATAAGTGAAAGCTCATATGAGCTTTAGTAGGTCAAGCTTTGGAATTCATTTATAAAAGGGATGTTAATGACCTCGATCTTCAACAAGTTAAAGATCAACTAATTGCATAATTTAAGATGAAGAAGTACTCAACTCAGACTATTCAAGATCTGAAGGAGATTTGGTAGTGGAGTAGAGAATCCATATAGGACTATGATTGAATATTTTTAGATATTATGAATAAGAATATTCTATCATAGAGGAAAAGGACAAAGCTACCTAGTTTATAGAAGGGTTATGATCTAGAATTAGATTTGCCATTACGCAGTCCCAATTCTTGAGTAAGGTTGAGTGTTGACTAGCTACTCTATGAGTTAAACAAATTGAGGACTATGGAGATTCTCTAGTAGCTGGATCCAAATTTAAGGCAAAAAAAGATGTTTTTTTCAAAATGATGGATGAGATGCATGAAAGTGATAGACCTAAATTCGGCTTATAATGTATAGAGTGTGGTCAAGAATGGAATCATAAGAACTAATTGCTTAAACTCAATATAGAGTTATGTGAGCTATGTAGTGTAGTAGGGCATGCCACCTCAAAGTATCATCTATTTCAATAGTACATTCAAAAATCTAAAATTTTATACTATAAGTTTGTTAATTTGACCAATCATGATAAGAATAAATGTTAAACTTTGTAGTAAATAAAGGAAGATATCATAAAAAATGTCTTCAAAGTCATAGCATAGCAATTACCTACTACAAAGTAGGTAATTCTAGGCCTAAAGGTGGAATTGACTAGTGAGACATAAGATAATCCTAGGTGGATGCCTTTGTCACTTGAATATCAATATTAACCCCAAGGTCTAGCTGGGTAGACACTATCATCAAAACAATGTCAATATTTATCTTCATGAAAAAAAGTGGGTACTCAGCATCAAAAATAAAATTTAGAAACATCATCACCCCAACATCAATATGGTGGATACAGTGGGCAACAAACATAATAAGGATGATTCACTAGGTAACAATCACATAATTGGGGATTTCAACATAATAGAGGAGGATACAAAGGAGTATATCGAGGTGGATATTAGGGAGGTCACAAAAATGATAACTGACAATATCTCCATCCCATTAAATGTCATTTGTAAGGTTAGTATAATAATTTTGCATGAAATTACCCCACTATTCCTTAAAGATAGACATATTGCATTTATTTTAGAGTTGAAGAACAACATCAAACTAAAGATTTCCTAGTATTAGAAAAACAAAGGAAAGAAAATTTAGTGCATAATGTGACTATGATAAATACACAACCTAAGTAAAATGCATTCAGGCAAGCAATTACTAGACAATAAAATGTAGAGCAAGAGGCGCCTCCACTAGAAATGTTATAGGATCATAGAATCAAAAATGTGTAACAAGATATATATATTGATCCTACCCAAGAGAAGAACTTGAGGTATCAATCTATCTAGGTACTTTAGGACATACAACAATAGAGTGTATCAGAAGGATATGCCATAACTATTAATGCATAAATGTATGGGTAATTTATGCAGATTATGAGGTAAGAAGGTGTTGTGACTGCACTAATTGATTTGTTGACACTACCCAACACTCTGTCTAATGAACACATCTCAAAAAACATTACAAATATATTTTATAATATTCTAGAGTGTGCACAATGAGGAAAACAACATACTAACAAGGTGGTTTGGTATGTCAAAACTAATAAACCTTGGGATGTTGACTCTCATATAGACATTGAGCTCATATGATATAAGATCCCTAATCTAGTATTTGATTTTGGAAGTATTGTCAACATGATTTTTAGATCTAATATGGAGGCTATTGGTAGGCAAAACTTGAGCTATAGTCCTATCACTCTCAGTCTTGTAGACTGTTGTCCCCCAAAAAGTAGCAGTCATTTTTGGGACAACATTTGAACCATTTTGGTCCTATAGACCAAAATTGTCTCTTCCATTTTCAAAATTTGTCCTAGACATTTAGATTCCTCATTTTCCAAGCTTCTCAAAAAATCTACAGACTTTGCTAGTCAAGTTAAATGGGTTTTACATGTTGATTTCTACAGACTGTGCAAGAAGGTTCATTTACACAGGTTCAAAGATTTCTACAAGCAGTTTTAGTCAAAAGAATCAATTTTCAACACTTGGTCATTTTCCAAAATTAGTTCAGAGCTTTGGTTCAGTTGAAAATCTCCATCGGCAAGCATCTGAGTGCAAAAAGAGACTTGAACCATTGAATCGTTGAACCATTAAACCACTTTGGTTCAAAGGTTCAATAGGTTCAAGGTTCGACAAGTTCAACGTCCTTTGGCAAGAGTTAAGTGCTTCACCAAGGTTTAAAGTTCAATCATCTTCAAGACATTCAAGGCAGCTTGAACCATTGAACCATTGAACCACTTTGGTTCAAAGGTTCAATGGGTTCAAAGTTCAAAGGCGGGTTCAACCAAAGGAACAATTCAATGGCTCAGTTCAACCAAGCATTTCAATGCTTTATTTCACTCAGTGTCTTTTGGTTCAATTAGATAGTTCACTCAGTTGGTTCATTCTTTTAGTTCATCCTTTGGTTCAATGTTTACAGGTTCAACAATAGGTTTAAAGACATTTTTCAAAGCTTTGTTTGAACCGTTGAACCAAAATTTGGTTCAACATCTTGGTTCAATGAACAAGTTCATTCAATCCAATGGTTCATTTAGTCAGTTCATCAGCCTTTGGTTCAAAGGGGCTCAGCACGCTTCATTGAACCATTGAATTGGTTCAACGGATTGGTTCAAATCCTTGGTTCAATGTCAAAGTTCCTGTTGGTTCAAAGGCAAGTTCATTATGTTTGTTTCAATGTTTAGTTCATCGGCTTGCTTAATTCATTGAACCATCAGCTTGAACCATTTTTGGTTCAATCGATTGGTTCAATGTTCAAAGTTTAAAGGGGTGGTTCAATGCAAAAATAAACTTCCCAAAGGACAAATGCCCTTGTGGAGGACACTTAATCAATAAAAGCACCCTTTCGAAGGGTCATTTTTCAAGGAAGCTGAAAGGTAATTCTTTTGAATTTGTTTAAGGCATTTAAAAATTGGCTTAACACTTAACTCTTTCAAACTTTTGTCTAAAGGAATTCCTTCAGACAAAAAGTTTGAAAGAATTCTAAGTGGCTGCGGGCTCAAAAGATCCGAAGACTAGTCAAAGACTTCACGAGAATTTTCCCCGAGAAAATTGTTCACGAGAATTTTTTGAGGGACAAATGTCTGCAAAAATTACTCATGGCATAAAACACCTGAGAATTTTCCTAAAGGATAGTTCACGAGAAGCCTTAGCCCAGGGATTTATCTGTGGGAACTGCCAAAGCAAAGGGCTGCTAAAGGACCCCGAAGGGCAGGTGCCCTTGCGAGGGACTCTCTGCAGCCAAAGTAAAAGGCTATTCCGAATCAACACAGGTCATTTCTCAAGGCCCAAAATGGAAATTCCAATCTAGAAGGGCAAAGCTAAAAGCCAAAAGAAGACCAAGGGGTGACGCCCATGAAGATGTCAAATTCAAGACAGTGAACTAGCCGTTGAGAGCACATTGATGGGCATGTAAACGTCAATGTTAAAGATAGTGAAATAGCCTTTGATCCTTTGAATTTACAAAACCAAATGCATTCCCAAAATTCAAGACCAAAACCAGCTAAAAGTGAGGAAAGATAGAACAATGGATGAATCCAAGACCCAATTCAATTAACCAGAAAAGGAGGAATGATGAAGACAAGATCAGACTGCCAGGTGGACATCAAAAGTTGTAATTTTTCAATTACACGGCTTGTTTATCTACATTGAGAAGATCAAATTGGTAAAATGCCCCAAAGTTCCAGCCTATCTTCCTAACAGTTCCCAACACATCATGATGTATTACTGTTCTCGAGTCTTTTTTCAAATGGCTATATAAGGGACTTTCTCTCATTGTAAAAAGGATCTCTTTTTTGACAATCTAAATGAAACTCTGTCCAAATTGAGAGGCATCATTGAGACTTTGTGCTTAGTCTGTTGATCATATTCTATTAATGGAATAAGAAAGCAAGGGACTTTTTTTAAATTTGTGCTATGATATATTTTCTATTCCATTAATTTAACAAGCAGGATTAGTAAAATTAGTCAGGAAGGTGTCCTGAAGAATCAATTGTGGAGAGACTTTGTGCCCCCATAGCTGCCTTCAGTGTGTTATCTTTTCATTTATGTGTAAAGGACTTTGAGAAGACTTTGTGCTTTCTTTGTCTTTCATATATTACTCTTGAGAATTTTAGATAGAGACTTTGTGATGTGTCTCGACTTGTTGGTTACCATATCTTCAGTTACATTCTTCTTTTATTTCCAGGAGTATTCTTGTGGCTGGCTGAATAGTTCTTCTGAAAGAAGAGGAGTGTTTTTTGCCATTCCCTTGAGTTTTTCCTTTGTTTTGAACACATCATCTTTGAATAAAGAGAGATGGATGTCTGGTCCTATCCCTAAGTATTATTTTCTATTTATAAATATACATAGCATATCCACAGGGAACCTCCCCTTTATGAGAGGAGAGAGCAGTCTCCTTCTGATGTGATAAACTTGCACATTTAGATGACTAATCTTCCTACTTTGGCTGATCAGACCTATTTTGTTTACCAGTGTGCTGATAGACAAAATATTCAACCAACATAGACTTTGGGAGGATATATCCAATTGGTTGCCTAAAAGACTTGGAGATTATAGTTACTGAGTTGAGTCTATGAGGAGATTTTGATGTCATTAAAATGAAAATAGATGAGACCTACTATCCTACCTTGAATGGTAATAAATGGTATTATGATGGCCAAATGACTATCAATATAGTGTGCAATAAATTAAAGGCACATCAAGGGACAAGGTAGTTGTTATACCAAATTAGAGTAGAATCCCTATGTTATTCCTAAAGAAATAGAGTCACATTATGCCTATAGTGATAATAGTTGATTTAAAGTCAGTGTAAATAAAAACAAAAATGTTATGCAAGTTATATAATTTCATTTATTTAAACCATAGCCTGAGAAAAACATACAAATGCAAATAATAAAGTAATCAATTTACAAGCCAATGATAACAAAATCTCCAACTCTCTAGTTTAGAATTAGAGGATGTACCTCTTTATCAGTATGATCTCTAACTAAGCTAGAGTTAGATTTCCTATATAATATATGTGAAACAACAATGGATTATACAAATCCTGCTCTAGAAGGTGTCTTTCCTTGGGAAAAAACACCTTTAGTAAGTGGTGACTCAGACACACATATGTTGAATTGGGCTAGGGGAGATCATGAGGTATGACCTTTGTGCATGGTGTTCACCACATAATGTTAATTACAAAAATATTTTGTGATAGAGGATCTCAATCCATTTATCTTGAGTTTTGATTACCATGTCCTAGATATAGATCAAAGATTCATTTCACTCATCTATGACTTAAAGAGAATTGCTATGATATGGTATGCAGTGTATAGAGAACAAGAATTACAATGGGATGAAGTATGTAAATTTATATGAGCAATATTTCACTTACCAATCACTTTTAAAATAGAGTGGACATTTTTTCAAGAAGGCCAATGTCCTAAGCTAAACATTCATAAATGTGTAGATATGTGGTATGTGCAAGGTGTTAAACCAAGATACTAGGTGCATATGTTTGGCCACATGCTTGTGCCCCTTCCAACTACATGTTATATGCATCAAGAGTGCATAATGGAGATTAAACATTGGGCACATGTACATTAAGACTTTCTTCAAACTTTTGTGTTTGGAGATGACAAATCCATTAGTGCACAATGCATTATAAAAATTGAAAACTTTTCTATGTTATGATCAAGTAGAAGATTTGGGAGCTACAATAGATTCATCATTGTAGAAAAAATAAACTCAAGATTTAATTATAGCAATTCATAATTACAAGGCCAGTAAACAAGAGAAATTTCTTCTTAAACCCTATAATAGAATTACAAATGAACTGACAGAATTTAGTGATAGTGATGGGGATCTAGGTTTAGAAAACTTATTTGAACTAGAGCAAGAAGTAAAGCCAACAAATGTCTAAAGTGTAGAACACACATTAAGAAAAAATACTACACAAAGTAAACATTTTAGAATGGAAAGGAGAACAAACTCTGTGAGAGCCACTACCGATTGGATCTAGCAAAGTATATCAAGAACCAATGAAGAAGATGGAAGAAAATATTGGAAGAGTTGTAAACATTATAAATTTACACTATTTTATTAGGAATAAATGTGTCTTACCCCTTCCCTAACTTTTTTACACTGGTTAATATAATTTTACAATTTATCATCTAATGTTGTGTGAATAATCTAGTTAATTATCATTTTACCTTGATAATTAATTAACCGTCCCTAAATCTAGCTAAATCTCTCCAAGCTTATTAGGATTAAGTTTTTTTAACCTCCCTAACAACCTCTCCATACTTGAACCCCATTTAAAAAAAAAAATTGGACTAATTTTAATCTATGATATTGAGTTGTTATAAACAACAAATTAAACTTGGACCAAATTGGTAATGATCCTCGCAATCATCATAGATCCTGTTAGCATCGACATTGATTTATAGCCAGTCTAGCCTGAGGGTGAAGGACCCTAATTTTTTCACATGGAAACACTAACAAAATTCCTTTGGAGCATTATGGAAGAATGCCATCCTTGTTTTAGCCTATCCACACTCTATCCAAAGCAAATTACATCCTTGTTAATGAGATATTTCTCTACAACATAAGAATTGTTTTTTAGAGGTAAGTATGTTGTATGTTTGAATGATTTATGATTACTACATGGTCCATTTATATTTTGTTTACTATCATAAGTCTATTTAGATAAACTAGTTACTAGTTTTAAAGTCTTTTAGAATATGTTTGAGCCCTCTTTATGCCCCATCTTGAGTTTTACAAACCTACTATAAGGTTCGACCATTATTCCTTCTAGATCAACATCAATTACTTAATCAATACCAATTCTAAGACAATCAGTATCAATAACCATGCTTTTATTTATGTCTACAACCTGAGATTAGACTAGAAATATTAAGTGTTTCCAATTTATTATTTCTAAGTACTAAAATCATGTATTGCTATTTGTAGATGACATTGTCTGGTGTTATATATGACGTGGTTTCAATTCATGACTTACCCATAGTTCCTCACCCATTACTCACCAATCAAAGTGACATTTATTTCAAGTTGGGACTTTATGCAATTGTCTTTTCCTTAGCTTTAGAAGCCATCAACGAGAAACTAGAAGCAATCCAAGAAAAATAATAATTAGCCATAACACATTGGAATGAACGCTTTGATAATATCTATGTAGTAGATTGATTTGTTTCATTTCAATTTCATAAACTCATCACATGCTTTATTGTAATTTATCTCATTATATTATCTACTTGATTGCATAAATAGTGTACTAACATCCCTCAATGGAAGTGTACCACTTCTTGGAACTGATCTTGTATTAGGTATTCCACCCATTAATCTTATTAATCCAATCTTCTCCAAGTTGTATTTGTTGTGCAGGTAGTCCTTCCTAGCCAAAAAGGAGATCCTACCTCACTGGACCAAGGGTGAACATCCCCCATCATAGATAATCCTCTTAAAACCTTATATCATTTCTATTATTAGTAAGTTAATTTTATTAATAAAATAAATCAAAAAATTACTAAAACATTTTGGGACACTCGGTGGGACCCCTAAGGTCTCATTGTTCTTGTTGTTTTCATTATGAAATTGTTTACTTATTGCATTTTCTTGATTGTTTGCTTTCATTCAAAAAGAGAAAAATCCAAAATTCTTACTTTTCCTTTTAAGGATTAAAAATAATTGCATTCATCCTTTGCTTGCTTAGATATTTAATATAGATTAATCGAGGTGGATCAATATATCATAGTAATTACACTTTCTCACACACAACCAAAACTATATAATATTAAAATAAGCATTGAAACATTTTTACCTAAGGTGGACCCACTTGGATTTCATCATCAAAGGGAAAACCAACTTGGTGTCATAGTCAAGTATAAAAATTATGAAAAGAAGTATAAATTCTAATCACCTGACACCCTTATTATTATGGTGTGTGAAGTGAGGGGGTAGGTCCCAATACCAAGCCACATACTTTCTTCCAACATAGAATCATGCCTCAATGTACTAAAGTGTATATAGAGGTTCTCATCCTTAAACAAAACCTAAAACCATCTTTAGATTACCATTTCGTAGTACCCTTTTTGACCTTTTTCATTACCACATTCTAAAGTTAGTTTATTAAAAAAGTAAAATCTTTCAAGTATGTTTGGTAGTGTGTGTGTTTGTTT
The DNA here is from genome assembly GCA_037957365.1 of Torreya grandis. Classification (NCBI taxonomy): domain Eukaryota; kingdom Viridiplantae; phylum Streptophyta; class Pinopsida; order Cupressales; family Taxaceae; genus Torreya; species Torreya grandis. The sequence continues at coordinate 2,784,754 of JARHVA010001228.1, read as the reverse complement.
CAATAAAACAAGATAATCAAAAGACTATTGTGTGATAGTTCATTTAATTTATTTATTTATATTTGGTGATACATGGTTTTGATGTGACAAAAATACCTAAAACAAACTGAATCCCTAAGCTCGTCCTTGTCCATGGAAAACACCCGAAGTCCTTCTACCTCTCCTGAGTCTATAGGGAAGGGTATTCCATAGTTCTATACACAAGGAGGTCTCAAATTCACTAGTATATTGGATAGTAATCCAATTGCCCTTAATCATTACCTTAGTACTTGAGCTATAAGTATTCTACTTTCCCCTCATACACAATCTTCCAAGAATGTGTTTGGCATGCCCCTAGAGGGACATGAAGGTTTAATTTCATCCATGGTTTCTTGTCTTAACAAACCTCCCCCAGCAGGTTCCAATACTAACACATCATAAACTTTGAACAATCCACCCCTAGTAGTATATAGTAGTCCATCTCTGACTAGTACTCAAGCCAAAAATATTACTACACCCCAACTTACATTTACTCCACCTCCTACTACTACACCTCAAAACTTAGTAATTTCAATCCTTGTAACTCTCCCACCCATATAAACTAGCATAGCTTAAAACCTCAAAACCAACCTTTACAATAAGTTCCCTTAATCCAACCTCCTTATTAGTATGTCCCATTGACTACTCAATATGTATCTCCCTCATAAGCCCTTGGATCCACTTACCTTTACTCATCCCCATGATAAAATATACCCTTGTAAGCCCCATAGTATGTGGTTGTATCCCAACCTATTATGGCCACTTCTATTGATTACCCCTTGTCACAACCCTTTTCCACACCATTCCATAACTATCAACACCTGCAACAAAATATCTTAGGGGGTATTGCTCAATATAATACTTAACCTGACCTTATGAACATCCTTATGAATAGGATGGAAAATATAGAAGCCTTTGCTTCTAGGCATAAAAATATGCTCACATATGAGCAAATTTGCAATAAACCCATTAATCTAGTTGTCCCTATTAGACTATACTCCTCATAATGGGAACTTCCAAAATTTATGAAATTTCAAAACAAGGAAGATCTTCAGCAACATATTAGAGCATTTAGACACACTTGTTATCTCATAACTCACGATGATGCTCTCCTAAGAACATTTCCCATGTTATTAGTTCAACTAACTTTAGACTGGTATATTTTTATCCCTTGACACTCCTTGTTCCCTTTTGGTCAACTAGCCCAAATATTTTTAGAACATATTTCCATTAACATCACAAATAAAGTAACATAACTGACCTCTATGCCATTAGACAATTTGATGATGAATCCATTGTTAATTTTGTGGTTAGATGGAAAAGTCTTATAAACCAACTTACTTTTACCCTTCCTCAACTATAATTAATCAAATTATTTGTGAGAGCATGTGCTAAGCATATCTAGTCCTGTTCAATCCTTCAAAACTTTTGACGAGGCTTTTTCCATGGCTCATAAATTAGAAATCTGAGCTTTAGAAGAAGGAAAGGTTAAGTTACATAATAAGAACTTCAAACCTAATCCCTCCAAAGTAACTAACAATACCAAAACTAAAGGAAATACTAATGTTGTGGTCTTAAAATCAACACCTCCATAGACAAAGAGATAATACAAACCCTATACATCCCAAACACAACCATAAAAACCTTTGACATGATTTCCTCTTTGATAATACACCCCTTAGTGGAATCATATTCTTCCATTTTAGACAAGCTATTAAAATATTCTATTATAAAACTTCCTCTAGTTAGACCTCTTGACAACTCTCACCCCAAGCCTAGTTGGTTCAGAGAATACAACTTCTGCAACTACCATCGTGTACCAAGTCATCATGTCATAGGTATCATTACTTCAAAGGTCTAGTTTAAAACCTTATTGACCAAGGAAAATTATATTTAGATAATCCTAAAGCTCCTATTAATCAATCCATATATATATATAATCAACTATTCCCTAACCATCCCTCTACATCTAATTTCATATAGGCTAACAAAAGATGTACCTCAGATCATAAGACTCATGTGATAAGTACAATCCATAATCAACTTATACCTAAAGAGGTTGGTAGTTCTTCTGAATCACCTTCCAAAAGAACTAAAATCCTAGATATCCTTACAAGATATGTTTTCAACCCATCCAAATCAATTATATTTGTCCCTAAGACTCACTCGGGTTTCCTGGATCTCATTATTTGGGATCCACTTGAGGAACCATTACCTAATCCCATTCAAGACAATCAACTAAAAACAAAGGATAAGAAAGATATCAAGGAGGATACTTGCTTAGATATCCTATAATATACACATACCACTCCTTTTGTCACTACAACACTTTTTCATAGCATACATGTCCCCTCTAGCTTACTCCCTCTTGAGAGGATTGTTACATTAACTTGACCAACTCCAAAACTAGCTTCCCCTATAGCTCAAGATGAGCCAAATATTGTAAAAAAATAAATAAGGATAAATGTTTCATGAAGTGGAAACAAAAACCTTGGGGCATCATGAGGTAAATCCTTACATCATCCACACATAAGAATTGAACTCCCTAAAGAGGATATCCCTACTACCTCCAACCAGATTTGAAAATAGAAAATGGTGCTCACACCAATTAGAACTAGAGAATCCATATTAGGACCTCATCCTTTGGTGAGACAAAAATCCACCGTTATAGAATCATTTTCTAAGAATAATATACCCATAATAATAATGCCAATACATAAGCTGTTAAATCCTTATTACCCTCAGAATCTAGGTGTAAGGTCTTATCCCAAGCATAAAGTACCCTCTACAGGAAATATTTGAACAATTAGTGTGAAGAATCAACACCCAAAAGAAAATTCAACCTCAATACCAATGCCACAAAAGGTCAAAAAACCTAATCGAGATCCATTATGGGGGTCTTACTCTAATATTCTTGATAACTCCTTTAAACTTCCCTTATAACATTACCACCCATAAAACCTGTTAACCTCCATGTTCAAAAGCTAGCATGGTATTGGGAAAAGAAGAAATACACCTACCATAAAATAGTGGTACATGATACCAAAGTTGTAATGTGCTAAAATATTTAGTCCAAAATTTATTATAAGAGGATGATCTTTTATTGAAACAATTTGGTCATGATTATCCTCATAATCAAACTACTAGAGTCACGACCACTCCAGGAACTAGTATAATACCAAGAGGGTCAAAATAAATTTCAAAGTAAGGTGGAACCTATGATTAAAATCAATATCATCCTTATTTATTTTTACTTCTATTGATTAATACTTGATATTGATGTTTTCATTGATGTCAAAGATTGTTCATGAGGTGACTTGAGAAGGCTTATACATAGGATGACTAGTCTTGTACGTGGAGGAACATGGAAGATTAGTAATATGGGTAGATATATATTTAAGAGTGTGTGAGGACACTTGATCATTTTATTGAAGTATTGAAGCACTCAATAGATCTTCAAGATAAGTATACAGGGGTAGAACCTACATAACTAACATGCAACTAGTCTAGTACTAGGCCCTACCTAACCTAATAAGGTGCCATGAAGTCTTGTCAACACCTATGATGGATGAAAAGTAGTGTTTTATCATGGTATGATTTTTTTAGCATGAGAGTGAGTTTAAGAGTGCATCTATAATGGCAATAAGGTTCATTTTAAGGCCTAGAGTGACTTGCAGGTCAAGGCCTAATGAGCATAGAGAGAGAGGCCTAATGAGGGGTCATGTTTAGTTTCCAAGGAAAGTGTACTCATGTGAGAATTTTCAAAGGTGTGGAAGGTTGTATTAAGCATGTGTATGAAATTTTAGGTCAAATTTTGAAATAAATATCATGAAAAAGTGGATTTAAGGTCTCTCAAGTACTAGAATGAGATGTTGTAGACCTGAGAAGGACTTTCTTGTACTCGTTGCTATCGTCCTCTATGTTATACCTAAAAAATACAACTCATTAAATAAAACATATTCTTCCTCATGCCCTTGAGGCATTATCCATTTTCCCTCTTTGATTTATTGTTGATCTTGCTCCAAAGCACCTTCATGTGTTTTGTATGCTTTACTCTCCTTCTTTGCATCAGCTATAAATACATCTTGTTCCTCTCCTTACATGACTTCTCCTTCATCTTCCACCTATACTTCAACCTCAACAACTACAAATCCTTCATATAGAGTGTCATCATGTGCTTAATATATTCTTCCCTTCATTAATTCCCTTATTTTGGACACCTCTATTGCATTCTAAAAGTCTATGTTTTCCCTTATAACCTCCTTAACCATTTCCCTATACATTTTATGAGGATCAAATCCATATTCTTGCTTTAAATATATATACAAGCTGGAATATCCTTCATTCCATTCTTTATGCTACTATCATATTGCTCCTTTGCCTTCACTTACATCCTCTTGAGTGAGGATATCTTCCTTCTTCATACTATCTTACTTCCATAATGGCTAACCTATTTGTTCTTGTTCCATCAACATGACTCTACCTTGAGTGTCATCTTCATCTTGACTTCTTTTGATCACCACTTGTTCATACTCCTCTTCCTCTTGTTTCTTGAGACTATGAATGGGCTCAACTATTTCTTCCTTCTCTTCATCTCTCAAACATAATAATACATCATTAGATTTCAAAACATGAGGCTTTATTGCCTCATTGTCCTTCATCTTTTGTCTTCCTCTCTTCTCCATTATTTGCTTGATTATCCACTTGATTGATTTCCTTCTCATGACCCATCTAATATGTGGGTTTAAAATCTCTTTCGTCTTCTCTATCTTGGTTATCATCTCATCTATTTTATGCCTCATCTCTACCATCTCTCTCTCCCTCTCAATCTTCTTCTTGGTGTCTTCATGCACCATCTTCTCTTTGTGGATTTCATGTTTAACCATGTCTTTTACTTTCCTTTCTACCTCTTATTTCATCTTCATTTTTAGTACTACACTTGTGTACATTCTTCTTCTTGTGGTGGCCTCACTTAGACCAATTCCTTTGGTTCACACTTGGATCCTCTCTATTTTAGACCACACTTAGGCCTTTTAATTTCTTGTTCATCACTCTATGACTATCTTCTCTTATCTAAGCTCTATTTATGAGTTTCGCTTTGTATTCACATAATATTTTCAAATTTTTATTGATTACAGGAACTTCATATCTTGTAAGAACCTATCGAGTCTCAATCTCTCTAAGTACATGTCTTAAGGGGTACATCGAGAAAGGGGTGGGCAGTCCATTGGTGCTTCATAAGATTGTTATTATTTTTTCCACTTTCAATCTATATACTCTAGCCTCCTAAAACCATTGAACCCAAGCATATTATTCTTAGTCCTAAATAGTCCCATCATTTGGTATGTTTTATCCCTCATTTCTTACTTTAGTACTCTTTTGACCTATCAGTTGTACTAGGTCGACCTAGTATAATTTTGTTACTTTTTCTCTCTTTTGGTTTGCTGACCTCTTGGCCAACCTAGCAAAATCATAGAGAGTTTTCCTTGAAAATGTGTTAGGTTGATTATGTCAACCTAGCACACCCAATGTTTTTGAATGTTTTTAGGGCAAGTTACTCCTATATATACAAGGTCATTTCTTACCATTTAAGAAGAGTGAAGAATTAAGAGAATAAGTGCAAATAAACATCTACCTATTGACCATTCTACTTGGGAAATAAAGCTTTAGAATTTAATACTTTATTTGAAGTTCTGATCTCATCTTGTGGATAAGTGTTTTGGATGCTTGGATAGGTTGTGTAGCCTAGAGCTGATTCATCTTAGTTGTCATTACATACCATGACAATCTCTTGAGAAACACCTTAGCCAAGGGGGAGATTTAAGCTTGATAGGTTCATCTTCAAAGGTAAGTATTCCTAAATTTATTCTTACTTTGTAAGAGTAGATAAATAGAGCATATGTATTCTTCTCTTCCATGTAATAGAATTCTGTATACATTGATGTGAGTATATGTCTTCTATAATGTTTAGTTTAGTTGTTTATTTCTAACCCCCACATTATGCCACAATATTTGGTGCACACTAGATTATATTTACTTTTCTTGTTATTATATTAGTGAAATAATAAATCATAAGACTCTTTTAGGGTTGTTATGCAATTATGTTAAACTATAGGCTTTGGAACCCTATCTCACATGGTGTGTTGTGACAAGTGATCCCCTAATCCGGTCTAAAGGATCCTCACATGGGTCATGATCTTAATAATTTTATGCCCCCCAATCATAAGTGTAGGTGTGCTCTATCCCATCTAATTTAAGATTGATTTATGGACATGATGCATTTTTGATTGCATACATTCTGGTGAACCCGATGTGAATCAAACCCTTGCAGGATTTATTTCACTTATTTTATTTCCTTTTGTTATTATTTTTATCATATATTTATTATTTTGGATTGACCTTATCACCCCAATTATTAGTCTCTGTATATAGGTTTTCCAAGAATAGGCAATTGGATTAACTAGCTTGACCCAGTATAGGTATTAATTTTCTAGACTTCTAGATTACCCTACTAGGTCGACCAGCTTGACCTAGTGCATTTTCAAACTTTTAGGTTAACCTAAGAAGCTTTTAGCTCCATAACCTAACAATCTCCCACTTGGAGATAAATAGCTGCACTTGTACCTATACCTGTACATTGTCTAATTTTGTTTCCTAGCTTTGTATCCCTCTTCAAGATCAAGCTTGAAGACCAACCACCATAGTGAACCTTGTGATGCTCCACCTGTCATCCAAGTAACCTACTGAATCCACATCTACAAACCCATGTAGAAAATAACTTGACCCTGCATAGCATGTATACCTACTACTGGTCCCTCTCAGATACCTGAGAACCCACTGAATTGCACTCTAGTGCTTCTTTCCCAAATTGGCTACGAACTTGCTGACAACACCCACTACTGGGCAAACTTAGGTATAGTACACATGTACTTAACCTCATCATGTGAATCAGGACACTATTCATAGAATTGTCCAACCATCAGCGTGCTAACCGGTTTCACACAATCATCTGGAGACAAAATCAACCTGTGACCTTCCATGTCTCTAGAAACACACTCATGCCAAAGAATTTCACTACTTCCAAATTCTTCATGACACACCTCTGAACTAACTTTACCTTTAGCTCAAAAAAAACTCTACATGTGTGACCCTACAACAAGCAAACACACAACATATAGTAACAAGATAATGTTGCAATCATCATCCAACCTGGTAAAGTAAACACAATGGTTACAATGACATTGACTAAAGCCATGCTTTGTCATCCACCTGTCAAACCTGTACCACTATCCTGCAGCTTGCTCAAGACCATATGACCTAGCCTTCTGTCTCACATGTCCATTCCCTCTCTTCTTTAACCAATAAATCCATTCATCTTTCAGTGCTTTCTTCTGGCTGGCAACCCTACCAAATCTCCCATCTGGTTCTGCATCCTAGGAATCAAATTCCTCATTCATGCCATGTTCCCACTATTTCCTGGATCCTTCCTGCTTTGTAGTGAGCAACAAGTATAAAGAAGGGGAATAATGAATTTAAGGCTTACTTACCCTTTCAATCCTCCGTATGGCCATTTGAGACTCCTTGACAGCTTGTTATCTGCCTAAAATCTATTCCAGTGATCGATGTTAGTCACCACCCAGTCTTCATCCAATCGATGTCAGTTCCATGCGACTGACCTGACTATCGACATCGGTTCCCTGACTGATGTCAGTGTCCTCTAGGTCACTGACGTCATTTCCCTAACCGATGCTGGTTACCACCTATCACCAATGTCAGTTCCCTGATCGACATCAGTCTTACCTTGCCTGACACCACTGACTCTGATCTGCACATGACCGACATTGGTATCTATCTATTTGACATTGGTTCCACCTGACTGATGCCGATAACTGTGTTCTCCTGTGAGTGATGACTTTTTACCCGCGAGCTCACCTTGGATCAAAACCTTGTTCAAACTGCCCTATTCAGAGTTATTCAGCCTTCTCCACTAATCTTTGTCCATCATCTCCTCCATGAACACCAAGGCTTTCTAGTTCTTAAGTTTGTCAAAGACATCTGACTTCCTCTTAAGAACATGCATCTCCTTCTTGCTCATCTGACCAAGCCTACAAAGCCACATCCTTGCAACAGAAGAAGAATCAGTAATGTAAGTAGATAGATAAAGAATACCTACTTTTTTACCACCTGCTAATTTAAGTGCATCCACTGTGAGAGTTATTGTGCATCTCTCATCACCCAACTTTCTTGAGATTAAACTCCTCTCCAGGACCGGGACCTGCATGACCTCCTTTAACACCCATGTGTTGGCCGTCTGCAATTTTAGCCACACTTCCCCTTTGCCAACAATTTGAAAAGGCTCACCAACCCCTAGATAAATCTTTTCAAAGTCTCCATGGACCTTAACATGGAAAAATACTCTATTTGGGGCTGCATGGAAAGAGGCAACAGAATCTATAAAATAAGATTCTACTTTATCCAAGGAACATATCAGAGCATCTTGTGCAACAACACCTGTAACATCTACTTCTTCAGTTCCTTCATGTTGATCTTCTACCAACCAACAATCTTTCGTTACCTGTTCTTTCTTTCCATAACATCATAATTGATCATTCTTGCTTTTGTTCCTCCATACTTTCTTCTACCATTGCTATACTCCCACTCAATCAAAAACCCTTGAGAGTGACCTGTAATCAACAAACACTTAACACACTCTGAAACCAAGGTGTTAGTAAACCTACTCCAAACCAAGCTCTATGAACCTGCAACCCTAGCTCTGATACCACTTTGTTTAGTGGTATCACTAACCAAGCTCTGATACCACTTTGTCAGGATTAAGGAGCACAGTTGATTACCTTTGTATAAGCAACTAAATAGAAAAATTTAACCAGAAGTAACAAGTAACTAAAATTTAGAAATAACACAGAATATGAGAGACAATACCCAATTGTATTAATACTCTTCCAGAAGGAAATAAAACAAAGAAGATGCCACGATCTTCTTTACACTCCTCTAGGGCTCCCACACCTCTAGGGCATAAATAGTAAATCTCTTCAAGAGTTCTCTCTCTCAATCATGGTCACAACAATCAACTCAAACACAGAGTTGTTGTTCACCTCAACCAGTCAGTATCACTACTGTCAGTACACAAGTACTCAAAGTACTTCAAGTAGATCTCCCATGAACTTGCAACAACTTGCAAATCAAATGATCTTACTTACCATGTAGATCTAACATGATCTTGCACAACCCGCAGATTAACCTTAGTTTTGCACACCTATAAACCTAGATCTTACACTTGAAAGGAACTCTTCCTTGCCTTGATTACAATACATGCCCATGGGTCTATTAAATAGCTCCCATACAAACAATAATTAGACTTCTAATTACAATAATTAGAACCGCAGCTCCAAGACTAAAATTAGTATTTTACATGCAAACAATCAATTCGTTAAACAAACTATTCATGAAACTAACAGTTTTGGAACTGCACAGGTGACTGACGTCGGTCGCTGTCTGACTGGAGGTGACCGACGTTGGCTGACTCCTGCCGATGTCGGTTGCTACCTGTCTACCACTGACCGATGTCGATTGGCCTAATTGACATTGGTGACTGTGACACTCAGCAACCTCCATGTTTGCATTCGGGTGAAGCTTTTAGCTCCACAACCTAACAAAAGGTAAGTATTCCTAAATTTATTCTTCCTTTGTAAGAGTAGATAAATAGAGCATATGTATTCTTCTCTTCCATGTAATAGAATTCTATATACATTGATGTGAGTATATGTCTTTTATACATGTTTAGTTTAGTTGTTTATTTCTAACCCCCATATTATGCCACAAGATTTGGTGCACACTATATTATATTTACTTTTCTTGTTATTATATTAGTGAAATAATAAATCATAAGACTCTCTTAGGGTTGTTATGCAATTATGTTAGACTATAGGCTTTGGAACCCTATCTCGCATGGTGTTTCATGACAAGTGATCCCCTAATCAGGTCTAAAGGATCCTCACATTGGTCATGCTCTTAATAATTTTATGTCCCCCAATCATAAGTGTAGGTGTGCTCTATCCCATCTAATTTAGGATTGATTTATGGACATGATGCATTTTTGATTGCATACATTCTGGTGAACCCAATGTGAATCAAACCCTTGCAGGATTTATTTTACTTATTTTATTTCCTTTTGTTATTATTTTTATCATATATTCATTGTGTTGGATTGACCTTATCGACCCAATTATTAGTCTCTATATATAGGTTTTTCAAGAATAGGCAATTGGATTAACTAGCTTGACCCAGTACAGGTTTTAATTTTCTAGACTTCTAGATTACCCTACTAGGTCGACCAGCTTGACCTAGTGCATTTTCAAACTTTCAGGTCAACCTAGTGCATTTTCAGCACTTTTTCATCAGGTTTTTGTATTGCTTGGTCAACCTGCTTGACCTAGTTTGTAGGTTTTTAATAATTTTCTCCTAGGTTCTTGATCAACAATATTCTCCTTTTTCATCTCTAATCCATTCAAGTCAATTTCTATTTCTCTATATCTTTCCTTTACTGTAATTTCCTTTCATAGTTTGTTGTCTTCAAAATTGCCTCCATACAGCCAACTAGGTCAACCCTGTGGACTTAGTTCTATGTTCTGTATGTTCTAAAATAACAAGGTCAACCTAACTCACCTAGTTCACTTTTAGACTTTGCTTCCACAGTATAATTTCAACCTTGTCGACCTTGTTTTGTATGATTTTCCATATAGTTTCTTAACTATACCTTGTTTCAAAGTTATAATAAACCATATATGTTAATTACATCTTTCTTTTCAATTGTTTTCATGTTTAGAATAGTTTACATAGTCTTAAGGGTGAGTTGGGGTCAAGTTGGGCCAAACTATTTGGCCCAACTCAACCTTAACTCAGCCCTGACTCACCACAACTTGACCCCAACTCACCCTGACTCAACCCTAATTCACCTATGAACCCAACTCGCTTTTCAACCCAACTCACCTACCAACCCAACTCGCCTGCCAACCCAGCTCACATGTCAACCCAACTCGCTTGTCAACTCAAGAGCTCATTTTTCAAAAGTCCTTGTCTTATCCTCTAAAGTGATTGAAATAAAGTAGTCCTAATCTTTTTTTTATAGGTAGGAAGGATGGTTTGGAAGTTAATGTGGGTATTTTAACTAATCATACACTTTAATTTGGAGTTTTAAAAAGAACTTGGTTAAAATCATGCACACTTCAAATTTGGTGCCTAAAATGAATCTTTAACATGCTAAGTCTTTAACACTTCAAACTTTGGGTTTAAAATAGAAGTAGGTTCTTATTGTTTCATTTAGTTTTTTTTGTTGTAATATTTACATGTTTTTATAACTTAAGACTAAGGGGTCAAAATAACACCACCTAATCTTTCATTCGGTAATTAAAATTGAACTCACTTATCAAAATTTTTTTTCAATAGTTATTTATACTTAGAATTTAATTAGAAAAAAGAGGGACATTACATGTATGATCTTCCATCCATCCCTTTTAGGGAACTTTTGGAATCAAAAGTGTTGTCCTTATTGCAAACATGCCTAGTCTAAGGCATAGAAATAATGTCGTCTAAAGCACTCTTCAAAAATTTCACAGTGGTTTGAGTGATCTTGAAATGACCCTAGAGTATTTCTATTAGTCATTTATTTTATTGTATCTTGGCTTGCGAGGGGGACTTAATTACCTCCCACAAGTTCTATAGGGAAGTTTTGACCTAAGGTTTCATCTCTTAGCACTAACTTCAACCATTCCCACTAGGATCAAAGGTTTGAGTGGTTAAACCACCTTCTAATATTGGAGTTGTACATGAGATGTATCTACACTTTGGACATCATACTACACTGAGTAAACGATGGATCTAGTGGTTAAAGAAAGGATAAGACCTTTTTACAATAAGCCAAGTGTCACAGATACCCAATTAAAGTGTTGATTTTCTTGTTTGCTAACATGAAAGTTGGTAGACATGGTATCTATCTAAAAATGATTGAAAACCAACTAGTTTTAGTCAACCCCACTTTACCACACCCTTAATAGGAATTTGGATGATTTACTTATATTTTGTCATTTTCTTGCTTGGTGTTTTGAGACTAAAAATAATGTGTTTGTTTACAAACCATGTTAAAACCAATTTGTTTGTACGTAACTCTTTTATCTAAAGAGGTGTTATGCTGTCTATTTTACACCACATTTGTGCCCTTAAATTTTTACTACACTTATCTGTGTGTGTGTCATTTGAGTTGTGGAAGGTAGTGTTACACTTCCAAAAACATGTCAAACCATTTTTGCCTTTGAGTCTTGAAACATAATATTGATCACATCATTTGAGCATACTTATGTCATTAGACTACTGAATTTGTTTCAAAACTTGTTTACCATTACACCAAAAACCATTTATTTAAAACTAATTCACATATGTCAAGTGGACCTTGTTTATTCACCATAATGTTGTCTAATCTTGTCTAGCTTGTTGGTCAAATCCTAGTTTTTAACATTGAGTTTTCAATTAACCTTGTTAAAATTGTATTCAAACATGGATTGATTTCTATTTAGGCCTTAATTTATGGGGTTGATGCACATATATTTCTCTTTTGGGTTGCATAATTTCATTTAATCGATCACCCAAATTTGAATACTATTGATTGTTTATTTATTCATAGAGCCTATCCTCATCATTGTTTGTGCCTTTACTTTGGAGAACACATCCTTTCTCCAAGAGCCTTTTGTCTTATCCCTAATTCCAATTGATCATGTTTATGTTTGATTTGGTATGTTGGGTCTATGTCAAAATTATTTCCAAACTTATTAGATTAAATCCAATCACATCATGCCTTTTTTTTAAGCCTAGATTTTGATGGTGTTTGGCCAAAAGTCCTAGAATAGCCTATTTGAGCATAGCTTTTGACTCTGTGTTTAGATAAAAGACCTAGAGACTCTTTTCCCTTTCTTAGTTTAGACCTTGTTTAGAATAATTTGGCATAGACTTTTGACATGTCATTTTTATTCAAATGCTTAACCTTTTTTGCATATAACATTTGATATTAGACATTTAATGTTAGACTATTTATGCTAAGTCTTAGCACAAGCTATTTTGAAGATACAGCTCCATGATCAAATCATTATTTAGAGATATAGCTCGACCTTCGACCAAGTTTGACCAAGTTTGAACCATTTTTCCTTTGGATATAGTTTTTTAGAGTTTGTAGAACTCTAAGCTTTTTTATTTTGGAGATTTCATCATTTATGTGGATATGTCTAGCTAAACCTATGGTGGAGTCACGTATAATCCAATTTATGATAGAATGGCCACACAAAATAAATTTTATGACTTTAATCAAGACCCTAATGATGATAATATGGTTTGTGAGATAGATTTCTATCCACCTCATAATAATCATTCATGGGAACAAAGTCATGAACTAGCTTACGATCCAACTCGAGACCTTGATTAGTATGAAGAGGCTTGTGAGGAGGACTTTGAAGACTCAACTATAGAAAGTAAACATGTAGAGACTAGTGTAAAAAATAGCCAAAAATTAAAAAAAAATAGAAGGTAGGTGTTGTTTCCAAAATCAGCTCAGCTCATTTTTGGAACAACCCCTTGCAGAACTTGTCTGTTTCGCCCTTTGTCTCTCTAAGTCCGTTTTCGAGGCAAGTTTTTCTCGTTCTCATCTTGGCCCAACTGCATCGTTTGAAATTTGTAACACATTTTCATTACATTTTCTCCAAAATGTGAAGGTTGTTACAGTCTCGATACAACCAAGGAACCAAAATTTGGCTCTTTTAGAGTGTTTTTCTTCCATTTTCGTGCACAGGTGGCAAATTTCACCACCAGTGCATTTTTACCTCAAACATGCAGGAGCGGAAAATTTTGCCACCCCTGCATCTAGACATGCATGGGTGGAAAATTTTTTCACCCCTGTATTTCTTTCATCTCTCACATGCAAGAGCAAAAAAAAATTCTACCCCTGCATGTCCCTTCTAATTCCCAGTGTAAGGGCGGCAATTTTGGCCACCCCTGCACTGCCTCAATTTTTGCATGCAACATTTATTGCCAAATGCACCAGGTTGTTGGGGTCGATTTTCACCCCATTTAATCCAATTTTAAGCTCATTTTGCTTCATTCTTCCTCTCCTCCTCCTACCCTCTACCTCTGGACGATCCAGCGAATAGGTAAAAGTGCGTTTTGGCATATTTGAGCTCGTGGCACACATATTTTCTCAGGTAGATTTTGTATTTGGCATTTATTTCTTCTTCTCTTTAAGTTTGCTTTCATTCTTATTTTTATTTTTTTCCCTCTTCTCCATTGGCCTTCTAGGCTTCCTCTACATGTTGAGGCAATGATTTTCACTGCCCTCCCTTGCCTGCAGATTTCTTGCTCTAACCTGCATGGGTGATGATTTTCACCGCCTTAACCATGCCTCCTTAAGCCTACATCAACGGTGAATTTTGCCACCGATGCAGGCTGAAAGTGCAAGGGTGGCAAAATTCATTGCCCTTGCATTTTCCTCTTTAAGCCTGCATGGGAGGTGAAATTCACCACCCTAACACTTCCTCGATAATTTTTTAGGCACTAGCGGCAAAATTTGCCACCCGTGCCTTTTTTTTTCCTCCCCCTTCATGCAAGGGTAGTGAATTTTGCCGCCCATGCATGTCGATTCATTCCACTTGCTTGGGCGGTGAATTTTGCCACCCTTGCAATTTTCTTCCAAGTTTCTCCAACTCCAAAGAAATTTTCCTCTTTTTTATTTTTTCACTTCCTCCCCTTTTTCCCCCAATTTTTAACCTGGCCCTGTTAAGTGCCCTTCCTTGGTCATGATCACCCAACGTGCAAATTCCCTAATTTTCCCATTGCTCCCTAATTGCATGATCATGATTGTAGTACCCCCTAAAGATTCTTGTTCATCGGCACCTGCTCAATCAAGACCAATTCTAATCACTGAGGCTTCTCTGAAAAAGTCAAAAGCCATGAAGTACCAATACTAGGGCATTTTTTTTATCACTTCAGTCACCTCTAATGTTGATGACATTAGAGTTATAGATATTGGCCACATGGATATGGTTGAGTTTGTGACCAAAACCAAGACAATAAACTCGAGCTCTGAAATGAAGAGGATCATCAAGAGCAACATTCATCTGGTTGTTGTTTTCCCAGTAGCGGCACATCATATAGAGTTCATCCTCTAGTGTGCCCAATTCTAAAACAAAGAGACCAGATCAGTGTCAAACGCTAGTGGTGATGTAATAATTTAGCTAGACCCCAAATTCATTGATAAAGTCTTCATGTGCCCTCCTGCTACTGAAGTACTGAGAATTGACTTCTTAAAAGCATAGAAAGAGTATGATAAGGATCTCGAAAGGGCAAAGAAGGTAATGAATAATAAGTGGCTTAAGGCCCCCAGAACCAACTTGTCTAGATGGCCATGGAATTTTTTGAAGAGTGATTTCATTAAAGAATTTGGTGACTTGATCACCCTTCTCAGTAGAGTATAAGGCCTCCCATCTTCCTCACAATTCTATGAATAGATGTACCCCTTCATTAAGATCATCCTTCAAGGGAAGCAAGTTATCTTCTGGGGTGAGTAGATCAGCAATGCTCTTCACGAGTAGTTGACCAAAGTATCAGCTACTTTAAAGTTCTATATGACTTCAAACCTGGTGTACATTGTGGCCTCCATGCAAACCTTTCCAAGTTTGACAACTAATGGAGACAGGGAGACCACCCCGGTCTACTCATATTACCCTCAGTTAACACTGCAAGGATCAATCCATCATTTCAAGAGAGTAAATGATGCCTTCATGGTATTTTTGTGCCTCTTCGACCCTCAGCTTAAATAGAAGAAAATATTTGATGAAGCCTGGATGGTCATCAATGACTATGGCTATATGTTCCTATAATTTCCCTCTTTCTGCTATCTTTGAGTTGGCTTTTTCCAAGGTTATCCCTATATGCTCCCCAAGTTTCCTTCTGATAAGTTAATCCTAATGGAGCTATGTAGACAAATAATTATCACACACACTAGACAAATGGAATTGAAAAAGCCAAATTTTAGGTTTCTAATAAAAATTAGCAGATACTCGATTTTGACAGCAGCCAAGGCCAAGGTCATGGAGACAGAGATGCAACTAGCTACTATGAAATAGTTCAAGAGAAGGGACAATTTTGACTACAGAGGTGTCAAAGACATGATCAGAAGAAAGACTCAATTAAATGAGCCTATGATCGAAGACATCTGGGTAGACTTAAGAATAGCTGAAGAAATCAGGAGGATGGACTACAGCAGGCTCACTCTGGAGCAGATCGAATATTTGGGACTTGCAGAGATTCCCTCCAATTTGGTCGATGACAAGAACATTATCAACACCAAGTACCTAGCTGAAAAGGTTGTTGACTCTCCTCTTCCTCTTATCCAATGGTCCCAAAAAGAACTAACTTCTTTAAGGAAGAGATTTGAATAAATATTGGCTAACACCAATGATTGGTTAACAGCCAAAGGGATCACGCTGAAAGAATTTATTACAAGATTAGAGGCTGAATTCTAAGTAAAAATAAGGAACAAGGTAGAAAACAAGACCAAAAACAAAGGTGATGTTCCTTCCCCATCTAGGCCTCACAAGCCTAGAATCATCTTTGTTTCCAAGATATCAAAAGTGGCTGAAGAGCCAGAATCAATGGTTAAGGGAGTTGGAGAACAAAGCTCCCAGGAATAGGTAGCTAACCAAATAGAGATAGATGACAGGCCCTTAGAGTAGTAAATGACTGAGCCTCTACCTTCCCAGGAAGGGGCACGGCCACTTACAGACGTCTCTTCTTCACCATCTCTATCTCCTATCAATGTTCCTTCTTTTGGAGCCACCTCTTCTTCCAAATTCATGTTTGGCGATCCTTAGGATGCTTCTGGAGATACTCTTCATTCCTCAGATTCTATTCCTAGTCTGGCGTCTCCTTCCTTCAATCTATGAAAAAAAAATTCTCTTGATCAATCAACGGCCGGTACGGTTTCACTAGTTACTCCAACCATGACCACTATTACCACTAGCAGTGCAGAAGTTACCATGGTGACACCAGCTACAGGAATTGTTACCATAGTAAGTACTTCTTCTCTCCCTCCTTAGATGTCGGCTTTCACACCCAAAAGAAAGAAGCTAGCCATCTCTATAGATGACTTTGATTTTGGCAAGTTAGTGCTGGTGAAAGCTAAGGCCCCTAAGAGACCAAGGATATTTTTAAATTTGGTTGAAGAAAAGGAACATAAATTTTTGAAAATAGCTAAACCACCACAAAATGCAACCCTTGAGGGTTTTGACATGAGCAACTATTCCATTTCTCGTGTTGAACTTGGAAAAGTCACTCATGAAGATGTGAAAAGTGATCTACAGTCTGCAATGGACATCATGATCCAAAAATTTGATAGAGAAAAAGAGATGAAGGATTACTATAAAGCCAAGGTAGAGCAATTAACTGTAGTAATAAGGAAATTCACCCTTGTCCCTGAAGCAGCAACCCCAGAAGCCTTTTCCATAGACAACCCTATCATTCAAAAGGTAGAGAAAACCTATATGAAAGGGAAAGTGCTAGAGGATTACATTGAAAAGATGCACACTCGGGGAATTTTTTTACTTATCGAGGTTGCCAAAAAAATAGACAAGATGAAGAAAGTGAGGATAGATCTAGAGGACCTTATCTCTATTATCTCTCAGGACATTGACAGTATGAAGAAATATCTTAGCAAGTGGAGGGAGATGAAGGATCTAAAGAAAAGCACCTTGATATCCATCGGTGTTATTTCCAACAAAGATTCATATGTTGAGATCAAGGAATCACTGATATACAGGATTCAGGTACTCAAGAAGAGTATTGAAGATCTTGAGTCTTCCAAGGATTCTAGCGAGAAAAGTGACACAGGCCTATTGAATAGACTGGAAGAACTGCCTTGCGACCTCACCTCCAAGGATAATCAATTTCTCTCAGCAAAAGAGATGGTTTGAGGATTCAAGGGTATGATTCAAAGAAATTTCAAAGAAAAAGTGTTCTCAATGACTTCTGTGGATAACATTTTAGATAATCATTTGACTCTAGATAATCTAAGATTCAGGTTAACAAGTCATGCCAAGGAAATCACAGCATTGAAGGATGTTATAATCAGGGCTAGAGTCATCTTCAGGAACACCATTGTGCCAAACAGTATAGGAATTCAGGCATCTATCACTATGTACGATGCTCATCTAAAGAAGTCCTGTGGCAAGAGCTGAACCTTTTTCCCCTTCTCTCTTCTCTTCTCATGCACTTTTTTCATGTAAAAGTGCATGCAATTTTGTAATGTGTAATTACATGTAAAAAATCTAAAAAAATATCTCAAAAGTCCAAGATGACTCATCTTTGACCAAGATATTTTTATATTATAATCTTTTTAATTTTGAAGGTTTCTCCCTATATATAGAGGGGACCTCTTTTGTAAAAAAGTATCTCTAATAATTGAGAGCAAAAACTCTGCTGAAATTGAGACACTTTTTAAGACTTTATGTTCAACTTGTAAATCATATTTTATTGAATGAATGAGAAACAGATTTATTTCAGACTTTGTGTTGAAGTAATCTGTGTTATTTAGGAAATAGTTCTTATGTCCTCTTTCCTGATAATCTCTTATCTGTTTGATTTAATAAGCAAAGTGTGTGTGTTGATATTATCTGAGGACATTTCTAAAAGATAGAACAGAGACTTTGAGCTACTTTTATCTTGGTGATCTTTTTATCTTTTATAGTTTCAGGTGAAGACTTTGTGCTTCATTTCACTCTACGGTTACGTGTATTCTGAATCAATGAAGGATACAATGGAAGACTTTGTGCTTACGTGGGTTTTTTTGTTAACTTTGTTACTTATTTTAGGTGATTTTTTGCTCTACACTGGATACCATTCCTGAAAGAAGAGGAATGTTCTTAGCTAACGACCAAGATTTCTCTCTTGTTCCTTGTACATCACCTCTGAAAAAAGAGAGGTGGATGTTGTTATACTACCCTGAGTATTATTTTCTGCTTACTTATATATATATATATATATATATAGCATATAAATATTCATAGGGAACCTCCTCTTAATGAGAGGAGATATTTACCTCATCTAGATGTGGTAAACCCACACTTTTCATGGCATAAATCTCCTTGTATTTTGGTTGATATACCCATTTTGTAATCAGTTAGTTGAGAACAAAATATTCACCCAACAGTTTTTGGTGACTCCATTGGGGAAGAGCGTGCAGTTTGAAGTCTCAAACTTCAAACTGAAGTAGATCCTACTCTTTTCCATTTTTGCTCTACAATCTGGAAACTCTACATTATATCAAAGGCTAGAAATCCCAAGGTGTTGTTGACCCTAATTTTGAGTTGGTACTACAGAGTAATTTCAAGTTGTTTCCTCCACAACCTCACCTAAGACGAACTAGGAGCCTTCCTCTTAGCCCTACTAGGCCATCAACACAAAGCAGAACTTCTTCTGCTGCTAGCTGAGCTTTTCCTATCCAAGCTCCACCTGGATTAGTGATCTCAATTTTGTATAATCAAATCATGGCTCAAGGCCCCTAAGGTAATTATTTTGGTCCACTGAATTTGACTCCACCTCTGCATGAGCTTCCACGCAGTTCAAAGAAGAATTTTCCAAAATTCTTTAGTGATAGGAAGGTTCATCTTGATGAACACATTGGAGCTTTTAGCATAGCCTGCGATGTCATAGGTGTAAAATTTGAAGACATAATGGTCAGGCTGTTCATAGAGACACTACAAAGTATTGTTGTAGATTGGTTCTACCACCTACAACTTGGATCAGTGACTGACTGGCACACCCTGAAAGACAAATTTGAAGCTAGATTCAAGCCTGTAGAAGCTGCACATGCCTTACTGGCCCAGCTCACTCAGATGAAGAAAGAGCCTCATGAGCTTATGAGGGATTTTATTGCCAAGTTCAACAAGCTAAGGCACAGGATTCCTATGATCGCCTAGCTGACACCTCATAATCTCATGTGTTTCTTCATCAACTCACAGCTGTCTGAAGTGAGTTTTTTGTTGAGATGAGCCAAACACATAGACCTTGTTGTTGCTCAAAACTTGGCTACTGAGGTAGAAGATGACCTTATCTTGGCAGAAAAAATAAAGAGAGACCCTAAAAAAGGTAAATTCTCTTCATCTTTTGAGCATTCACCTACAACCACCACGGACCCAATGGTACAAAAGTTAGCAAATGAACTACTAGCTTTCAAAAATAAAATGGTGCAAGGAATGTCATCTGCTCCTGCATATAGAGATATGCCTAGGAGGACATTTCAAAATAAAATGTACCAAGGCAATGCTGCCAAGAATCAGGGACAACAAAATTGTCTTCCCCCTCCACAGAGGAACCTCGCCCTTGAAGCACCTCCAAATAACTCGACAGTCGGATATCTAGAAGCTGAAGTGGATTTCTCATTCCAGCTTGAGTTAAATTCCAAAGACAATGCTAATCTCTTCACTAAAGAAGAAGAAGAATTAGCTGGTGACTCCAATATTGGTTTCCTGGATTACCAGGATGAAGTTAGAAGTAAAGGAGAAGGGTTGGATGGATCTTATGCTATTTTTACCAGATCTCAAAACTAGTCAGCTCCATAGGCTGACAAAGGAAAAGTAGGAGAAGAACCTCAGCTGGTGGTTTTCATCACTAAACGAGGGACTCCATTGCCTCCTTAATCAAAAGATCAGGTAACTCACAAAAAAGTAAGTACCTCCAACCACCCTATACCTTCCACCTCTGTTGCTCAGACCAGTGCCACACCTACTAAAGATCCAGATGATGGACTCTCTTCCTCTATTTCAAATTCTTTTCAATTATTTGATATAATTGATCACTCCAAGAAGACTAAGATCTAAATGATAGAGATTGAATATTTGAGGGCTAACCCTGAATAATTTGATAGGTTGACAGAATATGTAAAAAATAAGGCTATCTTCACAGAAAAAGATTCTTCAAAGGTCATTCATGATCCCCCAAGGATAAGTCCACCCAGAATAATCTTGTCATGACTCCTCTAGTTATTTTCGGGAAAATAAAACCTTTTTATGTTTCTCTACTAATAAATGGTTACAAATTGAGTAATTACATAATAGACTCCAGAGCCTCAGATAATGTCATGCCCACTAAGGTGGCAGATTTCCTTGGTCTAATTTTGACCAAAACTTTTGGAAGGTGTTTTTCTATAGAAAACAAGCAAGTCTCACTCCTTGGTTAGATAAAAGATGCCCAATTTGCTTTCGTAGCTTTTTCAAAAAAGAGGATAAACATGACGGTTCTAGTGGCCGATGTTCAAACCTCTTACGATGTCTTGCTTGGGTGAAATTTTTGCAAAGATGTTGGAGGTGAGCTGAGCATGGACTTGTCGGAGGCAAGGATCCCAATTCAAGGTGTCATGAAGAAATTGCTTCTTGAAAAAGAGGCAAGATATGTAATCACCCGATCATCAGCACTAGAAGCTCAAATTTTATTTAAGTCTTTTGGCATGGGCAACTACTACCTATCTATAGACGAAGTCCATGAGGCATCCAATGAAACTCCTATAGGTGACGACTTAGAAATATATTTAGCTGACACAGCAATAGAATTGACAAAGCAAAACAAATGCATGGAAGAACCTCTTTCCCCAGATGAAGAAGCTTTCAAAGAAAAAGCAGTGTCTAATAAGGTATGGATCTTAAAATTTGATGATAGCTACTCTTCTACCAGTTCAGGAGCCAAAGTTGTGTTGGTATCTCCTCAAGGAGATATTGTTCATTTATCTTACAAGTTGTAATTCAACAACACCAACACAACTAAGTATGAATCCCTGTTACTCAGATTATAGGCTATTAGAGAAAAGGGCATTAAACTACTCCATGCTAAAATGGACACTGAATTGGTGGTTTACCAGGTAAGAAACCTCTATCAGATCAAGAATGAAAGATTGTGCCATTACCACAATCTTGTCTGGGACCAAATTGAAAATTTCAATGCCTTTAACATCTCTGCCATTCCAAGAGAATTTAATAATCAAACGGATGCATTGGTTGTTTCTGATACTCTCTTAATTCCTCACCTAGATTTTAAAGGAGATAAGTACACTATTGAACTGGTCTTTCAACCAAGTGTACCTAATAATGTCAGTCATTGGCAAGTATTCAACAATGATGATCAAATCATTGCCTTCTTAGAGCAAAAAGATGGCTTCGAACAACTACATTTTAAAGGTAGTGAACTTTGGGAATGCAAAGCAACTTCTGAATCAAATGTAAACACAAGTGAGGATTTTCTGTAGCTTAAGGGGAATAAGATTCTCAAAGGCCTAGTTTTCCTAGAGAAATTGTTTGATAACCATGACAGGTTTATTAGACAACAGCGAACAGATTCAAACTCCTCTCAAGATTTTGATCAAGTAAACTTGAGAACCAAGGGAGATCCTAAGATGGTAAACATCAAGAAATGTTGCACTCTCAAGGAGAGATTCAAGCTTGCTAATCTAATCTTCCAATATATCGACGTCTTGGCTTACTCCTATGACGACTTGAAATCACTCAGGCCCGATGACATTCACCACAACATTCCTCTTAAGGCAAACTCTATGCCTTATAAATAAAATTCCAGGCAATATAATCCAAAAATATCAAATACCATTTTAGCTGAGATACAAAAAATGCTTGATGCCTGAATAATTTTTTCAATCCATCACTCCACATGGATTGTCAACATAGCACCTGTTAGAAAGAAAAATAGTGAAATTTGAATCTGCATGGATTTCAGAAACTTGAATCAGTTATCTTTAAAAGATAACTACCCCCTCCCTATCATGGATCAAGTTTTTCAAATGATAATAGGTTCAAAGATGTTATCAATGTTGGATGGTTTCTTAGAGTACAATCAGGTTAAAGTTGGAAAAGCATATCAGCATAAGACTACTTTCACCACACCTTGGGGCACCTTCGCCTACCGAAGAATGCCTTTTAGCCTGATAAACATAGGTGTCACATTTCAAAGAGTGATGGACCTCACTTTCAAAGATGAAATGGAAAAGTTCATTGTAGTATACCTCTATGATTTGATAGTATTTTCAAAGCACCGTTCTGACCATGTCCACCATTTACAAAGAATACTATAACGATGTCATCAGAATGGTATTTCCTTAAATCCAAAGAAATCTATCTTTGGGGTGACTGAAGGAAAACTTCTCGGATACATTGTTTCTCGATAAGGTATTAGAATTGACTCGAAAAGAGTCAAGTCTCTTCAAGAACTTACTCTACCTACTAGTAAGACTGCAGTTCACTCTTTCTTTGAAAAGGTGAATTTTCTTCAAAGGTTCATTCTCAAGTTCGCTGAGAAGACTCGCCACATCGTCAATATGATGAAAGGAAATGCTACCTTCAGGTGGACTACAGAGGGCAAATCATCCTTCAGAGACATTAAAGAAGCAATCACTCATGCACCAATCTTGGTTTGTCCAGACTACACCAAGAGCTTTAAAATATATAGTTATGCTTCTGAATATACACTCTCAGCTATTCTAGTTCAACCAAACCAAGAAGGCATAGAATCTCCTATTTCCTTCATGAGTTGTCCACTCAAGGCTCATGAGCTGAAATATTCCAACATGGAGAAGCATGCATATGCGGTGGTCAAAGCAGTCAAGCATTTCAGATTTTATATCATGAACTTGCACACTGAAGTTTTTA
The DNA here is from genome assembly GCA_037957365.1 of Torreya grandis. Lineage (NCBI taxonomy): Eukaryota > Viridiplantae > Streptophyta > Pinopsida > Cupressales > Taxaceae > Torreya > Torreya grandis. The sequence continues at coordinate 2,760,980 of JARHVA010001228.1, read as the reverse complement.
TGCTTGATACAACAGTGAAGTCTATTTTGACTCAATGGAGTTTGGTACGAAGAGGGGTAATTGGATCACCAAGATTTAAGAGTTTGATCTAGAAATAAAACCTACCAAACTCATGTGGGGAAAGGGTCTTTGTCAGTTGATTGCCAACAACATTCCTGAGGAAGTAAAAAATGAAGAAATAGAGATCGAAGGCGTACTCATGATCCTCTTTATTGCCACTACTGATGAGTGGTATTTCAACATCACCTATTTTTTGACCTATGGTGAGTGTCCCGCTCATCTTTCCTATAAGAAAAAATGGAATGTTAAACTGAAGGCTATTAGCTATGTTTTATGGGATAATGGTCTATATAAAAGGAACCTAGATGGGGCATTTTTTTATTGTGTTGATAAGGTACAACAAGATAAACTCTTGGAGTTTTTCCATGATTCAACTTGTGGAGGGCATTTTTCTACACTAGTGATAGTGCACAAGATTTTGTGAGCAAGGTACTATTGGCCTATGCTATTTTAGAATGCCTACAAATGGGTGCGTGGGTGAAAATTGTGTCAACAATTTATCAGAAAGCCTAAACTGGCTGCATTGTCTCTCAAGCCAGTAATAATCGAAGAGCCTTTTCAACAGTGGGGTATTGACTTCATTAGCATAGTCAACCCATCTTCGAGTGTTGGACATGATTATGTCCTCACAGCAACTGATTACTTTACCAAGTGGGTGGAGGCCATCCCAACCAAGCACGCTATGTATGAAGTAGTGTGAAATTTTCTCAAGGAAAATATCATTTTTCGGTTCGGGGTCCTTCTCAAAATTATAATAGATAATGTGGCCTATTTTTCTTCATATGAAATTACTCAATTCTACTTTTATTATGGGATTACCCTATCCTACACTTCAAATTATTTCCCACAAGGAAATGGCCAAGCAGAATTGATAAATAAGAACCTAGTCGCTATTATCAAAAAATTGATAGATGATAATCAGAGAACGTGGCACAAAGCACTATTTGATGCTTTATGGGCAGATAGGATTACACCCAAGAAGGCCATAGGTATGTTGCCTTTCCAACTTTTGTATGGCTTAAATGCAGATATACCCATCACTCTAGAATTTCTAGCACTCAAGTTAGCTAAAGTAATCGAAGATTCAACCTTCGAAAGTCTGATCGACAAAAGAATCATGTGTCTGATCGAACTGAATGAGTAGTGAATCATGGTGGTGGATCAGATTAAGGTGCATCAGAACTAGGTAAAGAAGCTTTTTAATAAAAAATCTAAGGTCCATGATTTTCAAATCAGAGATCAAGTCTTGTTATGGGATAAAAGAAGAGAACTGAAGGGAATGCACAACAAATTTAACTCCTTATGGAGAGGTCCGTTTGCTATTCGACAACTCTGCAGAGAAAATAGCTTCTTGCTGGAGTATCAAGATGGAACGTCGTTTACACTACCCCACAGTGGGCAACATCTGAAGCTGTTCAGTCCTTGAAGCTTAGATGGATCCATGTATATATATATATATATATATATAGTTTTTACATTTTGTCAGTTTCTCTTTCATTTTTAGCTTGACTCCGTAGCCCAATGGCTTGGATGAAGGCACTTAGAGACTGGTTTCTACTCCCATTGATCATTTCAATTAATAGAAGTTCTCCAATAAGAGCCAGCTATTGTTTCCAAAATTAGCTTAGCTTGTTTTTAGAATAACCCCCTGAGAAACTTGTCTATTTTGCCCTTTGTCTCTCTAAGTCCATTTTCAAGGCAGGTTTTTCTCATTCTCGTCTTGGCCCAACTGCACTGTTCAAAATTCATAACACCTTTTCATTATGTTTTTCCCAAAATGTGAAAGTTTTTATGGTCTCGATACGACCAGGGAACCAAAATTTGGCTTTTTCAGTGTTTTTCTTCTATTTTCATGCACGAGTGACAAATTTTGCTGCCATTGCATTTTTACCTCAAACATACAAGAGTGGCAAAATTTGGTGCCCCTGCATCTGGACATGCACAGGTGGAAAAATTTTCCACCCCTACATTTTTTTCATCTCTCACATGTAGGAGTGGCAAAATTTGCCGCCCCTGCATGTCCCTTCTAATTCCAAATGCAAGGGCGACAATTTTTTTTGCCCCTGCACTACCTCAGTTTTTATGTGTGGCATTTATTGTCACACGCGTCAGGTTGTTAGAGTTGATTTTCACTCCATTTAATCTATTTTTTAACCTCATTTTACTTCATTCTTCCTCTCCTCCTCCTACCCTCTACCTCTGGATGATCTAGCGAACAGGTAAAAGTGTATTTTGGTAGCTTTGAGCTCATGGCACACATATTTTCCTAGGTAAATTTTATATTTGGCATTTATTTCTTCTTCTCTTTAAGTTTGCTTTCATTCTTATTTTTGTTTTTCCCCCCCTTCCCCATCAGCCTTCTAGGCTTCTTCTACATGCTGAGGCGACGATTTTTGTCACCCTCCCTTGACCGCAAATTTCTTGCTCTAACCTACATGGGCGGTGATTTTTGTTACCTTAACCATGCCTTCTTAAGCTTGCATCAATGGCTAATTTCACCGCTGATGTAGGTCAAAAGTGCAAGGGTATAAAAATTTGCCACCCCTACATTTTCCTCCTTAGGCCTACACGGGCAGCAAAATTTATCGCCCGTGATGTTTCCCATTCACCTGCACAGACGGTGAAATTCACCGCCAATATAGGTCAAACATGCATGGGTGGCAAATTTTGCCACCCCTACACTTCTCAGATAATTTTTTAGGCATGGGCAGTGAAATTCACTGCTCGTGCCCTTTTTCTTTCTCCCCCTTCATGCAAGGGTGGCGAATTTTGCTGCCCATGCATGTCAATTCATTCTACATGCTTGGGCAGTGAATTTTGCCACCCTTGCAATTTTCCTCCAAGTTTCTCCAACTCTAGAGAAATTTTTTTTTTGCTTTTTCACTTCCTCCCCTTTTTCCCTTGATTTCCAACCTGGCCCTGTTAAGTGCCCTTCTTTGGTCATGATCACCCAACGTGCAAATTCCCCAATTTGCCCACTATTCCCTAATTACACGATCATGATTGCAGTACCCCCTAAAGATTCTTGTTCATTAGCACCTGCTCAATCAAGACAAGTTCTAATGACTAAGGCTTCTCTAAAAAATTCAAAAGCCATAAAGTACCAGTACCAAGGCATTTTTTTGATCACTTCGGTCACCTCTAATATTGACGACATTAGAGATACAGAGATTGGCCACGTGGATATGGCTAAGTTTATGACTAGAACTAAGGCAATGAACCTGAGCTCCAAAATGAAGAGGATCATTAAGAGCAACATTTATCTGGTTACTGCTTTCCCAGTAGTGACACATCATACAGAGTTCATCCTCCAGTGTGCCCAGTTCTACAACAAAGAGACTAGATCAGTGTCAGACACTAATGGCAATGTAATAATTCAACTGGACCTTGAATTCATTAATAAAGTCTTCATGTGCCCTCCTGCTACTGAAGTATTGAGAATTGACTTCTTAGAAGCACAGAAAGAGTATGATAGGGATCCCGAGAGGGCAAAGAAGGTAATGAATAACATGTGGCTTAAGGCCCCCAGAACCAACTTGTCTAGATGACCATGGAATTTTCCAAGGAGTGATTTCATTGAAAAAGTTGGTGACTTGATCACCCTTCTCAACAGAGTGTGAGGCCTCCCATTTCCCTCACAATTCCATGAATGGATGTACCCCTTCATCAAGATCATCCTCTAAGGGAAGCAACTTATCTTCTGGGGTGAGCAGATTAGCAATGCTCTTCATGAGTAGTTGACCAAGGTAATAGCTACTTCAAAGTTTTATATGACTTCATACCTGGTGTACATTGTGGCCTCCATGCGAACTTTTCCAAGTTTGACAACTAATGGAGATAGAAAGACCACCTCGATCTACTCATATTGCCCTCAATTAACACTACAAAGATCAATCTATCATTTTAAGAGAGTAAATGATGCCTTCTTCACAGTATTTTTGTGCCTCTTCAACCCTCAGCTTGAATAAAAGAGAATATTTGATGAAGCCTAGACGGTTGTCAATGACTATGGCTGTATGTTCCTACAATTTCCCTCCTTTTGCTATCTTCGGGTTGACTTTTTCCAAGGCTATCCCTATATGCTCCCCAGGTTTCCTTTTGATAAGTTAGTCCTAATGGATCTGTGTAGACAAATAATTATTGTACACATTAGACAAATGGAATTGAAAAAGCCAGGTTTCAGGTTTCCAATTGAAATTGATAGATACTCAATTTTGACAATAGCCAAGGCCAAGATCATGGAGATAGAGATGCAACTGGTTACTATGAAATAGTTCAAGAGAAGAGATAATTTTGACTACAGAGGTGTCAAAGACATGATTAGAAGAAAGACTCAATTTCATGAGCTTATGATCAAAGACATCTGGGTAGACCTAAGAATAACTGAAGAAATCAAAAGGATGGACTACAGCAGGCTCACTCTGAAGTAGATCAAATATTTGGGGCTTACAGAGATTCCCTCCAATTTGATCGATGATAAGAACATTATCAATAGTAGGTACCTGGCCGAGAAGGTTGCTGACTCTCCTCTTCCTCCTATCCAATGGTCTCAAAAAGAACTGACTTCTTTAAGGAAGAGATTCGAACCAATAATGGCTAACACCAATGATTGGTTAACAACCAAAGGGATCATGCTGAAAGAGTTTATTACAAGATCAGAGGCTGAATTCCAAGCAAAAATGAAGAATAAAGTAGAAAATAGGATCAAAAACAAATGTGATGTTCCTTCCCCATCTAGGCCTCACAAGCCTAGAATCATCTTTATTTCCAAGAAATCAAAAGTGGCTAAAGAGCCAAAATCAACGGTTAAGGGAGTTGGAGAACAAAGCTCCCAAGAATAGGTAGCTACAAAAATGGAGATAGATGACAGGCCCTTAGAGCAATAAAGGACTGAGCCTCTACCTTCTTAGGAAGGGACACGGCCACTTATAGACCTCTCTCTTTCACCACATCTATCTCCTATCAGTGTTCCTTCTTCTGGAGCCGCCTCTCCTTCCAAATTCATGTTTGGCAATCCTCAGGATGCTTCTGGAGATACTCTTCATTTCTCAAGTTCTATTCCTAGTCTGGCATCTCCTTCCTTCAATTTAGGAGAAAGTTTCACCCTTGATCAATCAAAGGCTAGTATGGTTTTACCAGTTACTCCAATCGTGACCACTATTACCACTAGTAGTGCAGAAGTTACCACAGTGACACTAGCTGCAGGAATCGTTGCCACAGTAAGTACTTCTTCTCTCCCTCCTTGGATGTCAGGTTTCATGCCTAAAAGAAAGAAGCTAGCCATCTCTACAGATGACTTCAATTTTGGCAAGTTAGTGCCAGTGAAAGCTAAGGCCCCTAAGAGACCAAGGATCCTTTCAAAATTGGTTGAAGAAAAGGGAAATAAATTTCTAGAAATAGCTAAACCACCGCAAGATGCAACCCTTGAGGGTTTTGACATGAGCAGCTACTCCATTTCTCGTGTTGAACTTGGGAAAGTTACTCACGAAGGTGCGAAAAGTGATCTACAGCCTGCAATGGACATCATGATCCAAAAATTTGACAGAAAAAAAGAGATGAAAGATTACTATAAAGCCAAGGCAGAGTAAGTGACTACAGAATAAGAAAATTCACCCTTGCCCCTGAAGTGGCAATCCCAGAGGCCTTTTCCATAGACGACCCTATCATTCAAAAGGCAGAGAAAACCTATATGAAAGGGAAAGTGCTAGAGGATTACATTGAAAAGATGCAAACTTAGGGAATTTCTTTACTTATCGAGGTTGCCAATAAAATAGACAACATGAAGAAAGTGAGGATGGATCTAGAGGACCTTATCTCTATTATCTCTCAGTACATTGATAGTATGGAGAAATATCTTAGCAAGTAGAGGGAGATGAAAGATCTAAAGAAAAGCACCTTGATATCCATCGGCGTTATCTCCAGCAAAGATTCCTATGTTGAGATCAAGGAATCACTAATATATAGGATTCAAGTACTCAAGGAGATAATTGAAGATATTGAGTCTTCCAAGGATGCTAGTGAAAAAAGTGATACAGGCCTATTGAATAGACTGGAAGAACTGCCTTGTGACCTCACCTCCAGGGATAATCAATTTCTCTCAATACAAGAGATGGTTCGAGGATTCAAAGGTATGATTCAGAGGGATTTCAAAGAAAAAGTGTTCTCAATGACTTCTATGGATAATGTTTTAGATACTCAATTGACTCTAGATAATCTAAGATCCAGGTTAACGAGTCATGCCAAGGCAATCACAGCATTGAAGGATGCTATAACCAGGGCTAGAGTCATCTTCAGGAACACCATTGTGCCACACAGTATAGAAATTCAGGCATCTATCACTATGTATGATGCTCATCTGAAGAAGTCTGGTGGCAAGAGCTGAACCTTTTTCTCCTTCTCTCTTCTTCTCTTCTCATGCACTTTTGTCATGTAAAAGTGCATGCAATTTTGTAATGTGTAATTACATGTAAAAAATCTGAAAAAATATCTCAAAATTCAAAGATGACTCATCTTTGACCAAGATATTTTTATATTATAATCTTTTTAATTTTGAAGGTTTCTCCCTATATATAGAGGGGACCTCTTTTGTAAAAAAATATCTCTGATAATTGAGAGCAAAAACTCTGCTGAAATTGAGACACTTCTTGAGACTTTGTGCTCAACTTGTAAATCATATTTTATTGAATGAATGAGAAATAGGTTTATTTTAGACTTTATGTTGAAGTAATGTGTTATTTAAGAAATAGTTCTTATGTCTTCTTTCCTGATAATCTCTTATCTGTTTGATTTAATAAGCAAAGTGTGTGTGTGTTGATATTATCTGAGGATGTTTCTAAAAGATAGAAGAGAGACTTTGAGCTACTTTTATCTTGGTGATTCTTTTATCTTTTGTAGTTTTAGGCAAAGACTTTGTGCTTCATTTCACTCTATGGTTATGTGTATTCCGAATCGGTGAAGGAAATAACAGAAGACTTTGTGCTTACGTAGGTTTCTTTGTTAACTTTGTTACTTACTTCAAAGGATTTTTTGCTCTACGTTGGATACCATTCTTGAAAGAAGAGGAATGTTCTTAGCTAACAACCAAGATTTCTCTCTCTTGTTCCTTGTACATCACCTTTGAAAAAAGAGAGGTGGATGTTGTTATACTACCCCGAGTATTATTTTCTGCTTACTTATATATATACATATAGCGTATAAATATTCATAGGGAACCTCCCCTTGATGAGAGGAGAGATTTACCTCATCCAGATGTGGTAAACCCACACTTTTCATAGCGTAAATCTCCTTATGTTGTGGTTGATATACCCATTTTGTCATCAGTTAGTTGACGACAAAATATTCACCCAACAATAGGTATATAGTAGTGGAAAATATTCTCTACATTTTCATGATTCTAGAACATTTTATGGTTTGGAAAATGGATTAGTAGGAACAAAGATACAAAAAAAATAAGGAATCTGATAGAAAATATTTGAAAGATTAAGATTTTTGAAAAGTAAGCTTAAATAAGGTCAAAGGGAAGTCATTTGGTATTTTTGACTTGTGAAGGAGAGAAAAAGAGCTTTGAAATACCAAAAGAGCTAGGATGGCAAGGAGACGATAGGCTGGATGAGAGGGACCCCCAGAGGTGATAACGGGTGCACTACAGGTAGGCAACTATGAATTTCAAGCTATTTTTTGAATATTTTAGTGATTTTAAGTGTATTTTATAAATTTTTAATTTAAAGCATTTCTAGACATCATAATGAACCTAAATTAGATGCTAAGGGTAGGAAAAACCATTTAGGGAAATGGGTTTAAAGGGGCATCATGACATCAGAGATTCTAGCATTTGGTGGATGTATCATGGCTCTCAGACTTATTAGAGTGCTTATTTATAGAGGATAGAGCTAGATTGATCTCATTAGGCCTAGGAATCATAGTAAACATGTCTAAGATACCACTTAGTTCAGATTTGATAGTCATGTTCTTGGGAGCCTAGGAATGATTGACTAACACCTTTAGGTGGAAGGTGGAGGGGGATACCATAGAGGTGGGTATCACCTTGGGGGATATCCATGCCATCCTAAGACTACCCATATTAGGGACACCCATAGTCATAAGAGTACTTAATAGTGATGAGGAGAGGAGAGCCCTAGCTATATGGGCAATAGGCTCAGAGAGGATATACCCTATATTGAGGGTGAACATGTTCAATGTATATACATCATAGATTATATATATCTAGAAGGTTGTGATAGTACTTGTGATAGAATTGGTGTTATGTCACAATTTGGATAGCAAGGTACCATTATTTGTGATAGCCTTGAGCTAGATGATATTAGAGCAGAAGGTGTTATATGAATTGAGATTTGTCATCTGGGTATACTATGTATAAAACATGTATGGAGTGTTATCCAAAGGGTAGAAGTAAGTGGTACTAATCATATTATTGATGGCATGGATATATGAGAGGTTCCCCATATATTTCCCAACTAGGTTGCCCCATGTGATCGATGATAAGTTACCTCAAGTTTAGAGATGGAGACAGGACCAAGTAGCGTGGGCCATGCCCCATGTGATAATGTTATGGATGGTGATATGAGTGGATATTATATGAAATTTATATGGGCACATTGTTATGATATATCTTAATTTGGATATAGTAGCACCAAATTTGGCATAGACAAATGTGATAGGGCACTATACCTAGTGGATAGAGCCACATTCAGTGGCACAAGTACTAGGATAGATGGGATTACCTCACTCAGTGGCTCTGATAGTGGTGCCCATGTTTTGGGCTTGACATGTGAGAGAGACATAGGGGAGAAGAAGACAAGGGTCATTAGTTTCTAGGCTAACACTCAGACCACATCATGAGAGACCATGGATTGGTCGAGCACGATAGGCAACACAGTCAGAGGATATGGATGCAGAAGTAGGATCACCATAGGTACCACCACCAGGTCCACATTAGGAGGAGTAGAGACTACCATAGACATGGCAATAATGGAAGTAAAAATAGTAGGATATGTCAAAGACTATCACCATCCTAGAAGACCTAGCATGTGGGCTAGAGCAGAGTTGGATGATAGAGAGATCATCTAGGCATTGACTAAGATGGGCATGAGTTGTGACTCTAAGAATTGTTTTTATATGGTAACCTATAGAGGAGGTTCTTGAATCATGCATATATGGGGACATTGTGCTTGGTAGTTGCATTGATGGAGAGATAGTGGTAGCCAACACACATACATTTAATAAAATATGATTAAATTTTAGTTAAGTTTACTTGAGATAGACTAAAGATAGATATATTTTGAGATATATTAGTGATCTAATATTTATTTGGTGTGATTTTTTTAGGTGTGGTAGAGGATGAATAGAATACATGTGGGTCTTTAGTGAGGGAAGCATTCTATGATGTCCTAAATGAGGCACCGATGTCCTACAACCTTGCTACACTAGAGGATCCTAAGATACCATCTACTCTATCTCAAGTGAGTTAGTTTAGATTAGTTGGAGAGGCCATAAGGTAATTGTGAGTAAATAGAGAGGGGATGTAGCCACTATCAGAGGTGGGTGTAGGAGAGGCATGGGCATGGTAGGCCTTGGCTAAGGAGAGAGTTGTGTATCTAGTTATTGTGACATAAATAAGATAGGTACATGCCTAGGAGAGAGCAACACATGTAGTGACCCTGACCCATATGACATAGATAGAATATTAGGAGAGAGTAACACATATAGAAACCCTAGGCTAGTTGGCATAGGTACAAGTTCAAGTGGCTCATCTACAGGGGCAGGTATCAAGACTGATATCTTGAATAGCCTCTTTACAACATTCTGTTTGGAAGAGTCATATTGAGACATCCATGGGTAGTGTGGCTAGGCCATGAGATGGGAAGGATGGGGCCCAGCCATAGAGATATAGCTTTGTATATGGTTGTCTTTTTTAATTAAAAACTCATTATATATATAGATGTTTCACTTTGGTAGTTAGATGTTGATTGTATATATTGTCATTATGGTTGTGGGTTTTTATGCTTGGATATATTTCTTTCTAGCACATGTATTTATATTTTGATGTATATGTTATAAGAAATATATGAGTTGTGTTTTTTTTTAGCATTATGTAGGACACATACATGGTTAAAAAAAACACAAAAAGAACTTAGTAAAGTATAAGCAATCATAAATGTACTACACACTATTTCAAGTTGGGAAATGTGTAATAACAAAATGACTAAGTATAAAGAACCAAATGGAGATGGTAAACAAGATGGAAAAAAGTTTGTTTTTAAACCATGAAAAAGATTTTCACCAAATTGAAACAAGTAAGATCTTACTAAATCACGTTGGGAAGTATATAACTAATGTAATAAAGTGGAAAATAAAAAAAGATCAAAATGGTATAAAAATAAATCAATTAATTAAATCAATCATACTAAATCACGTTCAAAAGTATAAGAGAAAAACAAAATTGGCAAAAATGGGGTCTTAAATTTATCACACTAAATCAAGTTGGGAAGTATGAAAAATTCAAAAGATGGTTGGATTCTTACATGCAATCAAAAAATAAGAAGATAAAAGTGAAATATCAATGAAGTAAGCATAAAACATACTAAATCAAGTTGAAAATCATGTCAATAACATGTAACTTCATAATCGATCATATCTTATCTCATATTTGACACATGTGATTTTGATTGTGACTTGGATTATTGAAAAAAAATTGAGGGTCAGTTCCTATCCATAGTCTTCCAATGCAAACTCACAAAGGGAATACCACTGAGATGGAATAAATATGAAAATTGAGTAACAAAGGATGTGGATAATAGGAATGTGAAATTTGGGTAATTTGTGAGGATGGTTAGGTTTTATCCATGGTCTTATAATACAATTCACAAATGGAATCTCAAGGGGAGTGATCAGTGAAAAAAACAATATTTCTCAAGAAGAAATATGAAGAATATAGGGAATGAAAAAGGGAATGTAAAAATCATGACTTAGGCATCTTATGAGAAGACCTTAGGAGATAAGAGGCATACTAAGGACATGAGAAGATACTAGGTGACTAGTGACCATCAATCTACAAAGGAAACCTATTTTCTATAGACACAAAGCTATGTAGGCAAATAAGTGTGCTACTAAGATCAAATCATGAAGGTAGATTGGTACAACAAAATTAAAATGAACCTACATTCCCATGACATTTTCTCCATTCCTTAGGACCCCTTACAAGGTTGTCAGTCTATTACAAAAATTGGGTACTTATGTGAGAAAGTAGGTAGCACTAAAAGATTTTTTTATTCTCTTTTTGTAATCTACTGGCCTACCATACCCCAATAGACCTCAGCACTATTATTAGGGAAACTGTGGAGATTGAGCTTTGACTAGAAGAAGGAGATGTGTTTTGACTCATGCCTTTTAGTGTTATTTGACTTTTAAGAATTATGAAACATTTTTTCCTTTTGTATCATTGTCTTTTGTTAAATGATTTTGGTTTTTGAATGTTATTAAGGCTTTTTAACATTCCTCCTTCATACAGACTTGGAATAACCAATCATGAGAGATAGAGTGATACACATGAATGAGTTGTAGGCTTAGGCTAAAGAAAGCTAAGTAACCAAAGAAAATACTGATGTAGGCTTAAAAATAAACTAGCATGTTATCTCAAGTCTCAACAATGTATATGCTTAGTTTATGAAAAGGGAATAAAAGGAATAAAGGAGATCCAAATTGGACCGGTGAAAGAAGATTATAATGAGATTAATTGTTTATTAACTAATCACATGGTAATAGTAAAAATGATCAAAGGGAACACGGTGTGTATAACCAAGTCACAATGACAATTAGCCATGAAAAATAGAGATAAGAAAGCAAACAATCATGAAGAGAAAATAAGGAAGTTTTTAAGAAAGAATATCAAGAGATAAATAGTATGCAATGATAAATAATAGAGGATGATCATCCATATGAAGCAGAATCTCATCTAGAATCATAGAAGTGATGGGAAATTTTAAGGAAAGAGAAGTGTCCATTGTTTTATCAACATGGATGGACATCTCTTCACATTGTTTCAATATGCTATCTTCATATCCAAATCAGGTTGATTCGCATCCTACTAGGAGAGGACAAGGGATGTTCATTTCAAATAAGAGTTGCACGAGATGGTTTATATGATACAGAGAGGTCTTCATAAGCTTAAAAAATAGAATTTGGGATGGGAGATTAGTGAGTTCCATAATGGGATCCCACTCGTCATAACCCATAACAAGGTTGTTAGAAATAGGTTCATAGTGATTTACAAGATCCTCAAAAGGAGGAGCCAAAGTGCATTGGAATTTATGTTGGTAAGAAGGATAATGTTTAGAATAAGGTTGTAAATTATGCTGAAAAGATGAATCAGTTGGTTCATGTTAGTTTTGAGAATCGATAGAAGAAGTGTTAATAGAAGCTTGATTATCATTAGTGTTAGGTAAAGAAGATGGAGGGATACTAGAAATAGAATGGGAAGTATTATCCAAGGGAGGAGTTGGAATTGGTTCATCAAAGGTTATAAGTTCATCTTGCCCTAACTCATTTAAATGAGTTAGAGAAGAATCTTGGATAACACAAAATGTTTGAGATAATGGAGGGGTGTAGAAAGGTTGAGGGTCAATGACAAAAACCACCTTTCACATATTAGTCATATTAACCACATTCTCTTCGGGAATTAGGTCAAAAATATTTTATACATTGTTGGTAGAAGGGGTGGGCTTGTCTTGGGTATCTTGATTAGGTTAGTGACTAGGAAGAGGGTCTTTATAGATAGCCAAATGATTATTAGCTTGATTTAAGGCTTGAGATTTAGTATGAGTTTCATGAGCCTTAAAATCAATGTCATAGGTTTACTGATGTTTTCAAATGATTGAATCATGATCATAATTAGGACCAATAAGAAAATCCATAGCTAAATTATGAATTTACCTATAGGTCTCATGAGAATGACCCCAACTAGCGTGAAACTAACAAAACTTGTGGGGATCATACCAGGATTTCATAAGACGAGTGGGATCAAGTTCTCGTGGTAGAGGCCTAGGTAGACACTTTAGTAATTTCACTGAGGATAAAGGTTTGTGAACATTAATGTTACTAGGTGAAGACAAATGAGGATTGGTATATTTTTGAGAAGGGGGAGCTGGTTTCAAAGAGTAGTGATGAACAACAGCTTAAATAGTGTGAATGGTGCCATAAGAGTATGTGACACCATCATTGCTATCATTACGATATTTGTTTTTAAGTAAGATGCGAGGACCCATAGAAGGTTGAGGTGGTTCAAATTGATGCATAAGGAAATATTGACATTTATCTTAGTCAATAGCCTCTTCTAAAATATGTGGAGAGAGACTATAGACCTGATATTGCAACTTGGGAAAAAGAGAATTGGTAAAGAGATGGAAAAGGTTATCATTGGCCATGTTATGTTCACATTTGTTAGACAATGTTTTTCACCCTTTAAAAAAAGCTTGGGAAGTTTCATTTTCAAGCTATTTATAATTTATAAAATGGGCCAAATTATTTTCAAGAAGATCACTACTTTGGAATTATTGAAGTAAAGCATTCACTAAATCTTCCAAACTAGTAATAGAATCAGTTTTAAGTTGGTTGTACCAATCTAAATCATCACCCATGAGGGTTTTGGCTAGGAACTTGGTAGCAGTAAAGGTATTCAATTTGACCCAGTCCCTATAAATATTTCCAAATGTTTTGAGATGAAGAGTAGGATCACTTGATCCATTATAATAAATAGTAGGGGTAATACCTCCTATATTAATATTGGTATGTTGTGGAGCCTATTTCCAAATTATAGTGTATTGTGCATGAGCATCTGGGTTGTTTAGATGTGCATCGATGGGTGTAACTCTGGGTGAACATCAGTGATGTAAGCAAACATCGGTGATGCAGGTGAGCATTAGTGATGTGGGTGAGTGTCGATGATGCAAGCAAGTGATGACATGTTGTGGTCAAGTGACAACGTGTTACAGGTGAGTGGCAGTGTGTTGTGGGTGAGTGCCAAAGTGTTTTAGGTGTACACCTATATAATATGGGTGAGCATCATAACTGTGATGTATTACTAATTGATGTATATAGATGGATATACTACATGTAATACATCATAATATTATTATGAACTGGGTTGTAAAAATAAAGAACAGTGTGTATGAATTCAAGTAAAAATTTAGAAGGGTTTGTAGAGCACAGATCCAAATAATATTTGTGCATTGTAATTGTGAGAAGACTAATCTAAGAGTATATTTTACTCTTGTGGCTTGTAATAAAATTTTGAGCAAGTGTTTCTTGGTGGATGTATCCCACATTAGGTGAACCACATTAAATCTGGTCTTCTTCTTGTGTATGTTTATTTCTATTCTTTATGCATCTTTGTTTATAGATCTTATTGTTACAATTCTATGAAATTATTTTGCATTAATTTTAGACTTATTCCTAACAATTGGTATCAGAGCTTCAGATTGTATTTGCTAAAGTGTTGAATCATAAGAATGGTTATTAGTTTAAGTGGGAGTTATGACTAATGATAATAGATCAAAGGTTTAAAAGTTTAACTAGTAGAATTTTGGTCTATGGAAGATGCAGATGGAGGATTATCTCTATCAAAAGGACCTCCATATTCTGTTGGAAGGAAAAGTGAAGCAACCAGTGGGTATGATAGATGAGGCTTGGGAGATGCTTCACAAGAAATCACTTAGATCCATTTAGTTATGCCTTGCATATTTGGTCGCATTGAATATATTTTAGGAGAAGACCACATAAGGTCTCATTAATACATTAAGAAAGTTATATGAGAAACCCTTTGCTTCTAATAAAATATTTTTAATAAAAAAGTTATTTAATATGAAGATGTCTAAAAATATTTTAGTTGTTGATCATTTGAATGAATTCAATACAATTGTGAATATGTTGAACTTTATAAAAATTGAATTTGATGATGAAGTTAGGGCTCTAATTATTTTGTGTTACTTATCAAAGAGTTGGAACATCCTGGTATTGGTTGTGAGCAACTCAGTTTCTAAAAATGCCATGGTGAAGTTTCAGGATGTCATAGTAGTAATCCTTAGTGAGAAAATGTGAAGGAAAAACTCTGGGGAAACGTCTACTTCAAGTGATTCATTGGTAGTGAAGAGTAGAGGGAGACAAAAGTATAGAGGAAAAGGAAAGTGTGGAAAGTCACATCCTCAAAGAAGGTCAAAATCAAGGAGTAGAATGGCATGTTGGAACTGTGGAAAGTTAGGACATGTGAAGAAGGATTGTTGGTCTCTTTAGAATAAGAACAAAAATTAGGAAGACACCAAAGAGGTGAATGTGGTAGTAGGTAATTTTTTCAAGATGCACTAATTCTCTCCATTGAAAATATCGTTGAGTCTTGGGTTTTAGATTTAGGGGCTTCTTTTCATGTTACACCACATAGGCATTATTTTATTGATTATGTTCAAGGGGATTTTGGACATGTTTACCTTAGATATGTTGAGCCTTGCATCATAGTAGGAAAAGAAAGTGTTTAAATCAAGATGAAAAATGGGAACACTTGGATACTGAAGGATGTTAGGCATATGCCCAAGTTGAGATGGAATTTCTTATCCATGGGGCAGTTGAGAAGTGAAAGTTGTATAGTGACTTTTACAGTAGATTCTTGGAAGGTGACCAAAGGTGCTTTTGTGGTAGAAAGAGGTAATAAGGTTGGCATCTTGTGTTTATCAATTAGTGAACTATTGTAATTTAGTTGTTAAAAATATAGATAAAACTTTGTGGCATAATAGGCTTGGTCACATGAGCCAAAATGACATGCAAATTTTGAAGGATTGGTTGCCTACATTGAAAGGGTCTGATTTAGATTTTTGTGAAGACTCTGTGTACAAAAAACATGAGAGGGTAAGTTTTCTCAACATTATACCTGCAAAGAAGGAGAATAAGTTGGAGCTGGTTCATTCAAATATATGGGGGTTGGCTCAGGTATCTTCTATTAATTGTTCATTTTATTATGTCACTTTTATCAATGATGTAACTAGAAAAGTTTAGGTGTATGACATTAAGAAAAAATCTAATGTGTTTGATACATTTAAAAATGGAAAGCCTTGGTTGAGAATGAAACATGTCTCAAGTTAAAATGTCTCAGGTCAGATAATGGTGGGGAATATTGTAGCAATGAATTTTTTTATTACAGTTCTAGGAATGGAATTCATAAATAGAGGACAATTTCAAGAACTCCACAACATAATGGAGTGTCAGAAAGAATGAACATGACTATCATGGAGTGTGCTAAGAGCATGAGGTTTCATGCAGGATTGCTCCTTCAATTTTAGGTAGAAGTAATAAACACAATTATATATTTGATCAATAAAGGACCTTTATCTACCTTAGATGTTGTCTTTAATAAAAAATTCATGTATAAACAATAGGTGTAAGATCAAAAAGAGGATTCTAGAAAAGAGTACATAGTGTTGGAGGACATTATAAATGATAAAGTGTCTAAGCAATTAGGTCAGGCACCTACTCTAGAAGAACCCAAAACTCCTATGGTGAGAAGCTCTTCTAGGGTAAGAAAGGAACCTGAACATTTTAATCCATATCTTAATTATTTATTACTCATTGACAATGGAGAGCCAAAGTGCTTTGAAAAATCAATGTAGGTAGATGTTAGGAAGAAGTGGGAGCAAGAAATGGATGAGGATCATTAGTCTCTCATGGAAAACCAAACTTGGGATTTGGTAAACCTGCCTGAAGGTAAGAGAGCATTATAGAACAAGTGGGTATACATAATTAAAGAGAATGATGGAGGCAAGAAAAGGTACAGGGCCCAATTAGTGGTAAAAGGGTTTGCATAGAAGAAGGGAATTGATTTTGATGAGATTCTTTCCCCAGTGGTAAAGATAACTCCTATTAGGATTGTTCTTGAGATAGTGGTAGCAGAAGACTTGCACTTAGTGCAGTTGGATGTGGAGATTACATTTCTCCATGGTGATTTGGAGGACTTATACATAGAGTTGCCACATGAATATGAGGTCATAGGGAAGAAAAAAATGGTGTGTAAACTGAAGAAGAGTTTTTATGGCCTGAAACAAGCTCCATGACAGTGGTACAAGAAATTTGATAATTTATGATGGAGCAAGAAGACTTCAAGTGTCATTCAGACCATTGCGTATATTTCAATAAGTTTGATGATGGTAATTACATTATCCTATGTTTTTATGTGGATGACATGTTGGTTATAGGTAAGAACATACAAGAAATAAAGGTACTCAAGGAACAACTTAGTAATTCCTTTGCTATGAAGGATTTGGGAGCAAAAAGACAAATTCTTGGTATGAGAATAACTTGGGATAAGAAGGAACGAAAGCTGAATTTATCTCAGTAAGAGTACATTAAAAAGGTCTTGGAAAGGTGTAGTATGCAAGATGTTAAACTAATTGGGACTCCTTTGGCTGGCCATTTCAATTTATCAAAGGA
Organism: Torreya grandis; assembly: GCA_037957365.1. Taxonomy (NCBI): domain Eukaryota; kingdom Viridiplantae; phylum Streptophyta; class Pinopsida; order Cupressales; family Taxaceae; genus Torreya; species Torreya grandis. The sequence continues at coordinate 2,743,436 of JARHVA010001228.1, read as the reverse complement.
GCAGTGTCCCAAGATAGAGAAGGAGAAAATCCAGATGTCACATGTACCTTACTCATCAATAGTTGGTAGCTTAATGTATACCATGGTATGTACAAGGCTAGATATTGTCCATGCAGTGGGAGAAGTAAGTAGGTACATGAGTGATCCAAGTAGATAACACTGAAATATAGTGAAGTGTATCCTTCAATATTTAAGAGAGACCATAGAGGCAATTTTAAGCTATGGTGGATTGGACACCACCTTGCATGGTTATGTAGATTTAGACATAGTTGGAGATTTAGACAACAAAAGGAGCATGACATGATATGTATTTACTATAGGTGACATAGGAGTGAGCTAAATTTCATGACTACAAAAACTTGTAGCTTTGTCAACCACAAATGCTGAGTATGTTGTTACCACAGAGGCAAGCAAAGAGATGATTTGGTTACATCAATTATTTAAAGAGTTAGGGCATACGTAAGAGGAAGGAAATTTATATCATGATATTCAGAGTGTTATACATATAGCAAAGAACTCTGATTTCCACTCTAGGATGAATCATATATAATTGAGGTACCATTTTATTAGGACAAATTTGGAAGAAGAAAAGTTAAATTTGGAGAAGATTCATACAAGTCAAAATCCTACAAACATGATGACCAAGGTCATCAAAAGGGAGAAAATGAAGTCGTGTTCAATTTTGGTTGGCCTTAATAGATGATAGTTAAGGGTTTAGAAACCTAATTAGATGAAATTAGTCTCCAAGTGGGAGATTTTTATGTTATGGAGCCTATTTCCAAATTATAGTGTATTGTGGATGAATGTCTGGGATATTCAAATGTACACTAGTGGGTGCAAATCTAAGTGAGCATTGATGATATGGGTGATCATCAACAATGCGGGCAAGCATCGATGATGCAGATTAGCATTGATGATACAAGCAAGATACAACATGTTGTGGGTGAGTGACAGCGTATTACAGGTGAGTGATAGCATGTTACAAGTGTATGCCTATATAATGTGGATGAGCATCAGAACCGTGATGTATTACCGTGATGTATTACTAATTGATGTATATAGATGGATATACTACATGTAATACATCATAATATTATTATGAATTGAGTTGCAAAAAGAAAGAAAAGTGTGTGTGAATTCAAGTGTGAATTCAGGAGGGTTTGTAGAGCACAACTCCAAACAATATTTAGGCATTATAATTATGAGAAGACTGATCTGAGAGTGGATTGTACTCTTTTAGCTTGTAATAAATTTTAGAGCAAAATTTTCTTGTGGATGTAGCCCACATTGGGTGAACCACATTAAATTTGGTCTTCTTATTGTGCATGTTTATTTTTGTTCTTTATGCATCTTTGTTTATAGATCATATTATTGTGATCCTGTGGAATTATTTCATATTAATTTTAGACTTATTCCTAACAAACATTAGCAATTTGAGTGGGAAGAGGCTCATTTTGAAGATTCTTAATGGTTTTATTGACCAAAGGAGGTTGAGGGATGAGATTGCCTTGGGAATCTCAAACAGGAGGTGGGGGAACATTTCGATTATCCATGCCCCAAGACATTGATTGAGGATGAGTTTGAAGATGGAGAAGGTGATTTTGTATTCTCATCATTTGATTTATATTATGAGCTTGAAAAGTATTCATTTGATTAAGTGTTTGTAACAAGATTTGGTAGGTTTGATTAGCATTTTTGGCATTATTTGAAGCATTATATTTGGTATTAGTGGCTTGGGTACCACTATTGATGTTAGTAAGATCTTGGGAGGAACTATTAGAATGTGAGGCACTAGTGGCAAAATTTTCTTGTGTGGTAAAATATTAACTAGTGAAGGGATGAGATGAGGAAGAACTAGAAGCATGATTACCTTAGGTAGAAAATGATGCAGTAGTGGAAGAATTAAAGAGAGTGGGTCTTAAGAGAGACCCACTAGATGTAGAACCCACCATGTTAGTGGAGATACTAGGCATAGAGGTAGAAGAAATTAAATAAGAAGAGGTCATGGTCTGAGAAGGGGTCATGATAGAGGGAAGAGGATGAGAATCAAAGAAAATAGTACCTCCAAATCCATTTGAGAATGTTGGAGAGGATGAATGAGGATCTTCGAATTGACCACTAATCATGAAATGGTAAATGGTAGAAGGATCTTTTCATTGATGTTGAGGAAATTTTAGAGATAAATAAGAGCATTTCAGGGGTATACTCTAATTCGAGTTGATCTTCTAATGAGAAGATAGGATTACGCTATGAAGGAGAATAAGGAGGGGTCTCATAATTCATTGTGCGAGTGGTTATATGAAAATTACTCTCATCTAAGAGAGGATCCCTACTCTACTTATGAGAGACCCTATGAGGGTTGGTAAGACTCATCATGTATATTAAATGCAACTCAGTGTTGTCTTCAAATAGAAAGTTCATGATGAAGGATAATAACTAAAAAAGGAAAGAGAGATGTAAAAAGAAAGGAAATAGGAAGTGACAAAAATTGTACAGAGTTGATTGGGTCAACCTAGTACTAAAAATAGAACTTAAAAATTGTATAAAGTTGATTGGGTTGACCTAGTACAGTAAACAGAGGTTGAAACATTATACAGGATCAACTGGAATGACCTAGCACAGCAGGCAGAGAAAAATAAACATCTTGTAAGAGAATATGTCAATAGAAATGATTGTGTACTAAAATAAGAATAATTTTTACAAGTACTTAAAAAAGCAAGAAATGAAAGTAAACACACAATCAGTTGGATGAATGAAGTTGATCCAATTGAGGCACATAATACAAAACCTTGTACTAACACTAGCTAATACAAGTTTTTGCAATACAACATACAATTGAGTAAAGAGCAAGCAATCAACTTAAAAATTACAAGATAACTAAGTGGTCAACCTGAATGTTATTAGATTATTATAATATAGTTTAGATGTGATAAGAATTTGGTTGTAAGCAAAGAACTATAAATCAATTTAAGGATTGTTTCAGGATGTTTGGACTGAAAGAGATATGTATTGACAATGGTATCAGCCTAGTATTGAGGCCTACCCCCTCACTTCACACACCATAGTGATAAGAGTGTCAGGTGCTTAGCCAAAATATACCATTAACCACATGTTTATACTTGGCCAAAAAACTAAGTTGGCTTCCCCCTTGGTGATGAAATCTAAGTAGGTAGGCCTTGGATAGACAATTGTTAAAATATGTTTTAAGATTTTTTGATTTGGTAGTGTGTGAATAAAAAAAAAATAGTAAAACTAAATGGTATATTGAAAACTACCTAATTAAATTATGTGATCTATTCTAATCATATAAATAACAAAAATGAAAGTGTGAGCTAAATACTAGCATATAAGGGTTAATTCCATCTTTAAAACATAGTATAGTGTCGATTTAGTCGATAGTGTATGTAGAGAATACAAAATTGTAGAGAATACAAAATAGAGTCGATAGTGTTGCCTATGTACTACGAAAGCAAAGGTCTAAAAATAAACTAAATCGGCAGGGTCAACCTAGCTTTTCAAATAGAATACAAAACTACATCAATAGGGTCGACCTAATTGACTATATAAGGGCAGTTTTAAATACAATAAACTATGAAAAACATCACTGTAAGGAAAGAGAGAAGAATAGAAAGGAACCTTGGTGGGTTGGAAGATGCAAAGAAGTGAGATTATTGTTGAAGAACTTTGATTAACACTTACAAATTATATAAACTATGTTGACTAAGTCAACCTAGCTTTGTAGAAATCTAGTACTGAAATCTTGAAAAAGTGCATTGTGTCTACTAGGTCGACCTAGTAGGATGAACTGGATAACTAAAATGTATAGGGTCGACTGGGTTGACCTAGTAGTCTGAACTGGATGTTTGAAATCCTAAAAACTTGTACTGTGTCAATTGGGTTGACCTAGTAGCTTATACCTGAATCAAAACCTACACAGATAAAATAGAGTCATATTGATGTGACTGTGAGTTAAACCTATGTACAAAAATTAGTATTGTGTTGATGCAGTCAACTTAGCATCATAAATATATGAAAAATGAAATGATAAAATAATGAAATAAGTGAAGTAAACCCTGAAAGGGTTAGATTCATGTTGGGTTCACCAGAATGTATGCAATCAGAAATGCATCATGTTTATAAATCAATCATAACTTGAAAAAGATAGATCATACCATATACTTCCGATTCGAGACACATTTGTTAAGTAAGAACATGATCAATATGGGGATCCACTCAACCTGATTAAAGAATATCTTATCACAATACACAGTGTTAGGGAGGGTTTCAAAGCCTCCAATCAATCACAATCATATAATAACCCTAAAGGAGTCATATGTTTTGATATTTCATTAAACTAATAACAAGTAAAGTAAATTTAATTTAGTGCTCACCAAAGCTTATGGCACAAAGTGGGGGTTAGAAACAATAAAAATAAACATGCATAGAAGACATATACTCATGTCAATGTATACGGAATCCTAATGTATGGAAGACAAGTACAAATGCATATCTATCTACTCTTACAAAGGAGGAACAAAATTAGGAATACTTACTTTTGAAGACGAACCTGTCGAGCCTCAATCTCTCCCTTGACCAAGGTGCTTCACAAGAGGTTGTTGTGGTATGTAAGGATGACAAAGACAAATAATCTATAGGCTACACAACCTATCAATACATCCAAAAGACTTCTCCATAAGACAAGATTTGTATCTCCAAAGAAAGAATGGAAACCTAAGCTTGTTCCTCAAGTAGAATGGTGGATAAGCAAATGGATAATAAATCTTACTTATTCTTCTCTTATCTAAATAATGTCAAAATGAACTTGTATATATAGGAATATTTGACCCTAAACCCTTCCAAAAATATTGATCAACATGGTCAATGCAGTCAACCTATGTAATGTACTTAGAGGGGTATAATAGGATAGGGAATAATCCCACATGCATTAGCATATGGAGATAGATAGGTAATAAATAGTATATGGGTATATGGTGTTATAGGGCATCCAAGAACAATTTTAATAGAGCCTTTCTCGAAGGAGGTATCCCCCTTGAAGTGGCCCATTATTTAAATTAATATAATCAATATTTCCTAGTATTTTCCATATTGTTACATACGAGGTCTTAACACTGGCATCAGAGCACTTTCCCTGGCATTTTGGGTAATTTTTTTTTCATTGCAATCATTTGGTTTTCTTGCAAGTTAAATTATTTGGAGATCAGCTCTCTCAACTCGATTTGAACATTGTGCACCCTCTTCACCACCTTCAGGAAACTTTCAACGCAATGCCTCATAGTCCTTCCTCATCACCATTGAAATCACTTGGATCCTTCACATACTTGTAGCTATTTACAGTATTTTAGTTTGCAGTATTATTAGTTGTGAGATCTAGCTATATGAGTGGTGGTTCTCTAGCTAAGTGTGAGATTTTATATGAGTCTCAAACCAAAACAAAATAATTATGAAGTTTGCAGTAATTTATAGTTTCCTATAATTACAGTCTTGTTACAGGGTTAGATTTCTGCATTGATTTGAAAGTTTTATATCATTCACATTCACAGTGTGTTTGGCATATAGATCTTGCATCATTGATCTAGGTGAGATTTTGGTTTGCATCCCTTCGCTTTGACGGGATCTGCATGGGCTCAGCTCCCTTTCTCCTCAACTAGCTCGACTTGCCTTGGATCAGCTGCTCCACAATGGATCTACCTCCTCCAATATGATTCATACAGAATGAGTAAAGTTTCCATCATGATTATGAACAAACATTCTATCACAATGGCTCACCCTCTGCATGAAACCTCAATCCACAGTTGATAGTCTGCTTGAGATCGGGTTTTAGATTGAGCTCCTCCTCCACCACGTTGCCTCCTACTCTCATCTCTACCGTTATTTTCCGTTGGTTCTAGATTGTGCTTCCTCCATCTTGTCTTTGGTAGCTCCTCTACGACCCTCACAACAGGCACCTCAGCTCGACCATGATCTGGATTCACTTTGGTATCTCCAATCACATCATTGGGATTTGCATTGACTCGTCTTCTACCTCATGGGATCTGCCTTTGTCTCCTATTGTGACTCAACATAGCTGTGTTCCAGCCTACAATTTGACCATTGTTGCAGACCTCCATAGCGATCATGCCTCCTCCTGGTGCATCGATATGATCCACTTTTTCTTGCTTGTAGACAAATGATATTCTCCAAAGCATTTAGCCACTCTATGAATGTTCCAGCTGACTCCTGCAATGAAGTCTTCTCCAAAAAAAAAATGCTTTGCCATACCAATCACGGGTTTTCTTTTACTGCCCTTGTGGTTTTAACATGTTTTGAGCAAATAGCGTTCGTGTCTAGTTTTTAGGTTTAGGTTTCCTTTTTTTTTATTTTAGCTTTTTCTTTTTATGTTATTACGTGGCATATAGTATGTAGATTTTTAGTTTTACATCGGTGGGAAACATTTTATAGGGCCTTTTTGTTTTTTTCAAATTATTTTTTTTATTGTTTTTTTAATTTTTAGATTTAGTTTAGTCTTTAGGTTACAACTTTTTATATTCTATAATGTATGTATAGTCTTATATTTTGTGTCTTTTTTATTGTCAATTGTTGGTGTGATCAGTGTAGTCATCTTGTCGTATCATTAAAAAAAAATTAATCATATTATAAGGATGCGTTTTTTATTGAAACGGATGTCTCATGTTCTGGGTTTGATAGGGTTTTGCATTCTCTCAAGAAATCATCTCACTAGTGCATTGACTTAGCTTCGGTAAACTGACAAAGTATGAGAATATCAAACTCAATTTGAGATATTAATCAATGACACATCTACTGTATTCTTTGTTCGTTGCTTTATCAATGGACTTCAAGATACGATTCGAGCAGAGGTTCAAATGTGGCACCCTTAGACAATGATGGAAGCAGTGGGCTTAGACAAGCTCATGGAAGACTGCATCAACTGGCAACATCTCCAACCACTGCTCCCTCAGACTGCAAAGCACCAAAGCAAGCACCACAAGTACCTGAGCACTCCTCCAATGAATCCATTCAGGCAATCACCATGCTTGAGCAGCCCCTAGATGAACCAAAGCTGACAATCAAATATCCCAAGCAAGGAATTGAGACTTCACCTCCCTCAGGAAATAATGCTAAGGGGGATGGCATATCCCCTCAGTTGGTTCACAAGGATAACTATTTTATGCACCCTTATTCTAGATTTGAGGTGATCATCATTGAGATTCAATTTTCATTGCTCAACTCTCACTTCCAAATTCTAATTGCAGTTAGTCCACTCAATCATATTTATGCACATCCACCTCCTATTTTAGTGCTTATGTTTGTCTTATTATTGTACATGTTCCTATCATAGCATAAATAGAAGAAATAGAAGCAAAAACACATGCATGACAAAGCTTCCATATGGTCTTCAACTTATTTTTGGTTTGGCTTTCATTTGGCCATCCTAATTCTTATCATGTTTCAAGGGTGAAACATATTTAAGGGGGATGGAATGTAATGTACCTAGAGGGGTATAATAGGATAAGGAATAATCCCACATGCATTAGCATATAGAGATAGATATGTAAGAAATAGTATAAGTATAGGGGTATAAGGTGTTATAGGGCATCCAAGAAGAATTGTAATAGATCCTTGCTCTAAGGATGTAGCCCTCTCAAAGTGGCCCATGATTCAGATTAATATAATTAGTATTTATCAGTATTTTACATATTGTTTCATATGGGGTCTTAACAACCTAGCACAATTTTGAACAATAATTCACTAGGTCATAAGCTAGGTCAATCAAAATATAAACTAGTTCCTAAGTGAAAATTACTCAAAATTGTATAGGGTTGACCCAATCAACCTAGTATAGCCTACTGACAAAAGGGGATTAAGGTGAGGAATAGGAGGATAAAATGTAGCAAATGATTAGAAAGGGTACAACATAGAATAATAAGCTTAGGAAAATAGTTTTTAGGAGACAAGTGTGTAGATAACAAGTGGCAAATGGGACAACAATCTTGTGAAATACCAATGGTCCACCCACCCATTTTCCAGTGTACCCCTTAAGGCATGCACTTAAAGATATTGAAACTCGACGGGTTCTTGCAAGATACAAAGTGTTAGTAATCGATAAAAGTTTAAAAATATTATGTGTATACAGATCCTACCAAGATTAAGGCCATTATCGATATGTTACTTCCCTCCAACCTCATGTTGCTTCACAGTTTACAAGGGAAATTGTAGTCTATTTGCCGCTTTCTTTCATAATTGTTAGATCGATGTCAACTTTTCCATCACCTTCTTAAGAAAGACACCCTGTTTGTGTGGGATTTAAATTTTTATGTAGCATTTGATACTCTTAATAAGCATCTCTTATCTCCCCTTGTCCTTATTCTACGAAGGGAGGATAAGCCTTTTTAACTTATATATCGCAGTTACAAATCATGCATTAGGTGTCATGCTTACCCATCGAGATGATAAACATAAAGAACAAGCGGTTTATTATATAAGTCATACTTTGGTTGAGTATGAGACTCATTACACACACATTAAAATATTATGCTTGGCCCTAGTGTTTATAGCTTCCAAGTTTCACCATTATTTGCTTAGTCACAAGACTTATGAGATTACCAATACCTATCCTTTTAAGTTCATGCATTCAAATCCCTATTAGAATCAATAAATGGCAAGATGGTTTATGTTACTCATTAAGTTTGATTTTGATTTCATTAACCAAAATGCAATTAAGGGGAAGATCATTATTGATCAATATGTTGAGGCACCCCTTGCTGATAATCTACCATCTAGGTATGAATTCCCTGATGAAGCTACAGCCTCCACATCTCAGGAAGATCTCAAATATCAAATGATATTATTTTTTGATGGATCTAAATGCAAACATGGAAGGGGAGTAGGAATTATTATAATACCACTTGAAGGCATTCTTATCCCCCTATCTTTTAACCTTGATTTTGATTTTAACATGGAAGGGGAGTAGGAATTATTATAATACCACTTGAAGGCATTCTTATCCCCCTATCAATTCTTTGATTGTACTAATAATATGATAGAATATGAAGCCCTAATTATAGGTTTCCAAATAGCTTTGGTTCAAAGAGTTAAATTGCTTCATAGTTTTGGGGACTCCTAGTTGGTAGCCAAACAAATAAATGGCATATATTAGTGTAAGAATAACATCCTCCAATGGTATAAGATGTTAATATAATAGTTGTTATCCACCTTTAATTATTATGTCATCCAGACAACTCCTCGATCAACCAACAAGTTTACTAAGACGATGGCTTCCTTGGCCTCCTTTATCCCATCCTCTTCTTAGGAGTCTAAATTGTTTGTCCTTATTCACAAGGTCAACTAACCTTATTATACCAAAACTAATCTTCTTTCTATCCATACTATAGATAAAAACCATTTGGATATGTGGTATACATAGATATTCGATTATTCGTCTAAAGGTATCATTCCATCAGATTTATGCAAAAATGCTAAGCGTGCTTTTCAGTAGTGAAATTCTTAGTACGTAATACTAGGGGGTGTCCTTTATAAGCAGGGATTTGATGGTATTATCCTCCATTATCTCCAAAATTTTGAAGCAAGTCTCATGATCAAAGAAACTCATGATGGAATCTGTGGTGGTCATTTCAGTGGTTTAACTATCACTAAGAAAATTATGCAATTAGGATACTATTGGCCCACTATGAATCGAGATTGTTGTGAGTATATCGACAAATGCATGAAGTGTTAACAACACACTAAATTATCCCATATCCCTAGTCATGTGTTACAAGTATCCAAATAATTTTGGCCTTTTTCCTAATGGGGTTTAGACTTTATAGGGTAGATTAATACTAAATCTTCCTAGTGACATAGCTTTATCGTTAGTGTTACTAAGTATTTCACTAAGTGGGTGGAATCTATTCCCCTCATTTGAACCAATTCAAATAAGATTGTTGATTCCATTAATCATAACATCATATGTCATTTTGGTGTCCCACATAAAATCATTACAAATAATGAGAAATTTTGTAAAAATAAGTCTAAAAGTTGTGTGACTCATTTGGCATTAAACTAAGTTTCTCATCAACTTATTATCCACAAGCCAATGGACAAGCCAAAACATCAAACAAAACCCTTGTCAATATGTTAACCAAAAATGGTCAATGAGGTTGGAAAGGATTGGTCATATACATTTTGCTTTATGGCCCTATCAAACTAGTATTCGAACAACTACAAGGGATACCCCTTTTTCTTTGGTCTACGGTACTGAAGCAGTTCTCCCCCCCAAAAGTCCAAATTCTTTCCCTTCGAATTTATCTTAAAGATAGCATTTATGAAGAAGATCATCATCAAGATCGATTAGAATAGCTAGAAATTTTAGATGAGCATCGAGCCACAACCCTTGATCACCTTCATGTATATCAAGAATGAATAAAATGTGCATAAAATCAATTTTAAAGGAACATGAATTTAATATTAATAACCTTATCCTTAAATAAAATCAACATGTCACAAATATGGAAAGAAGTAAATTAGGAAAGTTTGATCCTAATTGGCTTGCACCCTATATTATCATTAATAAATATGGATCTAGGGCATATCATTTGATCTCCCTTGATGGAAAACTAGAACGTGAGTCTCTTAATGCTTTGCATCTGTGTCCTTTCTACTGTTAAAAATCTTATTACAAACTTTAGTTAGTATAAGTTATCCTCAAATTTTATCCCCTACCTTTAAAATAGACCCCATAATGATCAAGAATTATGTAAATTTCTAGTAGTAGACCAATTTTATCCTTAAATATGAACACCCCAGCTATATTCATAACATTTTTTCATGGATTGGCTTTGTTCAAAGTATAGTGGAGTCCTAAATCATTATCTCTTAACAATCTATCACCTTAAAAGCTTGTTTGAAAGGAATAACACATGGCCTTGTTTTGTGGCTTATGAAACACCCTAGGCGGCCTTAGGTCTAATCCATGGCAAAAAGGTTTGGGATATCAAAATCTAGAAAAGATTAAAAGAGAAACCGATCCCTCAAAGGATAGCTATTACCAAAATCAATAAAAAAATCAAGACTGTAGACTGATCACTTGAAAGACAACTACTAAGATACATATATCTAAACATGCAGACCACTCCCTTGAAGGATGGCTATGTGCCTATGATTTAGGAAACTTCTTGCATTGATCAGTTTTCTATTAAAAGCAAATCATGTAAAATTTTATGAAATCAAAATTATATCCCATGAAAGCTTCCCACATTGATCAACTTTATTAAATTTTAAGACTTCCCATATTGATCAGTTGGCATTTATCTATGGATTAACTTAAGGTTAAAAATCCTAAAAACATAAAACAATTTGTGTGTTCCCAGAGAATTAAGCATTTACCCCATTCCTATAATACCCTTTTATTTAAAATCAAGGATTTATGAGTTTAATTGGTAAGATATTATCAAGTGTTTTCAATAACATTGGATAAAAGGGCATATATGCAAAAAGCAACAAGGGGCCTAACATTTGGTTAGGGTACCGGCCAATTATGAGTCATGCATCCTTGATCAGTTAATAAACATTTAATTCATGTAAAATTTACATTTCCATAGTCAATCATGATATAAAATCCCATCTATATAATCTAATAAATATAATCAAAAAATAAAAGCCATATAAGCACTATCTATGTAATATAACATCCATAGCAAAATCTATCATAAATCCATAAAACACTGTAAATTATCCCATGCACTTAAAAATACATAATCCACTACCATTCCATTTAAAACACACACACATGAATCCATAATCAAGACAAAAGCTACATCACATAATCTAAAAAAACCATGTAAACACTGCATAATCAATATAATACATGATGCAACTAAAATCAAATGCCATATAAATTTAATCCACATAATACAAATAAATAATCATGTAACATAAGCTCATGTAATAAATTTGAATAACATATGAATATATATCCATAAATCAAATGTACATCTAAAGTGTCATAATGTGTAATATGTACAAAGGCTAGTCCATATAGTTAGCCATATATATGACTACTCAGTGAACTGGATCTGGCTCAGGTAGATATCCATCCTACCTCCCCCACTATCCACTCCATCCTACCTATCCCTCCCCTAGGATACACTCCCCACACTAGATATAGTAGTATGTGCCCCCCATGGAGTCTGACCCTACCTAGTTATGTGGCTGGCATATCTAAGAGCCTCTGGTAAATGATCTATAATAATCTACTCAAAATATCATAGTTCTACTACTACATCCTAATATTTATCCAGGCTCACACTACTTGGATTCCACATCCTCCTACCATGTCCCCCTCCTCCTATAGTGGATCTTGATACTATTCCCCTGGTTACGCCTGCTAATACATGGAGCCTCTCACACTGATCATGATATTTATTCCATGTTCATCATGCCTCATCATAACTATGATGAAATGCATCATAGTGCCCCTATAGACCTGTGAATTGTTATTGTAACTAGTCTTACTAAAAAACAACTCCAATGTACTATGCCTGAACTACATCCCTCTCTACCATAATCACATGTACATCTCCATCCCCCTCCCCATCTCCTCTTATAGCCTCTACATCCTCCATCCCCCATCTCTCACCTCTAGTGCACCACCTTCTTCTCTCCCCCTCCATGTTTATTCACCCACCATAATAAATATGCCTCTATCACTCTATCATCATCTATCCCCACTCCCTCTGTCTACTCTGTTAATAGCTCTAGCCCTATAACATGTGGTTTAAGTAGCTCCACCTCTATTCATCTCTCTTGTATACCTAAGGTACCTCTGGTGAATCCTATCATAGCCTAAACTATCATTATAAGTTCCTAAATTGAAAAATATCCACATGATCTAAGCATCTCCCTTGCAACCACCTTGCTCACTATCCTGCTACCAGATTTGTCTCCATCCATGGCCATGTTGGGACCTGACATAAAGCCTCCATATCACCTCATCCTCCTTCACCTCATCCAAAACTTGTATATAATAATCTAAATATTGCACTCCTCATATCTATGTGGGTAGGAAAAGTCATCCCTCCGTCATAGAAAACCAACACTGAAGGCAAAATGGTGTTATCCCATCCATGGTAGCCCTGATGGCTGCACTACTCATACATGCTCATATGCCCAGCACTATAGCACATAGGTGACATCTTGCTCATAATTTCATTGTGTCCTCCACCCCCACAAATTTTTATATATTTTTGACATTAAGGTCAGATCCTGTGAAAATATTATTTGGTGCTCACACATGTTTGTAAGCACCCTTGTCAAGCTCCATGAGAACTTCCCTCCACCTGAGTCTAGCAAATCATAGTAGGAGATGACCAGTATCATCTGGTGATAAATCATCTCTCATCCTAGTCTCAATCATATAGCACCTTAAAACTAAAGCCTCCTATTATAAAACAATATCTATAGCATCATCCTCATACAACAATGTCAATGTAGCTACCTATCCTCTCTAATCCACTGGGATGATCTCTTCACCCTATACGGGTAGCTAGAGTATCATGTAGATGTCTTCCAAGGTCATGGTCATCTCCCTTGTTGTATGCAAAATGTCCCTACATCTAAATCCTATCACTTTAGCAACACCACTAATAGACTTCAATCCTAGTATACTTGGTGATAGTGGAATAACCCTCCTATGCTTATCACCTCAAGATGTTCCAAATCTTCATCTCCCATCACCTCTCATAGTCACTTTAATAAAAGTGGCACTTGGTCTCGCATCATCAATAATACATGTGACTACAATCCCATAATCCCCTAGATTCATTTAGTTTTCTAGAAATTAATCATATCCACTAAGTTTTTCTTATCCATTATGAATCGACATTAACCCTTATTAGATTGATCCTGATTGGTCATCGATCATCACCGATTGGTATATCAGCGTTGATCCCTAACCGATCAATGGTCAATCATCAATTAGTTGGTATCAATCCTCTTAAGATCGATGTTGATCCCTGTAAAACCCTAACAATCCCAAAACCCCACCCTAAACTAACATAAAATGCAATAAATTCAAAAAAATCACAAAATCACCAAAAACATGTTACCCCTACCTCATCGTGAGATCATTGTCATCGTCATCCACTCTTACTAGCCTTCATCATGTATATCTCACTCAATATGGTTGATAAGAGACAAATTTTTGGCTTTGGCTCCACTCACATGATCTTGTTTGCAAAAGGAGTGTTAAAGTCCTTCGATAACCTATTTATATCCCTTTTAGATATACATCGATTCTTCCATGATCAACATCGATTCCTTCCTAATCGATATTAATTCATTAGATTGATGGTGATTTTGTCCATTTTATGCTCTTTTACACTACTTACAAATATCTTGCATCCTTATAGCCCTATTCTAAGGTTAATTAAGTTATCCTTTATTATAACTATCCTATACTTCGTTACCTAGCATTACTAGCTTGTTGACATATGCCCCTTGATCGTCCCATAACCTTTGATAGGTCTACATTCATTTCAATGTCTATCCCTTGTGGTTCTTGAAATTTTACCTCATCTTGAGAGCACTATGTCTTTAGGTATCGCACACATACTTGTGAACTAGAAATTTGACTCAAGAGAGGATGGTTAGTATGGTGTTAGTTTCAAAATGAAAACAAAATGAAAGAAACACACTAACTAGCATAACATCTCTAGGCATAGATACTATGGATATCTTAGTCAACAAACATGAATAAAACACACAACTAAAATGCAAAATAAACCTTCTTTTAGCACCTTTGGATGCTCCAAAATGCTTGTTGTAGTCGCTTGCTTGGCTTGTGCTCATGAAGTCCTTGGCAATGGAAGCTTGGCTACCTCCATCTCTTCTTGGCACCTTGTGGCTTTGGCTTGGCTTGGAATCAATTTGGCATAGTAACACTAATTTAAATGGCTTCTTGAAGATATTTATGCATTATAACTTTGCACTAAAATAGCTTAGAAATGATGTTCATGGCCTCTCTATTTATAGCTTTTTGAGAATGTCTAGAATCAACCTGAACCATCCATCCTGAGATTGAGATGTGTGGTTGAAGATTAATTCATTTTTTTTAATTAAGTTTATAATTATCCTCATCATGACATTAAAATAAGGGGAAATTAAGAGGCATGGAGGGCATCATGAAAGGCATTGATGAGGCATGGGAGGCATGAATCCTGATATTTATGGCATTTATGGCCTAGGGATGTCTTCCCAAGAAATAAGGTCACCTGATGATGCAGATATTCAATATTCATTTCTAGAAACAAGTATTCAACAAGTTTTCATGAAATTCTTGATTAAGCTCTAATTTGGTTTAATTAACTCTTAAGCATGTTTAAGCACTTTATGCACAAATTTTTCAGAATGCCTTATTATTGGTCTAAAATTTGACTAGATTGGAATTGGAAGGCAGTGTCAGATGCATTGGATATATTATCCCATTTAATATATTATCAACATAAAATAACAAAGTCATACATCTTGTGCAAGATATTTGATAGGAAAGAGCAATCCAGAGCACCTAGGTGCAAAATTGGCATTTTGACTCAGAATGATGTGATCAAAGTTAGCTGGCCCATAAATTGCATTGCCCCATTTAGGGATACCCTAGCCAAAATCAGCACTTTAATGTGTTGGTTTCACATCTTTTAGTAAATTTTAGTGTTTTTTAGCCAAATTGTGCATTTTAGTGGAAATTGGTTAAAAGCCTAATTGGAAGTTATCAATGGCTAGATTTAGGTGTCTACAGTTTGCCCCTGTTTGGGAAGATGTTGTAAACCATAAGAAAAGCAATATCTTCTCAAATAATGAGAGATGGTTTGTATGCCAAAAAGAAGATGATGACTGAAGAACAAATCTCTAAATGGTTTTGGGAAGCCTATGATGATGCCCCCTCAAGGGAGTGGCCATTACATTTGTTGATGGATGGTCCCTCGAAAAGAAACAAGAAGAAATGTGGAATTAACCCATGGTTGAGATTAATCTAAATGAGAAAATACTTGCACGCATTGATGTAAAAAGGATACTAATTTTCCCAATGGTGGTTATAATCAAGGATAAAAGTCAAAATAATGATTTTCTCATAGGTGGTTATAATCATTAAGAGGATCTAGATTGGTTAAAGATGATTTGTGTCCCAGTTAGGGTTGATTAGAAAGCATAACTCAAGGATGTAACCTAGAATATAGATTAAAGATGAGCAGGTGCAAAGTGATAAAAAAGATGGATAGAGGAATAAGATTGATTATTAGAAATGATTCAGTTGTACCTACCAATAAGGAGATACTTGTCTTGATTAGCAATGATACAACTAGAATGGTCATTGGGTTGATTTGATCAAGGGTGGGATGGAAGGATTTGCCAAGGTGCCAAGGAGAAACTTCTACATCTTCATTGATTGCAGACCTTTTTGAAGCTAATTTTTGTTGTATCATGTGATGGTAGGCTTCATGATAGAACACCATGAAGACTTGGCCAAAATATGTGTAAGGACTGACTCTCGATCTAATAAAAACTTGAAAATAATGCACCAATGATAAAAACTATGATGATAATGTTGACGTATGAATATGGATGGACTCAAGAATAATGTGCTTGAGAAATCACCCAATGAACACATATAGACTGAGTCGATGCAATAGTGCTAAAAGCAAACAAACAAGCAAGTGAACAAACAAACAACCTAAAATAAACAAATAAATAGAAAGCCTAAAAATAAAAATAAAAGAAATCATCCTAAAAATGACAATGCCCCAATAAGGCAGATCAAAGATAATTGACTAGGCTTAGACAGGACAAATATTTTTGAATTTTTGAAATATTTGAATGTTTTTGGCATTTTAAGGTATCTTAACTCGATCGAGAATGACAAGATACTTGCTCACAAAATGATGAGAGAATTTGGCTTAGGTTTCTCACAAAATAGTGAGATCATATGGAAAGGGGGACTGAGGTGACCTCAACATGAATTTAGCATGACCTACATAGACCCAAAATGATCTCAAGTCATAGTAATTCCATCCACACAAAAGACCAGGAAAAACCAACTAGGTCCCAACAAGTTCTCAAATCTGAAAAATGGTCAGTCAAATGAAAATAGTGATGGTAAGGTGATGTAGCAATGCATGATAAACAAGTGTTTCCCCTAATTTGCCCATAGGTGGTTATAACTAGGATATAATGACATAAGTCAATGATACTAATTTTCCCATAGTTATTTATAATTAGTAACAATATTGGTAAAACATTGATTTGCCCATAGGCGATTATAATCAAGCTCACATAAACAAATTTAATAAAATGAAAGATAGCTTGTAAAATCAATTGTCATAATACTTGTATATATTGTCATTGTAAACATGAATTTGATTGATTATTGAAACTTGATTAGAATCCCCCTATAAAAGGTGTGGGAAGAACCAAATGAACCAAGATCAAAATAAGATTGGGTAGGATGACTAAAATAGGCTTTGGTCTAGATAGGAATGGAATGGTGAGATGGTATAAAATGGTAAGAGGGTTTCCCCCAAGTGATGGGGTGAATGGCAAGAATCTATAATAATGGCAAATGGATATGTAACAATAGTAATGGCATGGCAATGTGAAATGGTATGGTGCATGTTTTTGGTCTAGGTGTGGTTTTTGATTCTGTTGATTTTGTTGAGATGGAGATGCACCTCCTAATTAGTAAATGATACAAACAAAATAATCAATCATGTTAATTACTAGCCCATACCTCATCTGAATAGTTGCTCTATCAAGAACTAGCTACAAATTTGGTTGTCAAAAATGCTTTTGTGATCTTTACTAGTCATTGAGTCTGAATCTTTCAAACATCGAGACAAGGTATTCTTGTAGCCTCTACAAAAGAAAGTGTGGACATGGATGACAAACAAGGACAAATAATTAATGGTAGGTTTAATTGTGAAATGGAATGGCAGATGATAATGGAATGTATAATAGTGGGGAAACAAATGAAGATCAAGACTTCCAGTCACACGTAATGTTGTTGATGTCAGATTTAATATAACTTTGGTTGTGGTGGAGTTAAAGACTTGTTCTTTCGATAGGACCACTAGATTTTCTTGTTGTTTGACCTTGAGAGTAGCTATCATCTGATTAAGCTATAGATAGGAAGCTATTTTAATTTGATATTTGATTTTGTCTTCATCAAGCAGTGAAGAAATTTTATGCTTAACTATTGGTGCCTCAAAGAGGTTTTCACCAATGAATTTATCTTCATTTTCCTGTAGCACCTTTGAGAAGGGTTCACAAAGGAATGTTGACTTTTGACTTTGATTGTCTTCTAGCACTTCTAAAAAAAATTTACTAGAAGATGTTGAGTTGTGACTTTGATTGTCCCCTAGCACCTCTAAAAAGGTTTCACTAGGAGAGTGTTCTTCAGTTATATGACTATGGTCTTAGCCTCCTTTATCTTCTTCAATTGCTATGTCACCATGGATGCAATATAATAAAGTGTGATTCTATTGATCCCAATTAACACGTGTGGGAGATGGAATGTCAATGATATGGCTATTTTGGTTGATGGTAAAGGCCTATGGAATGGTAATGGAATGGGGAAAGGTTGCACAATCCTTGTAGAAGATACTAGGATAACTTATGTCAAAGGTAAAGTAATCATCCTCAAAAATTATAGAAGGATCATAAATGTATTCAAATTTATTTTTAAGGTATGTGTAACGAATGTTGTAATAGCTACAAACATATTCTTCTTCTGAATCTGATTCTAACTCAATGGACTCTAAATCCAATGTTGAGATTGATGTTGATTTTTATTTTGACACTAAATCTGATATCAGTTCAAGAATAGACCCTGACTCTGGCTATGATTCTTCATCTGATGGGTACTCTATTATAATGATGTCTTGTTGGATATTTGGTATTGGACAAGTAATGGCCTGTGATGGCATAATGGGCTCCACAAAGACTAGTTTTTCAAAGTGAGTCTCCTCTACAATGGGAAAAAGGTTGAGAGACAACTCCTTAGAGATTAGCTTGTCAATAGGAGGATTTTGAAAAATAGGTACATGGTCAAGGTAATGATTTACCCAAAGGTGGTTATAACCATTAAGAAGTGACTCAGCAAAGACTGGCTCATCAAAGTGAGACTCTTCGATAATTAGTATAGGATCAATAGGCAATTTATCATAGGTTGACTTATCATAAATGGTTAGTTTAACAAAAACATATTGGATTGGTTGGTTGTCTTGACTTTGGTTTTCAATGAACTGGAAAATATCAATTTTGAACACAACTTGGTCTTTGAAGGATTAGATCGATTGAGGTTTGGATGGGATTAGTACTAGATGAGGAATGACTTATGGTTGGATAATGGTAGGGCATTGGGGAGCATGATTGCTCGCATGAGCTAAAATATGAAGTCCTAAAATGGCAATGATAGGGTGTTGTAAGGCTTGATTTCTCACACAAGTCAAAGGAATAGGTCTTGGAATGATGAAGGGGCATTGTGGATCTTGATTGCTCACACAAACCAAAGGATGAAGTCTTGGTATGGGAATGATGCAACATTGTGGTCCTGAAATAGAAATGGCATGATGTGGTGGAGCTTGATTACTCACATAAGTTAAAGCATCCAAGTCTTCCTCATAAACCATTTCATCCCAGTCATTAGTTAGCTCATATGCTGGTTCTTGATTGTGTTTCACATACTAATTATTGAAAAGAGGGTATGGATTTGTATCCCAAACAACATTATCTATAGTTGGTATTCAAAGTCCTCAAAAGCCTCTTCATATCGATCGAGGTCTTGAGTTGGATCGTCATTTATTTCATGAATTTTTTACCATGAATGATTAATATGAGGTGGATAGAAATCTATCTTACAAACCATATTAGCCTCATTGGGGTCTTTACTAAAGCCATAAAAGTCATTTTGTGCAGTCATTCTATCATAATTTGGATTGTAGTGACTCCACCATAAGTGCAACTAGACATATCTGTGTAAATTATGAAAGCTCCAAAACAAAAAGGCTTAGAGTTCTACAAACTCTAAAAAAATGTCCAAAGGATAAATGGTTCAAACTTGGTCTAACTTCGTTGAAAAAGGTGGAGTTGTATCTCCAATATGGTATGAAAGTAGATATGTATCTCCAAAATAGATTGTGATATTACTTGGCATAAAATAGTCTAACATCAAATGTCAAATGTCAAATGTCACACACATAAAAGGTTAAGCATCTGAATAAAAACTAGCATGTCAGAAGTCTAGGTTAAAGTTTACCAAAAAAGGTCTAAACTAGGAAAGGAAAAAGTTGAGTTGCTAGGTCTTTTATCCAAATGCAAAGTCAAAAGCTAGGCTCAAACAAACAGGCATATGATAGGACTTTTGGCCAAACAACATCAAAATCTAGACTTCAAACAAAGGCTGATGTGATTTGATTAAATCTAACAAGTTTGGAAACAACTTTGACATAAACCCGACACATGGAATCAAACATAAAAATGATCAATTGGCATAAGGCATAAGATAAAAAGCTCTTTGAAGAAAGACTATGTTTTTCCAAATAAAAGCACAAACAACGATAAGGATAGGTACTAAACAAACAAACCATTAATAGTTTTCAAATTTGGGTAATGGATTAATTGAAGTTATGAAACCCAAAAAAGAAATATTTGTGTATCGACCCCATGAATTAAGTCCTAAACAGAAATCAATCAATGTTTGAATCCAAACTTGACAAGGTTAATTAAAAACTCAATGTTGAAAACTAGGATTTGACCAAACAAGCTAGACAAAATTGGACAACATGATGGCACAAGACAAAGGTCCAAATAGTATACATGACATGGTTTGAAACAAATGGTTTCTAATACAAGGTAAACTAGTCTTGAAATAATTTGAGCAGCCTAACTGTGTAAGCATGCTTGAATGATGTGATCTATGTTATGCTTCAAAATACATAAAGGCAAAATGTTTTGACATGATTTAGGAAGCATAATAATACCCTCCACAACTCAAATGACACACACACAAAAAAGTTTAATAAAAACTTCAAGTCAAGAGTGACGTATAGATAAATTGTTTTTGACATGGCTTATGAAAAAACAAACAAGTTTTAGTCTCAAAACATACCAAGCAAACATGACCAAAATACACTAAGTATAATCATCCAAATCTTAGCAAGGGTATGTCAATGTGGGGTTAACTAAACTATCAAGTTTCAAATGTCTCTAGGAGAATCAATTGCACAATGACTTTCATATCAAATAATGCAAAATACAAGCATAGAAATTGGGTGATCACATCATATGCTAGTTGTAAAAAGGTGTAGTCTTTTTTACAACCACTACATCTTATTGTTCACTCAATTTAGTGTGATGTCCAAATGCAAATATGTCCCATGTGCAACTTAGAAGGAGTAAGTGAAGTCAATTTCAAGAGATGAAACCTCGAGTCAAAGCTTCCCTAAAGAACTCGTGGGAGGTGATGAAGTCCCCTTCATAAGCTAAGATGTAACGAAATGAAAGACAAGAAAATACAGACTTTAGGGTCATTTTCAAGGTCACCCAAACTTTGACAAGTTTTTGGGGAGTGCTTTAGACGACTTTCTTTCTAAGCCTTGGACTAGGCTACTTGCAATAGGAATGGCGCTTTTGATTCCAAGGGTTCCCTAAAGGGGAAAAATGGAAGAGCATACATGCAACTTCCCTCTTTTTTCCAAACAAAAATTTAATTTAAAAAACTAAGTGAATACAAAAATCTTGAAAAGGTGACTTCATTTTGAATCCCAAATGGAAAATGAGGTGGTGTTCATTTGACCCCTTGGTCTTAGTTGCAAACATTGAAAACATTCACCATAAACATCTAATTTTTTTGTTAAACACCAAAATAAGGTTTCTAATTGATTTTTAAGCATGCAAAAGGTGATCTATACATGTTTTTAACAAATGTCAAGCTTGGTCCTGAAATAAAAACATTAGCATGTCCTTTAGCCTTAAATCTCTTTTAGGTTTGAAACAATTAACTTTAAAAAAAGAGCTCACGGGTCTGTGTTTTAAGAAAAACACAGTGACCGACATCAGTTATATAATTGAGGATGATTAAACTAGTTAACTGATGATGGTTATCTAACCAACATCAATTATACCAATAGTCACCGATGATAGCTATATAACTGATGTCAATTTTACTAACTAACATTGGTTACTGTGTAGACCTGTGACAAAGAAAAATGGCAAAACAAAGTTAGAAAATCAATTTGTCAGAGTTTTAATGATCTAAATGAAGATTTTAAAGCTGCAAAATGTTCTTCTTCATGTGTGGGATGTGTCTATTCCCACCAAGTGTGCCATATGTGAACTAGGATTTTAACTCAAGAGAGGATGGTTAGTATGGTGTCAATTTCAAAATGAAAACAAAATAAAAGAAACATACTAACTAGCATAGCATATCTAGGCTTAGACACTAGGGAGAGCTTAGTTAACAAACACAAATAAAATACACAACTAAAACTCAAAAAAAACCTTCTTTTACCTCCTTTGGATGTTCCAAAATGCTTGTTGTAGTGGCTTGCTCGGCTTGTGCTCGTGAAGTCCTTGGCAATGGAAGTTTGGCTACCTCCATCTCTCCTTGGCACCTTATGGCTTTGGCTTGGCTTGAAATCAATTTGGCATGGTAAAACTAATTTCAATGGCTTCTTGAAGATATTTTTGCATTATAACTTTGCACCAAAATAACTTAGAAATGATGTTCATGGCCTCTCTATTTATAGATTTTTGATAATGTCTAGAATCAACATGAACTATTCATCCTGAGATTGAGATGTGTGGTTGAAGATTAATTAATTTTTTGGAATTAAATTTATAATTATCCTCATCATGACATTGGAAAAAGGAGCAATTAAGAGGCATGGAGGGCGTCACGGAAGGCATTGATGAGGCATGGGAGACATGAATCATGATATTTGTGGCATTTATGGCCTAGGGATGTCTTTTCAAGAAATGAGGTCACTTGATGATGTAGATATTCAATATTCATTTTAAAAAACAAGTATTCAACAATTTTCCATGGAATTCTTGATTAGGCTCTAATTTAGTTTAATTAGCTCTTAAGCATGTTTAAGCACTTTATGCACAAATTAATCAAAATGCCTTGTTATTGGTCTAAAATTTGACTAGATTAGAATTGGAAGGCAATATCAAATGTGTTGGATCCATTATCCCATTTAAGATATTATCAATATCAAATAACAAAAGCATGCATCTTGTGTAAGAGATTTGATAGGAAGGAGCAATCCAGAGCACCTAGGTACAAAATTGGCATTTTGACTCAAAATGATCTAATCAAAGTTAGCTAGCCCATAAATTACATTACCCCATTTAGGGATACACTAGCCAGAATCAGCTCTTGAATATGTTAGTTTCACATCTTTTAGTGCATTTTAGTGTTTTTAAGCCAAATTGTGCATTTTAGTGGAAATTGGTCAAAAGCCTAGTTGGAGGTTATCGGTGGCCAGATTTAGGTGTCTACAATACTAAGCACACCAAATGATTTGGTCAGCCCATCTTAGCCTTTTCCCTCTTAATTTACTTTGATAGAGCCTGCACATTATTATTTGTATTAATCCATTACTTATTTTCCTTGGGGCATTCATGTTCAAGATATCTTATATCTTGTTAGTACAGCATTATTCTTCATGTTTATTCGTACATTTTTTAAACTTATTTTCTATCTACCCTATCTATTACGATCTCATTTTCAAACCCATCTCTACCTCATTATCCTTCATTGGCTCCTAGTTTGATGGTAAATACCTCCCCACATTAAAACCTAGGGCATTAGACCCATCCTAGTTTTTGTCTCATGACAGGTTATCACAAATCATTCAATGAAAAGGGGCAAATATAGACACAATAACTTTACATCATTTTATTATAAATGAATGTGTCTTACCCCTTCCCTACCTTTTTTATGCTAGTTAATATAATTTTTCCATTTACCATCTAATGTTGTGTAAATAATCTAGTCAATTACCATTTTATATAGATAATTAATTAACCATCCCTAAATCTAGTTAAATCTCCCCAAGCTTATTAGGGGTAAGTTATTTTAACCTCCTTGACAACCTATTCATACATGAACCCCATTAAAAATCAATTTATGCTAATTTTAATCCATGATATTGAGTTTTTAGAACCAATAAGTTAAACTTGGACCGAATCGATAATGATCCCCATGATCGTCATCGATCCTGTTAGGATTGACATCAATTTATAGCCAGTTTAGCCTTGGGTGAAGGACCCTTCTTTTTACACATCAAAACACTGATGAAATTCTCTTGGAGCAATATAGAAGAACATCATCCCTATTTTAGCCTATCCACACTCTGTTCAAATTAAATTACATCCTTGTTAATGAGATATTGCTCTATAACACATGAAATTTTTTTTAGAGATAAGTATGATGTATGTTTGAATGATTTTTTATTACTACATGGTCTATTTAAAAAAAAATTATTGTCATAAGTCTATTAGATAAATTAATTACCAATCCTAAAACCTTTTAGAATTTTTTTGATCCCTTCTTAGGCCCCATCCTAAGTTTTTAAGCACTTACTATAAGGATCAACCATGATTCCTTCTAGATCAACATCGATTACTTAATTGATACCAATTTTTTGAATAGGTATCGATCCCTATGCTTTTATTTCTATATGCAACCCAAGACTAGAATATAAATCTTAAGTTTTTCCAATTTATTGTTTCTAAGTCTTGAAATCATGTATTATTATTTGTAGATGTCATTTCCTAGTGTTATACATGATGTGGTTTCAATTCACAACTTACCCATAGTTCCTCACCCATTATTCACCGATCAATGTGACATCTCTTTCAAGTTAGGATTTTTCATGATTTTCTTTTCCCCAACTTTAGAAGCCACTACCAAGTAACTATTATTAATCCAAGAACAAGAAGTCTTAGTAATAACACATTAGAAGGAACACTTTGATAATATCTATGCAATACATTGATTTTTTTCATTTCAATTTCATAATCTTATCACATGTTTATTGTGATTTATCTCAATATATTATCCACTTGATTGCATAAAATAGTGGACTGACATCCCTCTAAGAAGGTGTACCACTTCCTAGAACTGATCTTGTATCAGGTAGTCCACCCATCTATCTTATTAATCCAATCTTGTCCAAGTTGTCTTTGTTGTGTAGATAGTCCTTCCTAGCCAAAAATGATCTCCCACCTCACTGGATCAATAGTGTGTATCCCTCATCATAGGTATTCCTATTAAAACCCAGTATCATTTTTATTTTTAGTAAGTTGATTTTATTACAAAAATAAACCAAAAAAATACTAAAACAAGAATCCATGCCCAAAATTGTAACTTTTGGAGACTATTGGGCACAAAATGAGATTTTAGAGGCATTGTAGTTGACTAAGATATTATTAGGGTATCTTTCATTGGGGGATATGCACATAAAATTGAAATATTTTTCTAGAACCATTAAAAAATTTCCATACAAATTGAAACCCAACATGAAGATGAAATTGAAGGCTGAGTTAGATCGCATACAAGAAGCAATGATCATCTATCCAGTAGAAAAGGAAGGTTGGGTTAGTCTCATGGTTGTGTAACTAAATAAGTTTGATGATATTTAGGTATGTGGGATTACCAGGCTCTAAATTATGTTTACATTAATGATCTATTCCCCATACCATTTACAAATGAGGTTCTTGAATTAGTCATAGGCCATGAGGTACACTCATTCATAGATGGATTTAATGGATACCATCAAATTCTTATTACAGATGAAGATCGAGCTAAAACAACATTTACAATGGAATGGGGTTTGTTTGTATATAAGGTAATACCTTTTGGTCTTAAGAATGCTCCAACATTTTTCTTTAGGGTTGTGGTAATTGAATTTAAAGATTTCATTCATGATTTCTTGGAATTCTATTTGGATTATTAGGCTATCTTTTCATTATTCAAAGATCCTTTATCTAAGTTGTGGATCATGTTAAAATGTTATCGATCCCTATGCATTGCACTAAATCTGAATAAGTGCTTCACACCGTTCAATGTTATACCAAGTCACATCATATAAAATGATGTAATCCTAGTTGACTAGGCTAAAATTATATTAATAATGGGGATGTCACCTCCAACTAGTTCTATATAGTTACGAACCTTTCTGGGTCATATAGGATATTTTATAAAATTCATCAAGGGATACATAAAAATATTTGTCCCATTGGAAAAGCTATTTCAAAAAGATAGAAATTTTGAATGGACACCAGAATTTCAAACATCATTTTATTAAACTCAAACAAAGGCTAGTAATAACTCTTATTTTAGTTTTTCTTAATTAGAAGAAGCCATTCCATGTACATGTGGATGCTTCTAGTATCACAATAGGAGTTATCTTGAAGAAGTGATGGGATGGTGAGTTAGATCATCCTATACACTTCATAAGTAGAAAAACCCTCAGCTATAGAGAAAAATTATACGACCACAAAGAAAATCCATCATAATGGTGTTTATTTTACAGTAGTTTAGGCATTATATTTTTGCCACACAAGTTGAGCTTTTTATAGATCATTAGGCCTTGAGATACCTGGTTAAAAAACCCATTATGGGTGGATAGATATTCTAGGTGGTTGATGTTGTTTCAAGAATTATAATTCAAAATCAATGTGAAGCTAGGAAGATAAAATATGTGACCTAATTATTTGAACTAGCTTTGGAATGGAAAAGAACCAAAAGAAATGCAAGATGAATCTCTAGATGCACACTTGTTTATAGCCTTTATGATCCTTGATAATATGGAGGACGTTAAAAACTTCCTAGAACATGAAATTTTCCTATGCACTATGCTAAAAAGGATAAAAATTAAATGTTACATGAGTCATTCATTACAGCCTCATTAATAGATTTTTATATAATATCAAGAAGGATGATGTGTTGTACAGAGCAGCATTAGAACATAAGCAACCATAACTTATTTAGGAATTATATCAAAGAGTTAAAAGAGGCCATTTTTTAGGATAAGTAATTATGATAAATATATTATAAATTGGAATTTGGTGTCCAAACTTGTTTCAGGGTGCACATAGGGTGGCAAAAAACTGTGATGTCTACCAAAGAATGGGAAAATTAAATCACCTGAATGAGATGCACTTGGTTCTAATGCTAGTAGAACAACCTTTTGAATAATGGGACACTGATTTTGTAGGGCAAATAATGTTGAGTTATGGAGCTAAAAGCTTCACTAATAAGCTAATGTGGAGGTTGTTGGGCTTATACAGTAACCGACATCGATTAGAACCAACAGACATCAGTTAGGGGTCGATCGGCATCGGTCATCTTCATACACAGAACCAATCGACATCGGTTAGGGGTCGGCCAGCATCAGTCATCTTCAAACCGACACTGACTTCTGTGCATTTCTAGAATTGTTCTATTTTTAGGAGGTTCTATTTTTAGATGAATAGATTTGAGCCTTTGATTTAAGAGGTGGATCTAACAATGGTGAATGCATGGCTCATGAACCCTAGTGTTGTAGAATACTATAAAGTAGGGATAGATCCTCATAGCATGTAGAAAATTCAATAATTGAGTTGGTTGTAATTGATTGAGAGAGAGAGAGAGAGAGAGAACTCTTGAGGGAGAATTATTGTACATCTGTGAGGTGTGAGAAGAGAGAGAGATTTCTTCATTGTATTTCCTTCTGAAAGAGTTTAATATAGATTGGTTGTTTCTTGTATCTCTTATTATTTGTTGTTTATGATTTCTAGTTACTTATTACTTCTAGTTTCAATTTTGTGTTTAGCTGCTTATACAAAAGTAATCAATTGTACTCTAAGATCCTAACAACTGGTATCAGAGCGTGTTAGTGTTTTTTGATTACAAAATTCACTCACAAGGGTTTCTGAATGAGTAGGAGCAAAGCAATGGCAGAAAAAAGTAAACTAAGAATGGATAAATTCAATGGCAAGAATTATCAATTATGGAGGATGCAGATTGAAGATTATCTGTATCAGAAAGATCTATATTTACCATTAGGTGGGGTTTCAAGGAAGCCCACAGATATGGAATGTTCTTGATAAAAAGGCTCTTGGATCTATAAGGTTGAGCTTGGCAGCTTCTGTGTTTTCTAACTTATCACAGGCAAAGACAACGGTAGAGTTAATGGATACTTTGGCAAATTTATATGAAAAACCCTCAGCTTCGAATAAGGTATATCTTATGAAGCAATTATTTAATTTGCAAATGCGGGAAGGTGGATCTGTATTTAGTCATCTTAATGATTTCCATACAATAATAAATTAGTTAAATTTAGTTAAAATAGTTTTTGATGATGAAATTAAGGCTCTCTTAATATTATGCTCTTTACCTGAAAGTTGGCATAGTTTGGTAATGGCAGTTAGTAATACTACATCTGCTTCAAATATCTTGAAAGTTGATGATGTTGTTAGTGTAATTTTGAATGAATAAATTCATAGTAAAAGCACAAGGGAAACGTCAGGTAATTCTTTAAGTGTTGAAAGCAGGGGAAGGCAAAGAGAGAAGGGCAAGCAAGGGAAATCAAGGTCAAAGATGGGAATTAGATCCAAATCTAGAAATGGAAGAATAACCTATTGGAATTGTGGAAAGAAAGGGCATGCGAAGAAAGATTGTTGGTTGAAGGATAACAAAGAAAATCAGCATGAAGGTAATAAAGAAGCACAAGTTGCAGGTATTGTTTCACATGATGCTCTTATATTTTCTTTGGATAATAAAGTAGAATCATGGGTTTTAGATTCTGGTGCCTCTTTCCATGCAACCCCAAATAGAGAATTTTTCAATGATTATGTCCATGGAGATTTTGAAAAAGTTTATTTATGGGATGATGAGCCTTGTAAAATTGTTGGCAAAGGAAAAGTGCAGCTGAAATTGCAGAATGGCAACACATGGGTGTTGAAGGATGTCATGCATGTACCCATCCTGAAGAGGAATCTGATTTTTACAGGAAAGTTGGGTGATGAGGGTTGCACTGTAACTCTCACAGCTGAATCTTGGAAAGTTTCCAAGGGTGCACTTGTATTAGCAAAAGGTAAGAGAGTAGGTACACTTTATCTATCTACTTGTATTACTGATTATTCTCCTTCTATTTTATCTACTTCAGATGTAGATGCAAAGTTGTGGCACTGTAGGCTTGGTCACATGAGTGAGAAGGGAATGAATGTTCTTAAGTCAAAAGGTAGGCTTTCATATTTGAAAAGCATAGATCTAGATTTCTATGAGCATTGTATTTTTGGGAAACAGAAGAAAGTGAGGTTTCTCAAAAATGGGTCAACAAAGAAGAAGCACAAGTTAGAGCTTGTTCACATAGACATGTGGGGACCAGCTCAGGTATCTTCTATTGGAGGATCATAGTATTATGTTTCTTTCATTGATGATGCTACAAGAAAGGTATGGGTTTATTGCATAAAGAGGAAATTTGATGTTTTTGACACATTTAAGAAATGGAAAGCTTTGGTTGAGAATGAAATAGGTTTGAGATTGAAGTGCCTTAGATCTGACAATGGTGGTGAGTACTGCAACAATAAATTCAATAGTTATTTTTCTATGAGTGGAATACGTAGGGAAAGGATGGTTCTAAGGACACCTCAGTAAAATGGAGTTGTTGAAAGGATGAATAAAACAATAATGGAGCGTGCACGGAGTATGAGGTTGCATGCTGGTTTGCCCTTACAGTTTTGGGCAAAAGCTGTAGATACTGTGGTTTACCTAATTAATAGAGGACCTTCTACTACACTAGATGGTGGAATTCCAAAAGAGGCTTAGATAGGTAAAAAGGTAGATCTTTCATTTCTCAGAGTTTTTGGTTTTGAAGCTTTTGTGCACATTGATAAAGAAAATAGAAAGAAGCTGGATGTTAAATCTATGCAGTGCACTTTCATTGGTTGTGGTTTTAGAGATTTCAGATTCTGGTTATGAAATTTAGAAACTAACAAAATTATTAGAAGCCATGATGTAGTTTTCAATGAGAAGGTGATGTACAATGATCAGCTCAAGAGGCTAAATAATTCTGAGCAGGGTAATCTTGATTTGGAAGAGGTTATGATCGAAAATGAGCTCGCAAGTAAAAATTATCACTCAGAAAAACACAGAGACCGATGTCGGTCAGGTGGAAATCAACGTCAGTCAGGTGGAGACCGATGTCGGTCAGGTGGAAACCAATGTCAGTTAGATGAAACTGACATCAATCAAGTGCAGACCTACATCGATCAGAGATGACCGGGATCGATCACTGTCAGAAGAAAATTTGGGCAGACAGCTAGCTATAAATGAGTCTCAAACACCCATAAGGAGGTCTGAAAGGTTAAGTAAACCTCCAATTCATTATTCCCCTTCTTTATACTACTTGTTGCTCACTGATGGTGGAGAACTACAAAGTTTTGATGAGGCAATACAGATAGAATCTAGGAAATAGTGGGAGCATGGCATGAATGAGAAAATTGATTCCTTAGAAGCGAACCATATGTGGGATTTGGTTGAGTTGTCAGCTAAAAAGAAAGCACTAAAAAAAAAATGGGTATATAGGTTAAAGGAAGGAGAGAATGGACAAATGAGACATAAGGCCAGGTTGGTAGTAAAGGTATTTGCATAAAAACTAGGTATTGATTTTGATAAAATTTTCTTCTTGTAGTAAAGATGACTTCTATTCGAACTATATTGTCTTTAGTTACTATTGAGGATTTGCATCTTGAGCGGCTTGATGTTAAGACAGCATTTCTTCATAGATATTTGGATGAAGAGATATATGGATCAGCTGAAAGGTTTTGAGGTTAAAAGTAAGGAGAAACTTGTGTGCAGGTTGAAGAAAAGCTTATATGATCTTAAGCAAGCTCCAAGACTGGTATTTGAGGTTTGATAGGTTTATGATAGAGCATGGCTTTAGTAAATGTCAATCTAACGATTGTGTTTATTTTAACAGATTGGATAATGGTAGTTATATTATCCTGTTACTGTATGTAGATGATATGCTTGTTGCAAGTTCACACATGCAGGAAATTACTGAGCTTAAGGTAAAAGTAGCTCACACATTTTCCATGAAGGATTTAGGAGCAGCAAAGAAAATCCTTGGCATGAGTATTAAGAGAGACAAAAAAAAATCACAGTTTGATTTTGTCTGAAGAGAATTATGTGAATAAGGTGTTGGAGAGGTTCAATATGCAAGATGCAAAACCGATAAGCACACCTATGGCTGGACACTTCAAGTTGAGAAAAGAACAATTTCCTAAATCACATGATGAAGTTGATTACATGAGTAGAGTTCCATATGCTTCAGTAGTCGGGAGCTTGATGTATGCAATGGTATGTACTAGATCAAATATTGTCCAAGCAGTGGGAGTTGTCAGCAAGTTTATGGCCAATCTAGGAAAGGAACACTGGAAAGTAGTTTAGTGGATTCTCAGATATCTGAGAGGGACCAATAGTAGGCATTTATGCTATGGAGGGTCAAACACTTCTCTACATGGGTATGTAAATTCAGATATGGTAGGTGACTTGGATGGTAGGAGAAGCACCATAGGATATGTGTTCACTGTTGGTGGAATGGTGGTAAGCTGGATTTCAAAGTTGTAGAAGGTTGTTGCCTTGTCTACTATAGAGGCAGAATACATTGCAGTCATAGAGGCTAGCAAGGAAATGATTTGGATGACTCAATTCATGAAAGAGTTGGAAAAGGAGCAAGAGAGTTGCAGATTGTATAGTGATAGTCAAATTTCAATTCATTTAGCAAAGAATTCAGCCTTTCATTCAAGAACCAAACATATACAACTTAGGTACCACTTCATTAGACAGGTATTGGAGGATGGACAGTTGAAGCTGGAAAAGATCTATACGGATAAGAACTCTGCTGATATGTTAACAAAGCTGGTAACAAAGGAGAAGTTGAATCTTCATTCAACTTTTTTTGGTCTTCAAGAATGAACTTGAAGAGGGAGAACAAGCCAAAGATGTTTAGAGGATGTTGCTGTACAGGTACAGGTGCATTTGTTTATCTCCAAGTGGGAGATTATTGAGTTGTGGAGATAAAAGCTTCACTAATGAGCTAATGTGGAGGTTACTGGGCTTATACAATAATCGACATCAGTTAAAACCAACTGACATCAGTTAGGGGTTGACCGACATCGGTCATCTTCATACATAGAACCAACTGACGTCGGTTAGGGGTCAGTCGACATCGATCATCTTCAAACTGACACCGACTTCTATGCATTTCCAAAATTATTCTATTTTTAGGAGGTTCTATTTTTAGATGAACAAATTTGAGCCTTTGATTTAAGAGGTGGATCTAATGATGGCAAATGCATGGCTCATGAACCCTAGTGTTGTAGAATACTATATAGTAGGGTTAGATCTTCATAGCATGTAGACAATTCAATAATTGAGTTGGTTGTAATTGATTGAGAGAGAGAGAGATAACTCTTGAGGGAGAATTATTGTACATATGTGAGGTGTGAGAAGAGAGAGAGATTTCTTCATTGTATTTCCTTTTGGAAGAGTTTAATACAGATTGGTTGTTTCTTGTATCTCTTATTATTTGTTGTTTTTGATTTCTAGTTACTTATTACTTCTGGTTTCAATTCTGTGTTTAGTTGCTTATAGAAAAATAATCAATTGTACTCTAAGATCCTAACAAATAATTGAACCAATTAAACATAGTCATGTGAGATATATCATTACTAAGACTGACTATTTCATGAAATGGGTGGAAGATATTGAAACACCAAGTTGTAGTGCAAAGGATGTTGCTAATTTATATATAAGAATATCATAAAAAGGTTTGGATGTCTGGTAAAATTGGTTAGTTATAGAGGTACTCACTTCCTCAATAACATAATCAAGACTCTTGTTGAAGAGTTCATGATATGACACCATAAAAGCATGACCTATCATTCGCAAGCAAATGTGCAAGTTGAGACTCTGAAAAACATATTAGGTAGATTGTTGACAAAGATATGCAATGTTCAAAGGGATGATTGGGAGGATCATATTCTTATGATTCTTTTGGCATAAAGGACAAATTATAAATGTGTGATAGGATTCACTATATTTTGGTTGGGTTATGGTCTTGAGGTAGTTATGCCTATGGAATACCTTATTCTTAGTCTGCGCATTGTAATGATTATGAAGTTGGGTGATCATGACTCACTGAAAGAAATATTAATGGATTTGGTTAATATGGAGGAAATTAGATAGAGTGTACTAGATTTAAGAGATTAACAGGTTAAATCAAAAATCATGGCATTATCATTACTTATGATGTAAGGAATTTTATCTTGAACAAGTGATATTACTCTATGACATCAGATTTAAAGCATTTATAGGAAGACTATACATTAGATGGAAATGACCTTTTATTATTCATGATGATTCAAAATAGGGTATAATTTTTTTTACAAGATTTGTAGGGAGCCATTCTACCAG
Source organism: Torreya grandis (assembly GCA_037957365.1). Classification (NCBI taxonomy): domain Eukaryota; kingdom Viridiplantae; phylum Streptophyta; class Pinopsida; order Cupressales; family Taxaceae; genus Torreya; species Torreya grandis. The sequence continues at coordinate 2,709,901 of JARHVA010001228.1, read as the reverse complement.
GGTGTATAAATGGATCTAGGCTTAAGCCTTACCTTCATTAATCTTTATCATTCATCACTATTAATGAGAGAGGGTATTGAATAGCAACTTGTAGTTAAGATTTTTATTTTATTTGATTTTTTTTGTTTTGTTTTTAGGGCTAGTATGTCTATATAGTGAAATATTTGTGTTGCAACACATTAGAAATAAGTTTGGATAGTCAAGATCACAAAGTGTGATCATATATAGAGTTACCTTGAAGGAAAGCTAGTTAGTAACAGGAACACAATAGTCATCACTTAAGTCTAGGAATGGGGTGCTAAGAACATAGGTATGAATAAAGGGTGGTGAGTGGTCATTCAAAATAGTTATTGACAAAGCACTTGAGAGATTGCATCTTTCCTGAAGTAGATCACATGGCAAAATAATGACAGGATGGACCATAAAATAAATTGGCTATATGAAAGGATGCCACATCACATCAACTACCTAACAATGAATGGATCGAAGAATCTAGATGTATAATAGTAACTATCATATCAAACAACAACCAATTGATATAAATTTTGGATATAAACTCATGCACAACCAACTTAGTACATTTAAACTTGAAAATTTGATGGATTTTGGAAACAAACACTATATAACATAAGTCATAGACAACACAAAGACATTACACACTTCTACAAACAAGAGAACTTTACAATCTGCATTCAAAATAACTACTTGTGTATATATCTCTCAAAAATTCCAAACCAAGTGAAGAAAGTGTTCAAATCAGTCCACAATAGCAACCATGGATAGGGCACAACTATTGATTTTGTTCACTAATGAATAAAAATAAGAAATGGGGATTGGTCTCAGACTTAGATAGACCATATATCATGACCCAAAACCCTTTGATTTTATTGATGCATTCAAAGCTACTACATTTTTCCATGACCCACAAGGAGCATCACAAGTAGGAGTATAACACTTCAACAATCATGCGAAGCTCTGATGCTAAATGACTAATCAAATTACCTAATTTTAGGTACTTAGATGAGGTAATGCTTAATTTACTTAGTTGATATAATGAAGGTGTCTTTCATTTTTCTCAATATTTTACCATATTCATCAACCTTTCAACTACAATGAGAACAATAGGGCTTCCAGTTTGGGCTAAGTCTCTTATACTTTATAAATCCAAAACTCCACCTATCCAAATTGACACTAGAGAAAAATACATAATGGTAGGTAGAGTAATCCCCTTTTATTATGTATAAGATGTTTTAGTGCACATCCTATTTGAATACATTACCAAACAATTTTGGTAGTCAACAAAACATGTGAAGCAGGCAATCAAATAGGTTTTGAACATTACATATCACATGGTCCACTTTCACAAGGATTTTAATTAGATTGAGTTTATGGTCTCCCAAATCACAAAAAACATTGAATATAGTGGTTGAGTGTGACTTGGAAGAGCTAGGAGTTGAAGAACATAAATTTTGGTAGCCCATGTTCGCATAAATTAGCAATGATGATTACAAGCAAGAAGAGGAGAAATATTTTTTTTCTTGGAAAGTAGTGCACACATGTTAGGTGTAAATTCAAGTAAGACAAGATTTGTGGGTTGATATCACCTAATCTCCTCTTTCCATTGTAGTTGACATTGTAGTTCAAGAATCAACCCGATAATGATTACAAGCAAAACTTTTCAAGGCAAACCTAATTGTAAGATCCTCTATTGTGAAATAAGAAAACTCAATGATAGGATAAATCCCACCTCTTGCCTTACTACCCAAACCAAGAGCAAATTCTACAACTTAACCATATCTAATAATTAAATACATGATGGTGTCTCTCACAGACCCAGTAGAGGAGATCACAACACAACAAGCACAAGAGTCTCATCAACAGCCATAGGCCCAAACTACAAAGAATAAGATCCTCACTCCATTGCTAGCTTTAAGAAAGAAGATGACTGTGAGAAGCGGTATTGTTATATAATCATTCTCTTTAGAAGATTTAGAGTCAATTATAGTGCTGGATTCATCCACCCCATGCAATAACTTGAAGATATTATTTTACCACATTTAGAGCTACCACATGAATCTATGCAGGAGGAAGAGGACCCAACAGAGGTGAAAAATGAGGCTGAGAAAAATAAGAAGGAAGAGAAGAAGAGAAATAAATAAGAGCCAAAGCATAAGGTTGTAGAGGAAGTGGAGTAGCACAAACAATGGGTTGTGTAGGAGGAACATAGGTAAAGAGCCAAAGAATTAGAGGCTAAAAATAAACAAGTTGAAGAAAGATAGGCTAAAAATTAAAAAAATGAAAAAGCAGAGGCTCAAAACAAAAGAGCCAAATAAGTATAGGTGATTAAGAAAGAACAAAAAGCATCAGCAAGGAAACAACAAGAAGTGTAGGTTGCACAATAAAATAAAAAGGATGCAATGATCATTTTCAAGGATCAGTAAGAACAAAGATTAAATGAGAGGATGAGGATGAGGAAGCCAAAGATAAATAAAAGTTTGTAGTTGAATCCAAAGCCTAAATAGACAAACAGGCAAAGGTTTATGTAGATGTTAAAGCCACAGTTAATGTAGAGGTTAAGGCTAAGGCCCAAGTAGATTCCAAAGCCAAGGATGAGTAAGAAGCTAAGGTTAAGGCTGAATTAGAAGCCAAATATAAATATGAAGTAGAAGCTAAGACTAAGACTAAAGCCAAAGCTAAAACTAGAACTAAGATAGAAGAAAAATCTAAGGAAAAAGTAGATGGCACAGAGCAACATGAACTTATAATATAAAGAGGTGCATAGGAGGAGGACTCTCAACTAACACCTAAAATCACTAGCTAATGGATATTGGATGTTCTCACATCATTAGCGTAGTGCATAACCTTTTCACTTCCTTTGGTTCAGTTCATGATGACCCTGCAATGACTATGATAACATCCATGGCTATGGCTATGACTACACAAGAAATATATTTGGATGTTTCTCATCTACCACTAACAAAATAAATAAAAGTTGAAATTGATTTCTAATAATCAATATCACAGAAGGATTTAACCTTGGAATAATAAGTCTTGTGGCTATGAGAGTGAATGCATATTTGATCCTTTGGTTCACCAATGTACACTAGATCATTGACACCAATAACCATACCTTGGTTACCCAAGTTTTAGGTGACCAGGTTATGTCTGAATAAAATCAGTTCTTAGCTCTATTGGTGCAACTAACAAAAAACTAGTTGGTTGTGTACAAGCTATACATGCTACGAACTCAAAGGAAAAACATCAAAGCAAAAATAGAGGTGATCTACAAGCTCTTGGAGGAGTATGAATAGGTTCTAGATATAACTATGCTTGAAGCAAAATAGATAGCATAAGGTATGTTGAATTGGAAGAAACAACTTAATAATTCATTATTTATAGCTAATCTAGAATTCAATAAGGCAGATAAATCCAAGGTTGTGATGGAAGATCATACGACTACCCCTATAGTAATGAACAATAGACTCAAGTATTTTCTTGATTCAATGGATAATGCCATGCAAAACTTGTAGACTTAGCAAAATGAGATTCTATGCAATTCATTTGTTGGAATTCAGGCTCAAAGGCATACAAACTAGTTGGAGGAGCTATCCTAGGACATTCAGATCAAAGCATCAAATTCTAGGACACTCATCACCATTATATAATATGAGGATATCTAGAACCTAATGGTGATTCAAGTCCTACTACACACATCAAAAAGAGGTGGTTGGATCTCCAAAATTTATGAATATGATGTGGAGATCAAACCCACTAAGATGGTGAGAGGATAAGGCCTTTACAAATTAATTGCCAAGGGTGTTGACTCATAGATGCAAGAGAAATATGAGTTACCATTGGTATTCTTCATTGATTCTCTCAGAGAATGGTATTTAGATGTCATATACTTCCTATCATATGGAGAATTCCTGACTCATTTTATAAGCAAAAGTTCCTAAAAAACCCTTCAGAACATGCTAATATAAAGATAACTTGTGCATGAAGTAGATGGTAATTCAGACTAAATATATTCATTAACAAGAAAAATAAATAGTAACACAAAGAAACATAGACTTATTAGAATCTGAATAGTTGGTATAAACTCATATAATTACTAGATTAAATCAAACAGAGTATTCATTGTGCATAAAACAATGATAAAAAATATATAGGAAAACCATTTCAGAACAATATGTATTAATCTCTATCATATCAGATCCATATCCAAATATAATTGAGTGTTATATATATATATATATATTTAAAAAGTGTTGTCTCTTCATATTCTAACATTTTTTTATGCCCAAAAGGAAGGACTCATTGCACTCTAAAGTCTATTACTATGGTTTAAAAGGTCTAATACATACAAAAATATTATGCAAAATACAAAATAGTTTAAGTCAAACAAGTGTCATTCAAATATACTCTATGATTTTGGTAGCCCTATTCTACACCCAACACTTTCCTAGACTTAAACATTTGTCTCATCCCGAGACAAAGTCACAGTAAGAGATCTTGATTTGAAGCTTGAACTGAGAAATTGAACTAGAAACAAGAGTTTTGGTTATTTTCTTAGGTGTTATTTTTTGGTTTTCACTCTTTGTGCACTACTTACCCACCCTTTCAAGTTTTCAACTAACATACTAGCATATCATCCTTTTAGGTTTTCAATGGATTAACTTAACCAAGTAGCCACCCTTTACATGTTTTCAACTAACCTAGCCCTATTTCTAATGCTTAAGTCTATGCAAAAAAAAAATGCCAAAAACTTGTGAAAATTACAAAATAGGAAATGCAAAATACATACTAGGTAGGTGGTGGCATGGTCTGGGTTGGATTCGCAATAGGTTACTACAATGATGGATCTATTGGAATAGTGGATGAAGCACTTGGTTTTGTAGAATCTTTTGGTGGAGGCTATTATGTCTATTGGATGGTTGGATATGATATTGTGGAAATCTTCTTCTATTGAAGCATTTATTGTATCTATTATGGAGGAATAAATTTCATTTCATCAATAAGTTGTGTAATGGAGGTGTCCAACTAGGACAAATATTGCTCTAACATTTTCTAGTTAGTCTACTGATTCAGATTGATAACTTATATATTAATGGTTTGAAATAGTTTCATCACTTATTCAATATATTTCATCCCATTCAACAATACTTCATCTACTAAGCCTCAAAATTTTAACCATACGAATTTTACTTGTGTTATGGGAGTGATGGCTTCGTTACTTACACCTAACACTTGAGAATGAACATCAACTTGAGGTGTTTCAAGTGTGTCTACTAGGTTAATAAGGTAATTGATTATCCCACCAAATTCCTTACCTAGTCTTAGAGTTGCTTCTAAGTGAGCTCATCCTGATATAACCTTTTGAACATTCTATTTATGGTCTCATATAGGTTATGAGAATCACTCTCCATGGTTGCTTCTCTAAATGATATCCTTTTTAGAGTATAGTCACTCATTGCCATTTCTCCAACATCCTTATCCACATTAGGATCTACGAGTTCAATGAAATGTGTGCTAGAGGGATCTAATACCAATCTAGAAGTGGTTTTAGCCTTTTTGGTAGAGGGAGCCTTGAGAAGGTTATACACCATATCAAAATCAAGAATATTAGACTCTACCACTCTCTTCCTTTTACTAATCATTGGTCGCATCCATTAGAATGACATATCACTAAAATCGGTCATTTGGGATCCAATGGGAGGGGTTATAGGCTACTTTGGAGGTTTAGCTTCTAGTGGTGTTGGAATGTAAGGAGAGATTGATGGGGATGATAGAGTTATAACTTTAGTTTCCTTATCAATCACCTGTTGATTTTCCCCTTGAGTAGAGGCATGGTACTACTATGTTATGTTGGGAATGAGAAGAGTGGGGTCACCAAGAATATAAGAATAAGTCTCTATCATTTTAGACTTCTTTTCCTTCAATTTTATTTACACGATATGACTTTATTCATAGGTCACTTTTGGATGTTTTATTTTATCATGGTCTTCCTCATCACATCCTTAGATCTTGAAGGACCAAGTGCTTCAATCAACACACTAGTGATGATCTTCTTCAGAATGGGTGCAAGTGCCTGCTTTGGAGTGGTTGATGTTTTTGATCTTCTAGAACCACCTGCTCAAGTCACTTCTATTACTTTCTTATCAAACCACTATTTGGTTCTAGTCCATATGACTTTGCTACTACCTTGTATATTTTTTATCTCCCTTATTGACTAATTAATGTTTGGTAAAGGGGCAGTAATTATCTTACATTTTTGGCGTCAATGAGGTCTATCATATCATCCATTTTACTTTTGAAAACCCATTCATCTTTGAAGACTCTAATTTGGTGTACCACCATTCTACACTAATCTCTCTGAATCATCTCAAATTTGTCTAAAAAATTTGCCCACTAATCCTCTAGGTGAGGAACATGATCATATGTTGAGCTAATGCCAAGACATCTCCTTACATAATTTCATATCAACAAAAGATCTATTAGCATATGACTGGAGAGTGAATTGGGATATTATTTATTTGATGTCTTGGGCATTGACCATTATTTTACATGAGAAGTGTCCCAATAAAATTAGGAAAGAGACACCCAAGAAGTGTCTATCCCTATGATGTTTATGCACTACTCCCAATTATCTACACAAATATTTTAGTATGGTCTTATCATTGGCTAGTCTTGGGATCCTCAAAGGATAGACTTCAAATCCTCCAACTATGATGTAAGTGAACTTTTTATATTGAATATAATGGTTATCATACTGGTTGATCAAAACAACTACTTCATCGGTCATTCTTCTTTCCGAATCTTCATTGAAATATTATACTATTAAAATTTTGAATGTAACATTTATTATTTTGAAATGCTTGTCACTTTATTCCATATTTAGTTAGGCAAATCATTCATAAACCTAGGTGGAAGCAATGATATTTCCCTGTTATGATAGTCACAAATATATCCTCTGAGAGGCCATTGAATACACCAGGTAGGAATTCATGAAGAACTATTTTTTTGTTAGAACATTTGATTCTGAGTGGGCATGCTTAACCCTTAGCTTTGGTCTTAATTAAAAAACAATAATATATTATTTATTACCATGGGGTAGAGACCTCATGATAATAAATAATAGAGTTATAATTATTTAATTATTACCAAATTCAAATTAAATTAGTTTATCATGATGGATGGACCTATTACTTTTACAACAATCACCTCCCTTGTATTTCATTATAAATAGGGTTTTACCCCTATTTTGAAACCAACCTGTGAATATGAAATATTAATCATATTCAATCTTGAAAAGTTTTATAAAATTTTATCTGAGAAGAATTGGAGGTTGAAGAATTTATCTTAGGTGAGTTTCTGGATTATTGAACAATTCATCATTGTGGGTTTCTTACCTCTGAGAGGTTTTCCCATGTTAAATATTTGTGTAATGGTTCATTGATTTGTGTGCTTCATTTTTAACACTTTGATCATTATTTATTCATCCTAGATTGGATAAGTGCACGGAGTTGGGGGACAATTCCATGGATATTTTAGGTAATGTGATCACGTTATTAAATAATGTGATCACATTATTTCATTAATACGATCACATTTTTTAATTAATGCAATCACATTATTTAAATTATGGATCAATAATTACCTAGCCATAATATGATTGTGTTATTAAATAATGCTATCGTGTTAATTAAAATATTAATACGATCATGTTAATAATGTTATTATTGTTTTCAATAATGCGATCACCTTAATAACATGATCACGTTACCTGTGTAACCTAAAAAATAAAATCCAAAACTTGAATGCAAAATTCCTCATTTTACATTCGATCTTTCTTTGTTAACCTCACATTTTGCGATTGCATTTTTGGTGAGAGAGACTAAACCTTGCCAAAATTTATCCTAGGATACCACTAATTGACAATGCTTCCATGTAGAAGAGGTAAATGCTAAAAATCTACACTTGTTAACCCAAAATTTTAGTATTTTCATTATTTAACCCTAATTTTTAGTTTCAATTTGTTTATTTTGAATAGCCTATCCTACTAATCCTCTTATTCTTCTACCTGACGCTCATAACCCTCCACATAACCCTCTTGTTCCTCCTTCTAACCCTACACCTAACCCTCCATAGAACCCTCATGTTCCTCCTCCTATCCCTCCACCTAACCCTCCTACAGTTCCACAAAATTCCCTAGGTAATCAGGAGAGTCTAGTTGACAATATTGTGAGAAATATAATTGAAATTAAAGAATTAATTGGGAGAATGAAGTATCCCACTTCCACCAACACCCACTGCACCTATCTAACCAATTCCCTAGAGACATTATTAGGTCAAATTGACTCTATAACAAGTCAAATTGATAGATGGGCTTCATATCAAGATAGTTGTAGGGGTTATTATGATGATAAATTATCAGCACTTAAGGTCAAGAACAAATAAATATAAAAATCCTCCATTTGCACCTTATTCATTAACCCAGCCACCAATGCACCATTTCTGGTAATTGCTAAACATTTTCCAATCCATCACTACCAACATAATATAATCACAACCAATTTTTGAGACTAATGGTGGATGGTGTTTGATTATCCACTGTATAATAACTATGAGGTCCTATTATATTTTTTTAAGAAACTCTATTGTGAGTTTGTACTCATTGAGATTCCAAATTATTTTGATTCTAGTGAGTTTTAGAGCCAAGGAAAAGTATTTACATAGATCGACTAGGTGCACGTCATGCACCTATTTGGCCTGCAAAGATCTGTATCCCAAATCTACTTGATCTCAAGATCCCATTTATAGTTCAATAGGTCACGGAGATCGACACTCTACATGATCCTAGTTCACTCACTGATACACTTGTTTAGCATATGAGTAAGCTCTCATAGACTGATGATAGAGATACACCACCTAGTGTGCATACCCGACCCCACCCTTGTAGTTCTTGTGGAGCTATGTGCATTGGACCTTCTGATAATGATGGAACTGTTGGTTCATAGGGCTTGGATAATATTTTTATGAGTGATGAGTTTTTGGCATGCACATTTGGTGTGTAGACATCAGCCATTACACAAATGCAGATATATTTTATAAAAATTTCATGTAAAATTTAAGTTATATTTGTAAATTTGATTTAGCTAAAAATTAATTTACATATAAATTGAATAATATATATGGTATTTTTATGTCCCAAGAGGTGATGGTGCCTTCATTATCATAGTTGACATTTGAATCATTTTATTTGATGCAACCATCATTTACATTTTTTGATCCAGCTACTAGCCCATCCACTACTACATTTTTCTCTGTTAGCATGACACCTTTTACTTATACAGAGGTAAAATTTTGAGTTAATCTTATGCTCTATGTACATTTATTCTATGTATATTTGCCTTTTAAGTTTAAGTTAAATTTATCTATCAAGGATCTTGATGCATAGGTTCTAACAAGCTTCCCATATATGGATGGAAACACACACTTATCTCTACTAAATACTCAGTTCTGATCTTTTTTTGTCCTTCTTTATCTTCTATCTTCAACCCCTTTATCTCTCTAATCACTTTGCATTTACTAGGTCTTTCTTATTCACTCTTACCTACTCAATGGATCTTAAGCCTCCTTATATTCACTTAATCCTCCTTCTCTACTTGACTTCATTTTACTAATCAACTAACTCTATAATGTTTTCTTTTAACATCAACCTCCTCAATTCATACTCTATTTTCATGTGCTCTCTCTTTATCCTTGATTGGTTCTTTATAATATTTTTATGTGTTTTGATAGGTCTACATGATACTTTGATTTTGTCCTTCCAAATTAAACATAATACCATCTACTTACTCAATTACATCTCATTTCATGCATCCAACCATTCCACACAACCCCCAAGCTTCAACTCTTCACTTAACTCTTCTTTCCTTTTTGACACCTTCCTTTTACTGACCCTTTTTTAAGGCAAACCTCCTTATTCTGAGTAAACTACAAATCTCCCAACCAGACCAAACCCATATTCAGATACCCCTTTACATCACATAGCTCCACACAAATTTTCATAATTTAACTCTCTTTGGAGAACACCTAACTCAACACCCCTCAGGACTAATTAGGTCTCCTGGGCCTAATTTAAGGCTACTGACTGTGAAACCATACCATATAGACTCAAAAAAACTCTTAACCTTCAAAATCCTCTTTCTCCTATACAAATACACCTGTCCAAAAATTTTAATGACTTTTCATTGGTTAAATCACTTGTTATCTCATTTTCCAGTTTCAAACCCTAACTTGTGTTATCTTAGGCTTGCACCTACTTGAGAAGATAATAAATGAGTTAGAATGACCTTTTGACCATTATCAAATATTCTAAGGCTTGAAATGGCTCTTCCCTTACCCCACACATATTCTCAAAATAGTACTTTTCCTTTCTCAATACTATATCACTCCCAACATGTAGTTTTATAAAATTTTGTTCCCCTCCAACATGACTACTTCCTATATCTCTTAAACTTCTTGCATTAGAGCTTACACATCAACTTGAGCTCCTAGAGGATGTTAAAAAATAGGATAGAATAAACCCTTAATACCCTTTACATTCATTTGAGATAAATTCAAAGAATCACACACATGTAAAAATAATATCACATAGCATTCACAATACCTTAAATCCTCAACTCTATTTCCAAGAATTCCATATGGTCTTTCTTTAAGACTCTGCAAACTCAGAGTTGTTACTAATTGGTTTGTATATAGTCTTCCCATGTATTTTTAATTTTATCAATAGTATTGAGACTTTCAATGTGTTTACATTCATTTCATAGAGCTCATATATCCCTTATTCATCTTTCAATCATTTATAATGACGCTTTAAACTCATTATGTTCTCCTCTTTCTGACAATGCCTAAAGATAGAGTATTTAAACTTGGGTTTCACCACTTTGAACCTATAGACTACTGACTTGAATCTTCTCTAACTAGAGATATGAACACCATTAGATTGATCATAAACCGTTGGACACTTATTTACATTTTACTCTATTCAAATAATATTTATAAGGATAGAGTTCTTGATATATCTCTTATTTCTTTTACCTCCAACATGTAAACTACTTGTTATTCCTGCCATTGCACGTTGCATGGCAATTACACTACAATGACTCTTGGTTTACATTATCTTTTCTTGATATGCACATTGAAATACGTTACCATATATATCTTGGTTTACATTGAGAAAAACTTGCCATATATATCTTAAATCATACTTTATATAAAAGTAAGTGAGACCTTGTTTACATGAACAGTTGATGGCTCAAGTAGACACTCCTCCATCACTGTGAGCCGAGACAAACATAGGCATTGTTGCTACAATGTCATCTATATAGGCACTAACATAAGTAATTATTAACTTGTAATTTTGAATTGTAAATATAGACTTGTTTAATAATTTTACTACATACTTTGGGCAAATATAACTTATGTGAATGTATCATGTATGCAATGTTATTTTATGACATCTGATAGTCCCAATGAGATGATTAGTAGAGCAAATTCTCATGTTTCCTCCATATTTTAGATGCCTATTCAAATAGCTTAGTCTAACATTGACTTGTTTAAAAGTTAAAAATAGATTGAGCAAGACCATGAGCTAACATTGACTTGTTTAAAAGTTAAAAATAGATTGAGCAAGACCATGAGCTTGCAGTAAGTGCATGTTTAAGTGATTTTTTATTGTAGTTTAAAATTAATTTCTTAATTATTGGTTGAATTTATTTTATGTTAATTTTACAATAATACTTATATTTGAATAGGTTTAGTTTCAAGTGAACTATGAGCATAGGACCCATAGTCAAACCTTGGAGTAATCCAAGGCATTATAGGGGTCTCCATCTACTAGCAAGGCATCCCAGGGAGAGTCTTATTCGAGGAAGGCAAAGAGAGGGATGCTATTTGATAAATAATATGTCTTACATGAGATATGATTTTTTGTATGCCCATATGAAAAATTACACATTTTTGGCATTGTATATGCATATATGACATTCACCCAACATTAGATATTATGTTGGTAGATGTAATTTTTTGTATGCATATCATGAAAATCTATGTATTATTGGCATTGTACACATGTGTCTATATTGTATGCCTATCATGGTAATATATCTAATTTATATTTAGTTTTAATTTAAAATTTTATTTTATAGTGTTATTTTGATCTTCCAAACTATTATCTATCGGATTCTTAGATCAATCCATTTGACAAGTTGAAGTGAGAGGTCTAAAAATGCAACTTTTTGGCATTGAAAAAAAAACTTCTTGAGATATAACTACGATTTCTACCTCTGGGACCTCCACCTGATAATCTATTGCTTAGATCAGATCTAACCTAAGCTTCTCTTAGCTTCAAGAATATAGATTTTTTTCTAACAATGCCAACCACGTGAAGGTGGAAGCTTATCTGGCACCACTAACCTACAAAAAAAAATTAGTAAGTAATTAAAAATGAAATTCATAAGTACTACCTAGAAAATAAAAAATATTTGATAATATTAATTACATCTACATTTGAAAAGTCAACATACCTACGTATTTCAATCCAACGAACCACTAGGATTTGCTCTAACCTTGATAGTATCGAGAATAGCTTCATGGTCTAACTCTTAAACTTTCTATAGTTTTATGTTTGATGGCCTCCCATGATATTTTTATAATTGAATATTCATTGCAAGAATCTAATTTGATTGGTGAAATATCTTCCTATGCATTTTAAACTCTTTAAACAACCATTGATCTAAATATTTTATAGGATATTGTTGAAACCAAGTTCCAGTGACTACCACTGACCTAGTGGGATAGTCAATATTTTCTCCATCTATAACTGGGGAAGTTAATTTTTTATTTCTCTCTACACACCAACACAAGTAGTGATTAGTGCCCTCTTCATTATTATCATCCACAATAACTGAAAAAACATGTCATATATCATAAAAAACCATTTTTAGCAATAATATGAACATATATAATGAGAATAAATTGTACATAATAAAAATTATTTTACTTGACTTCACTAGATCAGATACATGGTCAAAGTCATCTAATGATGTCATATTTGTAAGTTCCAATGTTGTTAGACACTGATATGTGTTGATTGGAATTAGAGATTTAGAATTCCAATCATCCACCCACTCTTGTGGTTCACATTCATTATAAACAGAGTCTAAGCATGTAGAACAGAAACATGCTAAGTGTCTCGTATGAATAGTCCAAAAAAATTTATTTGAGCTAAGAAATGAGTGGTCTCTTGAACCCATTAGAGTCATACAATCCTCATACTTTTTCAAGTGTTATTCCTTCATTAACCCAAAATGTCTATGAATAGTATAATTTGGTTGAGCACCATGACACATGTTCTCATTACACCATAAAACCATGTTTTTTGCATTTTTTAATGAACACCCTCTTTAAATTTTAACTCCTCCCAATAGCTCTTTTTACACATTCTCTGGCACTATCATTCTCCCATTTTCTATTGCCAACCTTAGTGAAACTCCAAATGTGTTTTACACCAATGGTAACATGCATCCTACTCATCTAATAAAATATTCATGCATTTTTGAATTGTGATGTGCAATTTTCTGACCAAATATAATGTTGATTGAAAGTAATGTTCCTCTGACTCAATTATTCATAGAACTTCTAAAAATAACCTTGCACATACTCTAAACAATGTGATCAATCATTGTTGATATAGAAATGGTACTCCCTTAATATTTTTTGTTGTTTTATACTATCAGGTGCATGCATGAATGCTATATGAACTAATATGGTAACTTGTGATGAGTTATAATGTTGTAATTAAATTTTCATTTGGGGTTTGAATGTGTAATTTTCAACAAATTTAATGAGTGATACAATCGAATCAAGTATAAATGTATCCTTGCTTATCTTTAAATGTTCATCCAACCATCTAGCCCTGTGTGTGTGTCTTGCATACTCATAAACAATTTTCTCCATAAATTTGATCAAAAACAAGTATCTTTTTTTTAACAAGCTCATAACTTCTAAATTTTTTGCCATCTTTTACTTGATAAGTCACTGATTTATATTTGCTTAAACCAACTAATTCATGTTCAATTTCACTTGTATCTCTTCATGAATACATTTTTTTAATTTTGGTAATTCACCACAAATGTTGCATTTTCTATATAAACATGATTTAGGGTAAAATAATTGTCCATCTGGTCTTTTGCAAAAGATAGTTGGAATAAATTCCCTAAGTGATTTTGTTGAAAATTTAATGCCACACTCCTAAAAAATATTGTTAGTATGTAAATTATAATGAATATGATGAAAAACATCATAGTACATTAAAAATTCAATATGTTGCCTACAACAAGTGGTGTGTGTGATTTATTTTTACATAAAAAGCTTTGGCCATCTCAAAATATTTTTGAAAAATAGAAATTTATAGATATTTTTAGAAATAGTACAATTGTGTTTGAGTCATATCCAATAAATATTTTAGATACGGTTCATAGTTACGAGAACCAACTCTTTTTTTCACTACATCTCTTGCATTGGGCAACACTCTTGTATTGTCTTTCCAAAATTGAGCAAGTAACTCTCTGAGAGTATTGGCTATAGCCTTGTCCTTTCATGGAAGTCTACCAAAGAATGCCCATATCTCATTGGTAATAGGTTCATTAAGTCTTTCATGTCTTTCAATTACTTTCATAATGTTTTTTTATTTATATTAAATGTTCAGCTTGTTTTTGAAACCATTCCTTTTTTCTTTATTTGGTCATTTAATACACAAGTTGTATGCATATGTTGGGAAGCACTACAGTCTTGGGTGCATGATTTTGGACCTACAGTATGATATGCATCATGTAAATTTTCAAAAAAAATATTATTTTCATCATCCATGTTTGAGGATCTTAGTCCTAATGTGTACATTATAGGTCTCATCTTAGTCAATTTTATTAATGAAACAAATAATTGGCATCTTTGACTATCATAATCCAAATTATGAAAGAAAGTATCCCAAATTTATTGACCAAGTTTTCTTGAATGGCAATCAGATATTTTTTTATGTATTGTTTGTAGAATATTTTCATCATCTTCAATTAAGTACTTATCTTTTCTATGCATAATTCTTGAAGGTGTTGTTAATAGTGGAATTTGTTGAGAGGGTGTTTCAAAATCATTATTACTTTCATTGTTTAGAGGTGGGATGACGTTTTCTTCATTATATGTTTCCATGAAAAAAAAATTTATGGTTAATTTCATCATTATTTGTTTCCATCAAAAAAAATCCATTCATGGGATGTGAAGCATCATACATAGACTCATCATCAACAAAATCAAAAACTTGGAACTTTGAATGTAAAATTCCAACATTATCTAATTTATTATTGTAAATTTCATTATTATTCATTTCATTATGGTAAATTTCATCATTTTTCAATTTATTATGGTCAATTTCATCATTTTTTAATTAACTTTTGTCAATTGGCTCATTATCTATGGCATTTGGTTCATCAGGATTGGGTTTGTGCATTGTCTACCATGAAGTTTTTGCATTTGTATCTTGTTTTTCTCTCTCAAATATTCTAATTACTCTAGTGTTTTGTTCTTCAACATCTTCCTCAATCATGTTCTATCACCCATTAAGGACAATTGATAGCATTTCAAAGGTAGGGTTAAAAGTACACACAAGTACCATAGGTCTTACAGAAGTACATAGATAATGTTTGTGAGGATAGAATTCTCAATTTAGGTTAAAAATTGATGTTGAAAAGTGAGCTTAGTCTATAATAATAATAATGAGATCACATCATATAACACGATCACACTATTCAATAATGTGATTGCATTATTAAATAATGTGATCATGTTATTCTTGATACTAGGTTATGCTTCAACATACATATTGAGAAGTGAGTTTTGTGTATATTAATAATAATGTGATCATGTTATGTAATAACATGATCATGTTATGTAGTAACATGATCATGTTATTATTAATACTTGGTTTGGGTTAAACATAGACATTGAGAAGCGAGATTTGTCCATATTAAGAATAACATGATTGCATTATTAAATAATGTGATTATATTATTAAATAACGTGATCATGTTATATTTAATATAGATTAGGGATTAGGGATTAGGGATTAAGGCAATAGATTAGGGATTGAAATTTATGTTGTAGGGTTTAGGCATTAAGGATTAGGGCATGTAGGGTTTAGGTTTAAGAGTGTATATAATGTCTAATTTCTCTATGTCAGGTGAACCTAATTTTTACTACAAAGTATGTTTATTGGGACTAAATTGATTGGTAAATAGGGAAATTTTATGGTTTATAATTTAGGGTATAGTGTTTATGATTTATGGTTTAGGGCTTAGATTTAGGGTACACATGGTCAATCAAAAAGATAATCTTAGTCTAAATGATGTTAATTTGGGTTAAAATGATTGGTTCAGGGTTTAAAGAGTTTATATTTATGGTATAGAGTTTATAGATTAATAACTTTAAGGATTAGGGATTAGGATATAAATTTTAGGGTATATAAGGCACAATAGTGAAGGCAATTGGGGTAAATTAGAGTTGATCAACCCCCAAATCACATTTTATAGCCATGCGATTAGGTTGAAGGGGCTCGAAATAACCCCAATTTACTTCAGATGCATAGCTAGATTGGTACTCTAAAGGCTAAGTTTTATCCATAGGTTTAAAAAATCCATTTTATGACATCTCATGATAAAATAAATTATATCATTAGGCATGTATGTTTGTAGCATGTAGTGGGCATTAGGGTATAGGACTTACAATTTATGTTTTAGGTATTAGGGATTAAGGTGTAGGGTTTAGGTTTAAGGACCTGTATATAATGTTTAATCGTTATATGCCATGTGAACCTAATTTTTACTACAAAGCATGTTAATTGGGATTAAATCAATTGGTAAATAGGGAAATCTTATGGTTTAAAATTTAGGGTATAGTGTTTAGGATTTATGGTTTAGGGCTTAAGTTATAATGTATATATGGTTTAGGGTACATAGGATCAATCACAAATATAATTTAGGATAATTTGAATCACTTGGACCCATTTATGACTTGGTCATCATGTAGATTGAGTGAATTGGTCAAATGGGGTAACCAATCATGTGATTTAGGTCAAACTAAGCTTTGTGAACTTGATTCTTAGTCTAAATGATGTTAATTTGGGCTAAAATGATTGGTTCAAGGTTTAAAGAGTTTATATTTATAGTTTAGAGGTTATGGATTAGGGCTTAAGGTATAGGTTTTAAGGTATATAAGGTACAATCATGAAGGCGATTGGGGAAAATTTGAGCTCCTTAAACTTAGATTTGTGAGTAAAGAATGTGATTTTAAACTCAATTAGACCTCACATCATCATATATTGAGCCAATTAAGTCAATTGTAGTTTTATGAGTGATACAATTTTGACCAAGTTCATCCTTGTGACCCTAATTCTTACCATAAACAAAGGACGTTAATTGGGGCTAAATTTAATGGTTTAGGGTTTAAGGTCTACAATTTAAAGGGTTTGGAGTTTAGGACTTATGGATTAGGGTTTAAGGCAAATGGTACATGGTTTAGGGTTAAAGTTAAATGGTAGAGGGTTTAAGGTTCAAGATATTAGATATTAGATATAAGGTCCAATCACTAAGGTAATTAAAGAACATTTGAGCTACTTGTTCACCTATTTATGACAATTAACTTCATGTTCACATTTTTGATAAAAGTAGGGTTAGTTAAGCCATGTGCATGTTGTATGCATGTTATACAATCGACTGAGCCATAAATTTGGTTTAGGGTCTCAATTTTGCCCAAATAATGTCCCTAATTACACAAATTGACTAATTGGATCAATTCATGATAGAATCAAACTTTTAATTTTGCCCCAAATCATATCTTGCTCTTGAAGGTGTTTAAATTGGCCTCAAATGTTTCCTTGACTAAATGAATCAACTCTTTGGTTAATTATATATTACATGATATTAGGGTTAATTTCACTCTAAATCACATCATATATAATTTAAAATAGGTTCATGTGATTCATTTTGACCCAAATTAACTGCACAATTTAACTAATTGACATTTATATTCATTAGATGATGACCTCAAGTTTATTGAGCTCAAAACCACATTCTATCCATGTAGAACTTGCATATAAGTAAATATTGTTTCTTTGGTTCAATTGATCTAATGAAATTAGAGATGATCAACCCTAAAATCACATGTTATAGTCATGCAATTAGGTTGAAGGAGTTCAAAATAGCCCTAATTTACTTCAAATGCATAGCTATATTGGTACTCCAAAGGCTTATTTTTGGCCATAAGTTTAAAAAATGCCTTCTATGACATCTCATGATAAAATCATTTATATCGTAAGGCATGTATATTTGCAGCATGTAGTGGGCATTAGGGAATATGGCTTACAATTAATGTTTTAGGGATTAGGGATTTGGCATAGGTTTTAGGTTTAAGGACTTGCATATAATGTTTAATCACACTATGCCATGTGAACATGATTATTACTACAAAAGATGGTAATAATAAGAAAATTAATTATTAAATAGGGAAAGTTTATGGTTTAAAATTTAGGGTAAAGTGTTTAGTGTTGATGGTTTAGGGCTTAGGTTTTAATGTATATATGGTTTAGGGTAGATAGGGTCAATTTCAAAGATAATTAATGATAATTTGAATCACTTAGACCCATTTGTGACTATAGAATGTGTTTTTGGGTTGCCATTATACCCCATGTCATCATGCAGATTGAGTAAATTAGTCAAATGGGGAAATTATTCATGTGAATTAGGCCAAATTGAGCCCTTTGAACTTAATTCTTAGTCTAAAATGGTGTTAATTTGGGCTAAAATGATTGGTTCAAGGTTTAAAGAGTTTATATTTATGGTTTAGAGTTTAGGGATTAGGAACTTTAGGGATCAGGGCTTAGGGTATAGGTTTTAAGGTATATAAGATACAATCATGATGGTGATTAGGGCAAATTTGAGCTCCTTAAACCTAGATCAATGAGTAAAGATTGTGAATTTGGGCTCAATTAGCTCTCATATCATCATAGATTGAGACAATTAAGTCAATTGTGGTAATGAGTGATGCGATTTTGACCAAGCTCATCCCTGTGAACCTAATTCTTACTATATATAAAGGATGTTAATTAGGGTTAAATTAATTGGTTTATGGTCTACAATTTAAAGGGTTTGGAGTTTAGGGTTTATGGCTAAGGGTTTAAGGTAAAATGTATAAGTTTTAGGATTTAAGTTAAATGTTATAGGGTTTGGGGTTTAAGATATCAGATATAGGATCCAATCACTAAGTTAATTGAAGAAAAATTGAGTTGTTTGCTCACCTATTTGTGACAATTAACTTCCTGTTTGCATTCTTGATAAAAGTAGGGTTAGTTGAGCCATGCATGTTGCATACATGTTATATAATTGATTGATCCATAAATTTGGTTTAGGGGCTCAATTGTGCCAAATTCATGTCCCTAATTACACAATTTGACTAATTAGATCAATTCATGATAGAATCAAACTTAATTTTGCCCCAAATCATATCTTGTTCTTGAAGGGGTTCAAATTGGCCTCAAATGTCTCCTGAATTAAATGAATCAAATATTTGGTTAATTATATATGTCATGACATTAGGGTTAATTTCAATCCAAATCACATTGAATATAAAATTTAAAATACATTCACGTGGCTCATTTTGACCCTAATCACCTCCATAATTAAACTAATCGACATTTGCATTCATTACCTAATGACTTCAAGTTTATTGAACTCAAAACTACTTTCTATACATGTAGAACTTGCATACAAATAAATTATGTTTCTTTGTTTCAATCGAGCTAATGAAATTAGAGTTGATCAACCTCCAAATCACATTTTATATTAATGCAATCACATTGAAGGGGCTCTAAATAGCCCCAATTTACTTCATATTCCTAGCTAGATTGGTACTCCAAAGGCTAAGTTTTGGTCATAGGTTATAAAAATGCATTTTATGGCATCTCATGATAAAATCAGTTATATCCTAAAATGTATAATGAGTTACACCTTTAAAACCAAGTAATTATAAGTGGTCAAGTCAACATATTAAAATGCCTATAAAATTTTTGAAGTCCAATGTGATACCATGACACCTTAATTCACTATCCAAGGTTAGGGACCTTTCCCGTATCGCATGATATAACACCACTATTAGGGAGCTCAATAACATATAAGGTCATATATAAAATTTGAGGTAAAGAGCAAATTTAGGTTTTTGGGTGTTATGAATATATAACACGATCATGTTATTAACGCAGTTAATAATGCGATCATATCAATACTATGATCGCATTAATACCATGATTGTGTTATTAATAGGATCACACTATTTGAACCTGAATTCAAATCCTATGCCTTTTGACTCATGAATGGCTTGGATTCTCGATCCAAAGGCTTAGACTTGTCAATCTACAGTCGAGTCTGAGAGTTATGATAAAAATAATGAAATTCAACTTTGATCACCAAATACACTATGAATTTTAATGTGATAATTTAAAAACTTAATACCATCGCTACGATCACGCTCTCCTCTTTCTAAACATATGATATTATAATGTTTGGACTAATTTAAGATTTCAATATATGTTGATTTCTAACTATACCTTTTGTAGGCCACTACATGCCTATACATGTTCATGTAATTTGTCATTTGTTGATCCAAGTGAAAAATAAGTTATATGGTCACTAGGCTTAATTCTACACACAGTCAAAAAAAATTGATTTTTTTTTAAGTAGTTAGGTGCACCACAGGTTGTTTATCCATTTTTTATCAATTTTATGGATCTATTTACTTGCAAAATTCATAAAAAAAATATTCATTGAAAAAATATTAAAAAATATAGGTCACAAACTAGATCTTATCTAAAGTTTCCCCAAAAGGTCTCAAATAATATTAAATGTTGCTAAAAAATGGTCCACCACACAATGACTTATCTACTCTACTTTTTTTTTAAAATAGGAGTTTCTCTTCAAATTTTAGATATTTGACCTAGTTATACTTAACCATTTTTAAAAACATTTAGTGTTTTGGAGACTAGACTCGAAATTCTACATTTCATGTTCTTACACCATCTTAAAATTTGAAGTGTAGATATCTTAAATTATCTACATAAATTTAAATTTTTAAAATTTCAAGAAAATCATGTCCATGGGTAGGCCCTTTTTTGTCCTCTAACTTTGTGCACTTACTCGATTCTATCTGTATACATAAATTTTATCATGGTGTCAGATCCTGGTGGATGGATATGATCAAAAATTAATTTCTTCAAATCAAATTTTATTATATTTCAATCATGTGAGGAGGTGTACGACACTCATCCCTGAAGAAATCTCAAAATAAATTGATTTCATTCATTTATTGCTTGGAAATTATTAGAAGAGGTCAGATTTTGTGATCAAACTGCTTGGAAGAAATTGTAAACCTGAGGAAGGTTCATAATTTTTTTTGAGATCATGCACTACTTGGGATGCCATTTTATTCACTTGTACAGCGTGGTTGCCCTAGGAAATTTCAAAAATAATTATACTTCATTTTTTTGGGCTCGGTTATTAATAAAAGGTAATGATAATTATATTTAAGTAGTCTTAGATTATTTTCAAGGTCTAAGAAGATTTTTTCCACCCCTTAGAATTTTGCCTGGACAACTCCAATGCATCTATATGACACTGAAATTAAAAATCAAAACATGATCAAAATCATATTTTGAAGACATCATTGGTTTTGGGAGGCAAAATCAAGAAGATATTTCAGTTTCCAGGGCTTTTAAAGACATGTGGCATGCTCCAACTTCATCTTTGCTACTATAGGAGCACCATATCTGCCTAGAAGCATTCCATCGGTAAATAATATAGTTTTTGGAAAATATTTTTAAAAATTTGATTTTTTAAATTTACAAACTCCAAAATGGCGTCACTTTTTGTTTAAAGTTTTTACCAAAAAAAATTAAAAACCAATTTTTTTTTTTACCATTCCAAAATTACATTTATTTATATATATCACCTTTAAAAAGAAATAAATATAAATTTGTGCATGTAAATGTTTGAGTAAGCTTACTAGATAAGTTAGTTAGCTTTATTTTCATAAAAACTTGTAAAGAATAGGTCAAGAGTTCAAATCACTCAACCTCTTATTTTTTGGTCAAATTTAATTTATTTTTAGTCAAAATAGTAATTAGATCATCTTTTTTTGTTTGCATGCCATGTTTTACATGTTCAAAATTCTAATTGAGCTATCAAACATGTTTTAACTTTTGACTTAGTGGATGTTTTATCAAACATAGTCATATAACCAGTTAATTGCTAAGTTTTAGAACCTTCTAGACACATATACGTGGTTCATTTTTTTGTTTTGGAAACTCTTATTATTAATTTTATAAATATTTTAATAATAGTGTCTAGGTGATTATTCTGATCATGACTCTTTTAACACATATTTTAGTGCAACTCTAATTCAGTTTTATGCATTATTGACATCTAAATTATGTAATTAAGTAGAGTTGCTTGTGTGATTCACTTTATTTTTAAAAACAATTCAAAAAAATCATTAAAAAGATTAAATTATTAAATTATCTTTACATTAGTGTATTTTTTGTGACTTACAACACTTTATTGTTAGGAATTAGCTTTTATATTTGTGTAAATTGGAGTATTTATCGAGAGATAAATAGTAATTTGATTAGTAATTGTTTAATCGAAATATTGTTATATAACAATATTATGATATTAGATAGAATATATATTTTTAAGATTTACTGTTTATATTATTATAACAATATATTGTAAATAGGTTTGCATAATTATAGGGGTGAGAGAATTGAAAAAATTATAAGAATGATTGAAAAAATTATAGGAATGATATTCCTATATACATGTAACGCCTGAATGATTAATTAATTAGAATAGAGTATGCAGAATAATATTATGTGATTAAAAAAAAACTCTGTGCACTATTAAATTCTTTGTATCGACTCTTTGAATTCACAATAGTGGTATCAGAGTACTCTGATCAAAAAATTTAATGGATCTGTGAGAATTCTTGAGGGGCAATAGTTTTATGCTTCGCTCGTGAGATGAGAAAGTTATGTTTTATTGAGAATATTGTAATATAGGGTCAAAGATAATTAATTATAGATTAGTGTATTTAGTTTTTAGTCTCGGCATTCTTTCTGCATAACGCACCAGATCTCCTTCAGACTTGTCATGATATCACCAATTCTGCAAGGATTTCGCCTTGATATTTACGCTTAGCTCATCTTCTATATTGCCCGCTATTTCTACAAGTTGATTATCAAAATCTTGATGCCCAACATGAGCGCCAAGCACTTCCACATCAGATCCACTTGCGTTGCTCCTCATTTGATCGATGCTGATCAAAACCATATTTAGAGGTTTTTATCATGTCAAAAATTTAGTCTGCCTACCGATTCGAGCAATCCATGTTTTAGGTATTTTATATAGTGGTTTGTAATTTTTTAGTGTTTAATGGGTCATTAAAAAGAAGGATACGTATTTTATATTTTCCTTCAGTTTAAAGTCATTGGTAATCTAAAATATATCATTCTTTGATATTAGCAAATACTATCATAAGATGATGTCAAAAATTCAAAGATGTTAAAGAGTTGAGGGTTATGAAGTGTCATTCTAATATTATGTATGTCTTTAAAATATAATAGTGAGTTTAGTATTTGTTAAAAGTCTTGTTATTTATGAGTCTTGTTATAGTCATTTTGTGTCTAAAAATGATAAAGTATTTTTTGAGTTATTTATCAAAATCAAAAGTTATCTATTGTTAAAAATTTCAGTTTTTTTAAGAGAATCTTTTGTCATTGAGTCAATATCAAATAAAATTGTAAAGGATGTATTTTTGCTTGTATGTGATGTTTAAATTATGGGAGTGACTTCTCCTCAAAAAACTAATGCCTCTGAGCTTCATAGACACGTGTTGAGTGAAGCAGCGACCAACTGGAGGTTGGAGGATACATGAGAGATGGAGGTCTTTCAATGACCTCTCGTCAGTCGCCAACGACAAGGCCGCACCAATATTTTGGTGATATATATAAAAAAAAATTATTTTCTCTGTATATTTTCAAAATAAAAATAGAATAATAATGCTTGTTCATGTAATGTAATTTATGTAAAAATTTCAAACATAATTCCCTAAGGTAAAAATATTGTGAAAAGATAAAAAAACACCAATGTAAATCAGTTCATAGATCTTGAAAGGGTTTGTGGTAGAGATTTAAAAAACCACACAAGGTGAATAGTTGATGGGTCTTGTTCATGTCAAAGTTTGTGATAAACTTATAAAACCATAAGAGGAGTGAAGCTCTCTTTGTATCAAGGTCATGAACCGAATAGGACATGCTACAATGGGTGAGCATACTACAGATAAGAGTGTAAATGTTTTTGCACCGTGTAAAAACTATAAAGGGGAATGTTAAGAATTATCTTTTATATTTGTATAAATTTAAATGAATAGTAATTAGTCATTATTTAATCAAAATATTGTTATATAACAATATTATGATATTATATAGAATATATATTGTTAAGATATAGAGTTTATATTGTTATAATAATATATCGTAAATAGGTTTGCATAATTATAGGGGTAATAAAATGTTGGAGAAATTTTATATACATGTAACACTCGAATGATTAATTAATTATAATAGATTATGCATAATATTATTGTGTGATTAAAATTTCTCTCTGTGCATTGTTAAATTCTTTGTATCGACTTTTTGAATTCATAACACTTATTTTGTCACAATTTTTCATAATTTTATTACTTTGTCTAGCACTAAACTACAGAAATATTATATGTGTACACTTAAAATTTATTTTTTTACTTTTAAATAAAGTTAAAATTCACATTAAAAAGGAGTCATTTTAAACATTTGTTTATTATCATTTTTATAAGGAAGCTATGGCTTCGTCTAATTATATTTCAGATAAATCACAAATACTTAATGGAATTAACTATAATATTTTAAAAAACTATATTAAAGCAAAATTCATGACTCAAAAATTATGGAATATTGTATTTAAGATTAAAAAACCATATTATGGATGACATGTAACCCCTGATCTTACCAATACATTTCAAAAAAAAATCACTAGAAGATATATCAATTATCTTGTAGAGTGTTAAGGATGAATTCCTTATCCACATTGGTAATCAAGTGTCTCCTAACAATGCTTATAAACTCTTTGAATATATACATGAGGGCACTCATCTCTCAAAAATCATTAAGTTAATCCTTGAATTACTGACTACACCTATGAAATATGATGAAAAGGGTGTTAATTTTATTACTAAAATTAAGAACATTAAAGCTTAGATAGATATAATTGTAATTTGATTCAATATCAATTACTTTATTTTATCATTTAGTTAAATATTCATGAAAAATTTAAAAAAATATATTTTAATTTTGAATTCTAAATATCAAACTAAGAAAGATATCTCTGATCTTACCACTTTGTATGTTCTCATGATTCAAGAAAAATATGTTATGACCAATTTTAATTTTAAAGAGAATACCACTCAAGTACTTCTCACCTTAAATGTTATTTATGATAACAATAAGAACCATAAATCTAACCTTAATTCTATTTTTAACTCAAATAGAAATAAAAATCTGGTAATAAAAATCATAAACCTAAATTTAATGTAAATTGCAAGATATGTGGTAAGATTGATCATCGAAAAGAAACATGTTATAAAAATAAAGACAAAGTAATTAAAATTATAAAAATAACAAAAAAAATACATATAATGAAAACAAATAGATGAATCAAAACCCTAATTAGAATAAAAATTAAGATTAGATTGTTATTACTTTATTTGTTTCAAATGAAAATAAATAAATTTTCAATAGCGGTGCATCGCACCGTATGACTTGTCTATTTAATATTTTGTGGGATTCTAGAAATATCTATGAAGAGATTTACTTAAGAGATAATTATTTCTTACAAGCAACTAAATAGGAAAAAGTTAAATTTGTAAATGTTGTTATAAATGATGTTTTCTATGTTTTCTAGACAATTAAAACTTTTGACGTCATTTGGCGTACAATAATTTATATATGTTTATCAAAAATTTGTACCCCCTGGGATCGATAAACCCTTTGAATTTGATCAACCAATTGATTCTGACTATGCTCCATACTTATCCTAACACTGATGAATGACCCCCAAAAGTTTTAAAGAGATCTTGCCAGGTGTTTATTCAATTTTTGAAATTTTTTTTCCTATTTTTTGATATTGAAGTAGTCGAACGGGCTTCTGACAATTGTTAAAATTTAGGAATACCTTGAATTATATCATTGGATTTTAATCTTTCGTATAACAGAGTTATCAATGTATCTCCTTCGTAAAGAAATTTTCCATAATTACCATGAAGAGTTGATCCTTGAGTACCCAAATAGGGTTTAGCGAATCTAATGACTAAAGATTCCTCATGAATGGCTATAATTTGACCAGATGCGTGGAGTGGTTCATCTTCAGATATCCATACACTTTCACAAATAAAGGGTCTAGGGCTAACTATTGGAAATGTTTTTTTTACAAAAATTGGATAAGGAGTATAAATTAAAATTTAATAAATTGGAAATAATATTCCTGCATGAATCAAATTTATAAATTCTCATCTTTTCATCCATAAAATAGAATTTAGGTACTTGGAAAGTATTCGAGTAAATGTCAGAAATTGAACATTTACTTAGTAAGACTTTATTAGAAGTTGTGAAATGGGAGCATGGAAAACAGTTACCAATACTATGTAAGTGACCCAAGAGACCTGACAATTCAATGATTTGTCTAATTGAATCCTTTCGAATTAATTTTTTTACTGTATTGAAACCTTTTGAATTATTAAATACACCAATTTGCAAAAAATCAGAAGGGGAAAGAACCATAAAAGATTCACCTTTTTTATTCTCATTAGGTAATGAACGAATAGTCCCCTTACTAAGGGACTTTTATCATTAGAAGAAAAAGGATTGGTTTGCTCTAATTTTTTATGAGACATAAATTTATAACTTCTTGTAGTTCAAATAAATATGGAAATATCTTTAGTTCTTTCCATAAATTTATAACTTTAGTAATTCAAATAAATATGGACATAAATTTATAATAAAATCTGAGCATTTTAAAAGAATGCATGATTTCTCCTACCTTCATAAAGTAGGGCTCATACTCTAAATCTTTGAGAAGCTCAACATTGATATAAAACTGAATCAAACATAAGGGAACTGTGCAGGAAACAGAGAAGAAAAATCCAATGAAAATAAAAATAAATTTATCATACTCCTGAACTTTTCATATATATTTCCATGTATCAAATGATATTGACTTATCCTTTCCCTCAAATACCATTTGATTAATTGGTTCTTTCCAATCCAAAATATTCCAATAGGATAACAACATATTCAATTTAGGGATAAATTTTGCTCTAACTTTCCATTCTAGAAGTTTACAAAATTGATGAGAGAGTGCCCACAAAATATTCAACGTATGATTCTAATTATCCGTAATATCATGCAAAATGATATTGAATTGATCACTACTACTTATTAGTATTTGCGGAAAAGTAATAGAAAAAAAATTGTCAATATATTTCCACCATGTAGAAGTAAAAAACCATGATGTATATGTTTGAAACAAATCCCATTTATCAAAAAGCATATCTATTTGAGAGATCTTATAAAATAGGAGAATCTTTCATTTTTCTTTCTTCAAATTATCACCTATGATTTTATCTTCAATTTTTTTTTGACTTTCTGCCGAACTATATTTTTCTTTTTCTGCAAATTTTTTCAGTTTGAAAGAGATTTTTGATAGTAAATCATCTTGATAAGATTGATTTTGAATCAAACCCATGTTCGAACTAACACCCTTTTTAGGGTACTGATTGGGGTTGTTTTCTTTTGAATGTGAACTAGTTAAAAAAAGATGGCAAGTACTTTTGTCAAAATTGACGATTTGTTGGCTTATTAAAGGAGTTCTATATATCTTTTCAATCGAGTAAATATCTATTTTACTATGAACAAATGAATTCAATTGAGTAAGTAAATTTGACGATTTGTAAAAGTCATGGATTAACACTTGGTCACGTAAATATTTAGCAAATAATAAATTTACTTGTGACTTGATGAGTGAAATAGTTTCTTTCTCTGAGTGAATACGTCTAATAGACCAAGAAAAGATCTTGTTATGGATGGGAACAAGATTGAATAATTGTCCATATATAAGATTCTTGTTTTTGATATGAATCCTTTCCATGTAAGAAGCTAATCTTTTTTTATAATTTAAATGAGGATGATGTAAATAATCTAAAAATTCAAATGTATTTGCTTTGTAAAAAACAACTCTCAATGAGTTTTGATTAGATAGTTTTAAAGGATTTAACCAATTGTCTCGATCATTGAATATTGTCGAAATGCCACTGTTATCAAAGAATTCCATGTAATTTTTTTCATTATCTAATAAGTCAATAATCAATTGATTCATCGGTTTCTCACTCAAACCTAATGAGGCTATTGTTCCTTCATTGATCAAGGATTATAATCTTTGTGAAAAATTGGGTATTGATTAAGATTTGTTGGACTTTTTAATCGGTCTAATATCTTTATCATTATCGTCCAAAATGATACCAAATTTTTTTTTGGTACTTCCAGACCAACCAAATATTGAGTAGCACATAATTCAATTGGATCGAACACTCTGTTTTTCAAATTGTTTTGTTTAGAAATAGACACAAGATGTTTCAACCCTTTTTTCAAATATTTGATCTGAATGGACAATGCATTAATATTCAAACTCCGATTTATATTTTTGGAAGTTCGAAGAATAGAGTGATTGAACTATTCTTTCTGATATTTTTTCCAATTTGATGAATGTTGGTTAATTGCATCTTTTGTTTTACTATTCAAAAGATCTTTTCTTATCCAATTTGTTCGAATTTGATCTTTTGAATTCCAACTGAACCTTTTGATTAAATAGAATCTATTAAATCCTTTTGTCAATTCTAAATATAGTATCTTAAATATTTTTTTCCATTCCAAATAGTACTTCTGGAAAACTTTTGAAAAAGGATACTCATCTAATGCAGTTTTGGATTCTAAATCGTCTAATGCAGGATATAATCCTAAAGAGTACTTAGTGTACTCATTAAATACTTTGGATAAAGAGTATTTAATTAATGCGTTCTTCAAAAGATAGAATCTCTTCAATGCTTTTTCAAGATGCTCGTCAACTTTAATCTTATATTGATTCAATATTAGTCATACCGAAGTTTCAATTCCATCATTCTTTGTTATTATTCGATCTACATATTGATTCTCTTTATCAATAATATTGAGTAACACAAAGAAACAATTCTCTTTTAATTGATCTTTGTAGTTGAAGATCTGAGTCAATAATATATTCTTGTTCAGTTCATAAAATTTATTCATGTGATAATCCATATCCAGGGTTATTTCACTATCGTAAGCCTGATTAGGCTTAGTTATTGATAGAGTAAATTCATTCGTTATTTTCAGAATAATTTTTTTCAATTGAAAATCATTGTTTAATGGGAATTATTCTTTGGTTTCATCACAAGATGAACAAGATATCGAAGGTAAAATCTGGTTCACAAATTGAATACAATTAAATTGATTTATATCTCTTCTAATATTCCATCTGGGATCTGATGAAATATCATATTTGCAGAAGAACTTTGAAGATATGTTTTGACCTTCCATAGATCAACTATCCTATTCCTTTCTGATCTCTTGAAATATTAAAAATCATCTTGTCACCTTTTCAATAATTTTAATTTTTCAATGGGTTTCTTAGGAGTACTAACATTTATACATGATTGAGCTATTGAAAAATGATCAAACAATCCTTTCCAAAATTTTGACTCTGAGAACGAATAAGATTCTTTTATTCAAACTGATTCTTCTTGTTCAATTTATTCTTGTTCAATTTCTTCTTGTTCGCTTTCTTCAATTCAAAAATTAAAGACTATATTCATCCATTTGAATAGTTTTTGACTAAGACGTTTTTGCTTTTGTGTTTGAACTAATTTTTCTTCAATTTCTTGTTCAATTTCTTGGTCAATTTTAGAATATTTTGGTCTTGGAGATAAATTAAATTCTCTTGTTTGAACTGATTCTTCTTCTAATTTATTTATTCCATTTTTATTAATATATTCATTTATTGTAATCCATTCACAAAATTTTATAGGTTCCCAAAACTCATTTTGAGTCAAATTGAAAGTTGAATCAATCTACCATTCGATATCGTTCAAATTGTTCTCCGAATGACTTTCCCAACTTATTGGTCCTGAGTTCTCTGAGATTATATCATTTTTATCATTCAAATTTGTGTCGAAACTTGAGAAAACCCAAACATGTTCTTTTGGATTGAGCAAGCAACGTTGATATCTTCTTTTGTTTTTTGACAAAGACATAAACATATGTAGAAATAGCAACACATTTTTATTTCCAAACCCAAAATGATGTACAGATATTTCCATCTGTATCAAAATTAATCTATTTCTTTGAACTAAAGAAATTAGAGCAAGTTATAAATTTATGTCTCATAACAAATTAGAGCAAACCAATTCTTTTTCTTCCAATGATAAAAGTCCCTTACTTAGTAAGGGGACTATTCGTTCATTACCTAATGAGAATAAAAAAGGTGAATCTTTTATGGTTCTTTCCCCTTCTAATTTTTTGCAAATTGGTGTATTTAATAATTCAAAAGGTTTCAATACATGACTCATATTTAGGTAAGCTATAATATACAGAATAAGGATAATGTATTAGCGAGAATGTTGGAACATAAGGAAGCTATAATATCTCATTTGAGTTGGGCTAGTTTATTCATAGGTTTTCATACCTTGGGAATTTATGTTCATAACGATGTTATGCTTGCTTTTGGTACTCTGGAAAAATAAATTTTGATCGAGCCTATATTTTCTCAGTGGATACAATCTGCTCATGGTAAGACTTTATATGGTTTTGATGTACTCTTATCTTCAACAAATGATCCAGCATTCAATGCTGGTAAAAGCATATGGTTACCCAGTTGGTTGAATGCTATTAACGATAAAAAGAAATCACTCTTTTTAACAATTGGTCCTGGAGATTTTTTGGTTCATCATGCTATTGCTCTAGGTTTGCATACAACTACATTTATTTTAGTCAAAGGTGCTTTAGATGCACGTGGTTTGAAGTTAATGCCTGATAAAAAAGATTTTGGTTATAGTTTTCCTTGTGATGGTCTGGGACGGGGTGGCACTTGCGATATTTTGGCCTGGGATGCTTTTTATTTGGCATTTTTTGGATGTTGAATATTATTGGATGGCTTACTTTCTATTGGCATTGGAAGCATATCACCTTATGGCAAGGGAATGTAGCACAATTTAATGAGTCTTCCACTTATTTAATGGGATGGTTAAGAGATTATCTTTGGTTAAACTCTTCACAACTTATTAATAGATACAATCCTTTTGGTATGAATAGTTTATCTATCTGGGTGTGGATGTTTTTATTCGGGCATCTTGTTTGGGCTACTAGATTTATGTTTCTTATTTCTTGGCATGGATATTGGCAGGAACTGATTGAAACTCTCACATGGGCCCATGAACGCACACCTTTGGCTAATTTAGTTCGATGGAGGGACAAGTCGGTAGCTCTTTCCATTGTTCAAGCACGAGTAGTTGGATTAGCTCACTTTTCCGTAGGTTATATATTCACCTATGCATCTTTCTTAATTGCCTCTACATAAGACAAATTTGGTTAATTTGCTATTTTATTTTCAATTTGAGGATATATTTAGATTATCAATCTAATCATCTCTACATAAAAAGATTGAATAATCCACGTAATACTTCTCCATCTCAAATTTGATTTATATTTTTTATTCCTGGATATAAGCTGACTAAATCATTATGGCAAGAAAAAGTCTCATTCAAAGAGAAAAAAAGAAACAAGGATTCGAAAGGAAATATACTCTTCTTCATCAATATTTAAAAAAAGAGATGAGTGAAGTCTCATCATTGGATGAAAAATTAGAAATTTATAGAAAATTACAATCTTCACCACGTAATAGTGTACCTACATGTCTTCGTCGTCATTTTTTGACGACTGGAAGGTCTAGAGCCAACTATAGGGATTTTGAGTTGTCCGAATATATAATCTGAGAGATGGCTCATGCATGTTTGTTGGCCGAGGTAACAAAATCAAGTTGGTAGGAGGAAAAAAAGATTATTTAAGGTTTTTGTGATGATAGAAAAGTCCCTTCCCTCCCTATATAGGGAGGGAGGATAACATGAGTAAGGGGTTGCTCAATGTAACCCATTTTGGCTATTATAGCAAAGCTAATATTAAGGGATAGCATGGAGTAGAGCAGTTTGGTAGCTCGCAAGGCTCATAACCTTGAAACCATAGGTGCAAATCCTATCTCCGCAAAGACACAATAGTCAAAAAGGATGACTCATTCCATTCAGAATGGCTTGATAAACCATGAAAGGATATGACCAAACCAAAAACTATTCCTTTTTCTATTTCATCTTCCAAATGGGCAGGTAGTGGGAATTGAACTCGCATCTTCTCCTTGGCAAGGAGAAATTTTACCATTCAACCATACCTGCATTTGACTCATTATTGGAGTATAAATATATACCCATATATTACCACTTACTTCTATATAAGTATATTTTACTAGAACTATAGTATGATTATTTACTATACCAATAAGAAAATAACTCCTACCAAGATCACTTTCATTTAGTTCCTTGGCATTTATGGGAAATGCCATTGCGAACTATAATGCCCTTCCGGAGAGGGGAAGGGGGGTGAGTTTAAACTCAAAAGATCTTAGAACTTATCTATGATATGAAAGAATTTAGAATACCTACTAAAAATACTAATCCAATCCATAATGATACGCTCGAAAATAGCACATTTTTTCTACTTGACCAACCATTAGGAAAGACAAGTGCGACAGGTACACCAATTACTAGGAGAAATGAAATTACAATTAATGCAACACAAACAATTGGAAATCAATAGTCATGGTTGTGATCTTAAAAGCTTCCAACATATTCAATAGACTATACCATTGGATCCCTTTTCGGTCAAATTATAATCAAATGCACTATGGATTTTATTTGATCATAAATTAATCGAGCTTAAATTTATCAAATTTTGATTTGAGTGTGAAAGAATAGGGAAATTTGTTTCTTTTTACCATCATGAGATATCAACTATAATATAGATAACAACCCTATTGTTTAACAACCCTATAGTTAGGTATTAACTGTCGAGGTAAAATAGAATTGTTTTCATCCAGGAGAGATGGCCGAGTGGTTGATGGCTCTAGTCTTGAAAACTGGTATAGTTAACTATTGAGGGTTTGAATCCCTCTCTCTCCTTTTGTTCATTGAACAATTGAATTTATCAGTTCAGTACCAAAAAAGGAGAGAGAGGGATAATATAGATAACCGAGCAACAAGGATTCAATTGGAAAAATAATATCGAAGGATACCACTATCCCATCTCCCAACATGGGAAATAAATCTAAATTGGATAGATTTAGATTTTATCTAGCTTCATCTATGGTTTAATTAAGAGGGGTCATGGAAAGAACAGGTTCAAAATCATGATCAATTCCTTTCTTAAATCCTGTTGTAGCTGCGTGAACCCTTCCTGCATGCCACAAATGACCTATGAAAAAGAAAAATCCTAGAACAAAATGAGAGGCAGCTAACCAACTTTGAGGTGAAACATAATTCACCACATTAATCTCAGTAGCTACACCACCCACAAAATTTAAAGAACCTAAAGGAGCATGAGTCATATATTTCGTTGAAAGTCATTCTTACCAGGGTTGTATGTCCTTTTTCAACTTACTCAAGTCCAAACCATTAGGACCCCTTAGAGGTTCCAACCAGGGAGCACGAAGATCAAAAAAATGCATTGTTTCTCCTCTGAAGATAATTTCTCTAGTAGGAGAAAGCATAAGATATTTACCTAAACCAGTAGGCCCTTAGGCAAACCAAAAAATAGCTCCAAGATGTTAATCTCTGACTAGAAAAGTAAATGCTTGAGCTTGAGAGGCCTCTAGGCCAATAGGCCCATACAATTCACTGGGATAAGTTGTATTGTTAAACCAAACAAAACAACAAGCAGTGAAACCAAAGATAGAAAGAACCACTAAACTATAGGACAAGTAAGCTTCTCCAGACCACACAAATGCACGACGAGCCCATGCAAAAGGTTTTGTTAAGATGTTCCAGATACCACCAAAAATACAAATGGAACCTAACCACATGTCCTCCAATTAGATCTTCTAGATTGTCCACGCTAACAATCCATCCCTCTCCCCCAAAAGGGGACTTAAGTAAATAACCAAATATAACACTAGGTTAAGCGTAAGGTTCATAATTTTTATTACATCTCCACCACTGGGAGCCCAAGTATCATATATGCCACCAAAATACATAGCCTTGAATGCTAAGAGAAAAGCACCAACACCTAGTAAGATTAGATGAATACCTAAAATTGTGGTCATTTTGTTCCTATCTTTCCATACATAACCAAAAAAGGGAAAAGATTCTTCTAAATTTTTGGGTCTAATTAGTGCATGATAAATACCACCAAAACCTAAAACTAAAAAATAAATTAAGTGAAGTACCCCAAATACAAGATAGGGAAAAGTATCCACAATTTCCCCACCAGGGCCGACTCCCCATCCTAGAGTAGTTAAATGAGAAAGTAAAATCAAGCCTTTTTCATACATAGGCTTTTTTGGTACAAAATGAGCCACTTCAAATAGATTAATTGCTACAGCCCAGAATATAATCAATCCGACATGAGCCACGTGAGCCTCAAGTAATTTTCCTGACAAATTGATAAGTCAGGCATTACCAGCCCACCAAGCAAAACTAGTAGTTTCTTGGTCACGACCAGCTAAAGCTAGAGTTCCATTAAAGAGCATTTCCACGAGGTAGAACCTCCTCAGGGAATATAAGGTTTTCATGAGGCTGATCTTGAGCCACCATCCAAGCATGAATACCTTCGTTCAAGAGAATATTTTCTGTGTATAAAGTCTCAAATTCAGGATCTTCTACTGCACGAATCTCCTGGGAAACAAAGTCATAGGCACGTAAGTTTAGAGCTAGACCAACTACTCCAATGGCACTCATCCATAAACCAATCACTGGTACAAATGACATGAAGAAATGTAACCAACGTTTATTGGAAAAAGTAACCCCAAAAATTTGGGAGTAAAAACGGTTAGCAGTGACCATAGAATAAGTCTCTCCAGCTTGAGTTGGGTTAAAAGCGTGGAACGTATTTGCATTATCACCGTCTTCAAATAAATTATTTTCCATGGTAGCATCGTGAATAGCACATAAAAGAGCAGCACCCAATACTCCAGCAACTCCCATCATATGAAATAGATTTAAGGTCCAATTATGAAAACCTTTAAAAAAGAGGATAAATCAAAAAATAGCTGCTACACCAAAACTAGGTGCAAAAAACCAACCAGATTGACCTAATGGATAAATCAAGAATACAAACACAAAAATAGTAATCAAACCAAATAACGCAATTGCATTATAAGGTCACAATTATACAAATTGATCAAGTTCAAATTAGTGTAACATGAAGCCTATTAGACCAAAAGCACCATGAAGAGCAACAAAAGTCCATATACCACCTAATTGGCACCAACGAGTAAAATCTCCTTGTGCTTCAAGACCCCATAATAGCAGCAAAGAATGTGATAAACTATTAGCAAGCGTAGAAACTGCAACAATTAAAAAATTACAACCTTCCAAATAAGAACTAGCCAATCCATGAGTATACCATGAAGTCACAAAGGTTGTACCCGTAAACCATCCACTTAGGGCAAAATAAGCACAAGGAAAAAGCAATAGACCGGACCAACCCACAAAAACAAAATGGTCTCTGCGTAGCCAGTCATCCATAGTATCAAATAAAGTTTGTTCATCTTTGGAAGACTTTCCAAGGGCTATAGTCATAGTGATCATTCTATTTAACTATTCTGATCTTTTTCGAGCACCCTATCTGATATAATCAAAAGGTATACGTTGGTTTGCGTATCTATGGATAATTATTAATCCACCATCCCTTTAAACAAATTGGGTTTTGAAGATTCCTTGTTGGCACAGATATTATCCGCTAAACTAAACCAATCTAGTATAGGTAAATGCATGATGTTGTTTGTATCCAGTTTCTTTTTGATCCTCAAATTACCTTCTGAATGGAATAAATGTCAACAAAATAACTGCCGTAAAGCTTTTTTGTTCTTCACTAGATACTATTCACGGCATCTATTACATTTAAATAGTATTCCATCGTGAACCTCACTCCAAGATCAAAAAATCGATTAGTAAATGCTACTATATTCCTACGAATAAATAAGAACAATAAGGAGATATTTGATTATCTCATAGAGTTAGAGGAAAGAACTCTATTTGTTCTTTTCCTTCTATTCAGAAAAAAGGAGTACTATTTAACTATAGTTAAATATTAATAGTTCCTTTCTTTAATTTGATTCTCTAGATAGGAATCAATTTATGGATTAAAGGTAAGTGGAAATTGACTCCATCCATAATTCAGACTTCTAGAATTATGGATGGAGTCCCTAAAGGTGTAAGAGGCCAAGTTATCGATGTGAGATGTATCTAGGAAGAAAATAATTTTGACGATATTGTGGAACTAGTTATATTTTTTAAACGATGCTACAGACTTTTGTAACCGACTCACTTTGTCAGGTTCTTGTAAATGCAAGTCTTCACATTAATCTCTTCATCTCTTGTTGGGTTTTCGAGAGTGCACAACTCAACTTACCTTGTCAGGTTCTCTAAGATGCAAAACTTATTTTTATGCAATTTGTCTTTTGTCAGGTTTTCAAGAGTGCATGACTTAAACCAATTTTTTATGTCCCCTGAATTGGTTTTTATTTCCTCCGCAATTATCTTTTACTTAATTTTTTTGGACAATTGTTTTGGCTTTTTGTTTCAGACATCTGTTTGAAGATCTTCAAACAAAACTTATGAAAGAATTACCATTTTATCCCTTGCATTCTTCTTTTGGTATTCTCTGGACTTATTTTTTGACGTGTTTGTGAACAAGCCTTATGTTCCTTCCAACTATATCCTTCGAAAGCTTACAATGGTTTACATACCCTTTAGGGATGGTGCAAAGTACCCTTCAAAGAACTTACAATGGTTCACATGCTCTTCAGGGATGATGCAAAGTACCCTTTATAGAACTTACAATGGTTCACATGCCCTTCAGGGATGATGCAAAGTACCCTTCAGATAACTTACAATGGTCCAATTTCCCTTCGGTGATGTTTGCAATGTATCCTTCAAAAAACTCACATTGGTCCACATGTCCTTCAAATCATTGCACATATCTTTCAAAAATTATGTAAAGGTTCACATACCCTTCAGGTTTTTGAAATGATCCCTTCAGAGTTTCTAAGAAGATCCATTTGAGGAAAATGTAAGGATCAATTACCCTTTTGGAATTTTGAAAGTGTCCCTCGGATAATTTTCCTATAAGAATTCACTTAAGACCTATTCTGTCAAAGAAATGTTGCAGACATTTTTTCCATAAGAAATCTCAAAGTCCAAACCATTTTTCCTACAACAATTCACTTAAGACCAATTTGGGTTCTTCTCCATTGATTACTTCAGACTCTTGAACGTAGATTACTTCAGAGATGCTAACAACTTCAACTGCGAGGACTTCAACAAGAAAACCTGATGCATACTCTTGAGACCCATTCGGGTTCTTCTGATAGTTTTACTCAAGAAATGGAAATAAGTAATGAAGCCATGAAATTTTGATCTATCTTATTAGACCAATTCAAGTTTGTAATAATGCTCAACTTAAAAGATTGAAATAAGTAATGTCACCTTGCAACCCCGATCCACTCGTCTAGACCAAGTCAAGTTCCTTTAACAACTTAACTTATAAAATACAAATAAGTTAAGTTACTCCGTATTAGACCCATTTGGGTTCTTGAGGCAACTTAACTTATAAAAATGAACTAAGTAAAGTCATTGCATAAATCCGATCAACACAGCTGACCCATTCAGGTTCTTGAGACAACTTAACTTATAAAGTTGAAAGAAGTAAAGTTGTTCTGGAAACCTGATTTACTCACCTAGACCCATTCAGGTTCTCGATACTGTTTTACTTATTTTATAAGCAAAAGCTCTTTATAATCCCGATTTACACCACAAGACCCATTTGATTTTTCAAATGATATTTACTTGTTACTTAGAAATAAGTAAAAGTAATGGAAGTTCACAAACCCGATTTGCACTACAAGTGTCATTCAGACTTTTTACATGATGTAACTTCTGCTTTATACAAAACATATAAATCCTTGGGTCAAAAGCCTTCTTCAATACCACTAATATTTTGTCATTAATTATTACATTTTTTACATCCATGACAACCTATGATACTGGAGCACTGAACCTTCTTCACTAAGCTTCTTGACATTAAAGCATCTCAAATTACCAATAAAAGTCACACCCCACGAGCAAGTACACATCGAGGGTTAAGAGAAACCCCTCAAGAAAAGTCATAAAAAGTGGTCACAAAGTGACCACACTTAAATAAGCTACATCACATCACATGCCAACAAAGCAGAGAAACCAAAGTTCAAATATCATTAACAAGACACTTATACATCAACAACAAAAATGGACGTTGAGGAAGGTAGAGGAGACGACGGACGCAGAGGCTTATCACCCCATCCTCCCATGGTTGGAGGATCTCCATAAGTAGGTAAGGTCTTCCAACCAAAATTTTACTGCTCTACA
The DNA here is from genome assembly GCA_037957365.1 of Torreya grandis. Classification (NCBI taxonomy): domain Eukaryota; kingdom Viridiplantae; phylum Streptophyta; class Pinopsida; order Cupressales; family Taxaceae; genus Torreya; species Torreya grandis. Next base: position 2,670,916 of record JARHVA010001228.1, on the reverse strand, counting down.
AAAGTCTCGATTTGATTTCTTTCAGGGGAAATAGCCAAATCCAGGCGTGGGAATTTGCCTTGGGGAGGTAGACTTCAGCCTCTGTTATCGCCATCCTGGGACCAGGGAGGATATTCCCAACCCTACCATCACCTCCTAAGTGATAGGAACCACTCTAACCACCATGACGAGGAGAAGGCCAATGAAGTGGTGACTGGCATGGAGAATAGATCCTGCATTTGGTTCTGGATTGTTGTCAGCTTGGCCCACGTCCTCGTCCCCAAGGGTGAAGGATTTAGTGGGGGATCAGGAGGTTCCCGACTAACTGCACATGGGACATAACCCCAGTGATCGAGTAAATGTTGAATGTGGTTGAGATCTCAATGGACCTTGTTAGTTTGGCTTTGAATCTGAAAAGTGACATTAGAAAGAACGGTAATTTTGTTAGAAACATAAAAAATTATGTTCCATCTCTTTATGATTAAAGCAAGTATAGTTCCTAGCTTTCCATGTTTGAAACATAATGTCAGCTCGAAATATCTACCAAAAGAGATTATATTTAGCAAGCAACATAGCTAAGCCCCCTAAGAGAGCCATCTTCCATGTAAAAAATTTAGACGAAAAAGCTAGAAAAGGGAATGGATCCAGCACCACGCAAACTGAGCATGTGGAAAAACCAAAAGAGATGTTTAATTGTTTATGCTTGTTGACAAGCCAGGTAGATGGGGTTAGGCACACCCAGATGCTTGAGCCGATCACCCACAAAAAAGCCCTAGTAGAGAAGGCACCATAAAAAATGAGTTTTTTTGGGCTCAATAGAAGCAAACCCACTATGATGAAATGTTGGGCCCAAATCCCTTCATGGGAATGAAGATTCCATCTGATATTGAGCATATCAACTAGAATATGTTGAGGGGTCAGTAATTGATTTCCCAACCATGGAGTGTATCGAGTGAAAGGGGTGGTTGTAGGCCAATGTTAATCCCTCCACTAAGTAACAAGAGAATTAATTCTGATTTTATGCAAATATTCATCAAGTATGGAACTTTAAATTTCTGCAATAGCCTCTAAATCTGAATTTATTAGTTGATACTTGTTTTGAAGTTACTGACAAGTGAACCAAACCCTGCTTTCTTTACAAAAGAGGTCATTGACAACCTTTACACCTTTTCTGAAAAGGTGTAACCCAAAGAACCAAGGCAAAGGGAACATTATGAAAGTTAAGATAAGGTAACCACCAAAGAAGCTAAAGAATTAAAGGAGAGGCCATTTTTGAACCCATCATCAGCCCAGCTAAAGTGAGGCTTAAAGTTTTCCCAATCCTTTCATAAACTTTGAATAACAAAAGACCCCCTTAATTTTGGCAAGCAATGTTCGTGTTATTCAATATTCTTCTATCTCAATTAATTATGTCACCAAGTTTCGTCCTCAAAAAGTGATCCTTACTTCTTTTGTTGACCATGTGTTGTTCAAAAATAAAATACAATGTTGAAAAATGCACTCAACAATTAATTGGCACATTGGCGCAACCATAGGAGGAGAATGCATTTGATTTAAACTCTATCAACTTTGAGTATCTCCAACTAAATTCAATAAATGCAAGCAACTGTAATTTTTTTATAAAATCCAAACGCCCCCTCACAAAGAATACGCCATATGAAAGGAGAATGAATTGAGAGACTAACCAAGGATTGCGTTTTGCTGGGCTTAATTTATAGAGACGATATTCTGATTTTGAGTTGCGTCCCATGCCTCCTTTGGATTCCATTTCAGACTATGTTCACATTCATTTAAATTGTAACGTAATATGTTTCTCACTAGCAGTCTAGGACCAGATTACTTACTACATGGAAAAATCTTAAAACTATAGGATTTCAATTTGGTTTGGCCTTCTCATTAAATTATGATTCAGCTGTAAATTATAAATTGAAATGATAAGAATACAAGGAGAAATATAAATAAAGGATAGTAGGTTTATCTAAATTTTGTAAAGAAATTGTATTCTAAAATTGATTAGAAGAAAATCTATGTGCCCCATTTGGAGTTCGAGTTGTCAAAGCAGCAACCAAGTTTGAATCGTAGTTTAGGTTGCAAAATTTTAAAGATAACACATCATCTCTCAATTTATAGGCCACATAGAATCTGTAATTAGAGCACAATAAAATTTAATATCTTAATCTCCTTGTTTTAGTCCAGTGCAGCTGGTCATACTTTTGGCAAGCAAATCCTGGCTCTTTTCCTCTATTTCAATGGTAAGCTCATCGAAAGTGATCTCCCTATTTATATATAATTAGAATTTCATTTAAATAGATCAAACATCAAATTCAAAGGACTTTTAATCTAAGATTAAAAAAAAAATGCCTTGGAAACATTCAATTTGAATAACATTAGTCTGTACAACATGATTGATTTTGTTTTTCAGATTAGCGAAAATGCTTTTAGTAATAGGGTTTTTGAAATGAGCATAACGAATGAGTCACATTTTGAGTTTTCATTTAACCATTTTTGGAAATAAGGTTTAAAGGAGAGAGAGGAAAATGCTTCTAGTAATAGGGTTCTTGAAATGAGCATAACGAATGAGTCACATTTTGAGTTTTCATTTAACCATTTTTGGAAATAAGGTTTAAAGGAGAGAGAGGAAAATGCTTCTAGTAATAGGGTTCTTGAAATGAGCATAACGAATGAGTCACATTTTGAGTTTTCATTTAACCATTTTTGGAAATAAGGCTTAAAAGAGAGAGAGAGAGAGAGGCCTAACCAAGTAAGGAGTAAGCTTCTCTAAAAATAGGGCAATTAAATCAATTTAGATTATGTTGATATTTTGATAAGATATATTAAATCTAAGAATATGCTAAACATAGAAAGTACAACATTCGATGTTCTGATAATAGAAATATGAAATAGAAATTGTACTTAGCTTATACGTTAATGTGCAAATAATTCTAAGTAATGCAATGTATGAGTTGATTGTCTGAAGATTTGGATCTCGTCGTCAAATTTAGAATATTTGTTTTATCCCAACCTAGACAGTATTGTCGAAATAGGGAAACCAGTGTCAACACTTTTGCCTTGAAATTGATGCTTTTATCCGCAATGAAGTACAAATCCTTTTATATAAATTACATGTGTTTATTAGGGTTCTTTATCACCTTATAGATTCTCTATTCAGATCATACACATGAGTTTCAGATATCAATGTTTTGATCAAAACCCTAGGTCCTCCAATTAGGGCATGTCACATTGCAAAACAGTGTTTGGTGAGCTCAAGTGAAGTCAAACTGACCTCAAAGACCATTCTATCAGTGAGTGTTGCTTACATAGCCAATATTCTGAAGAGGGCCTCAGATATATGTAATGTCACCTTATGTGTGGTCTTGTGTGTGAACAATGATGTAAAATGCTAATGTGAGTTCAAGTAGTGATATATATTGTAACTTGATAAATACTACTCATGGGTTATTGTTTGAATGCATCAGACTGGTAAGAACATTGCTCCTATAACTAATATTAAAATATGGAAGAACAGAGCAGTAGAGCAAAGTTGTGCAAATGATTTAGTGAGCTTTAATAGGTGCTTTCTTGGTAGTTGCTAGAGAAATAATGAGTGGGATTTGTTTTGTATTTATACCGCAACGTTTGAAAATAATCCCATAGAGGATTAATTAAGACAAATAGGTTGATTCATACATATCAAAATATTTGCACATTTGATTATTTGTAGGGTACAGACACTAGCGTCGACGCTAGTGTCCTAATCTGGATGGTAGTGTCAAGGAGAATAAAAAAATGTTAAAGATTTATAACTGACAGTGAAGGATATATATTAGGTTTTAAGCATATTGTGGGCTACATGTGATGTAGGTAATCAGAATATCAAAATTGGACGATAATATAAGAATTTAGGCACTGTGAGATGGCAAATGTGAACCTATCGATAATGGGAAAGTCCTAAACTGAAAGATAGAACTCTAAATGATATTTTTCTAGTGTGCAAGGCTAGTTTATCATGTAAAATCTAAATTTAGCATCTACATTTTTTCTTTTCAACCCGACCTACACCCCCTCCCATCGTTTAATCTAGTAATGCATAAAGATAAAATTACTAGGTTAAAGGGAAAAAATGTGTACTATGGTGTGTATAATACAACTTGCTTTGACTTAAGCCCTATTTGAATTTGTTGTATGTGCATGGCCTACAACCAAGAGCATGTTATAGGTGTAATTAGTGCATATAATTTGAAAATGATTAATTGAGATTTGCTTGAAATAAAAGAGAGCAAAGAATGAGTACATTTGTGTGTCATGCAACCATGTTGTCCCTTAGTAGTTTGATTTGGTAATGATTATTCTTAGCTAAAGCATTGAAGAGAGGTTCACAACTAAACTTTGGAGATGTGAAGAGGTGAATTAGAAAGTGATCATGTCAGTGTAAGGATGAGTTTTTCCAAGGTCATCGAGATCAAATCTCAATCGCATAACTCAAATGTAAATATAATCTAGCCAATCTCAGTCGAGTCAAATGATGTAACCATATCAACTCGTAAAATAGTAGTGCTAAGGCCATGAAGGGTGCAGACTCTCGATCACACTACTCAAGGGAGCCAACTACTACAACAAATAAAATCTCAATCGATACTTCTTGGTAAGGTCGGTGCATGAATATTGGTATGATTTAAACAATGTAGATGTAAATTAGTGCATTTGCATGGCATATGCAGCTCTAATGTGTCTCAAGCTGAAGTATTTGTCAAAATATAACCTTTGCTCTGTAAACTATGTATAATATGTGTCACAAATCTAAAAAATTATGTCCCAAAACTGTGAAAATCAATGTCAAATGTACAAGATTCTATCACAAGTGTATATTTGAATGATGTAAATTGTATCAAATTCTACTAGTTATACAACTCTATGTATGTGGATTCATGTCTCTATGAAATACCCTCACTAATATGTCTCCTATTTTTAGGTGAGGAGAATGAAATGCTATAGTTACCTTATCTCAAAATGATAAGATAACCATGTTATATATGTATCAATCATGTAGTAAAGAAGCATAAAGAGGTATAATGTCTAAGTATATGTATCAATCATGTAGTAAAGAAGCATATAGAGGTATAATGTCTAAGTATATGTATCAATGAAGCTCACATTATTAAATCACAACAAGCTTAATATGCATGATATGGATCATGGAAATGTCTAGAAGTAACAAGCTCAGCCAACAATCAAGCACACACAAGATCACTCAATGTCACACAAAATGGGTCTGAGAAGACCGCAAACAAGGGGCATGCTCAAATGCCACACACTTAAGGGGAAGACATGTTAAAATATCGACAAACCAAAGAAACAATCAACACAAGGCCCTAAGGCCAACAAACAAAAAACATGTTCAAATGTTCCACAATCAACACAAGGAAGCAAATATGGAATACGCTCAAGTAAGTCATGTGATAAGATGAAATAAGTGAAATATAAGCAACTAGCATAAACATGTCATACTATTCCCTGCATATATGTGTTAGCAAAATGTCATGTAGCATAACATATCAAATACATTGTATAAGATGTACACATGAGTATATGCATGTGTGATCGTTAGTATATAAGCTCAAGATGATAATATAAAGTAATCATAAAACATTATAACATGTATCATCATGATCAATAGAAATAGATGCCCCAATGTAGTGTGTCATGTGGATAGATGAAAGGTCCAACATTTGTATGCACATATATCATGGATCTAATATATGCATGTATCACATTCAAGTACTCATGAAACATATTTGTATATAAATGATATGTTATCTTCTAACATAAAGTAAACAACATATGCAAAAACTAGTAAATATGTGAAATGCTAAATATTCTTGTATTTTTGTTTTATTTGAATATTTTTGTATTTTTTTATTTTATTGAAATTTATTTATAAGATCTAATCCGAGAATTCATCACAGTCGGAAGGTATAGAACTCCATGGTTTATTTATCGACTTATTTTCTTGCCTCCATTATTTATGGGGAATCATTCCCACTTCTTTGGTGTTCTCTTATAGTTGGCTACCAGAAGCCATAGGTATCGGTTCATCACCATATCCATCATGTCGTATGTGGACCTCCTTACCCTCAAAAGAAAAAGTGAGGCACAAATTCTTAGTATCTACTGTTACGTTCATATTGCTCAATCAATGCTTCCCAAAATGGAACTCGTTATTCAGTACTCATAGGACCATAGGGACCACTTTTGGTCTGCATGCAATGGGTAACATGATGTATCTGATATATTTTGGAAAGAGTGTACAATGATGTAACTCCTCTATAATATGTCCAAAATGTCACAAACATGGAACACTACAAATTGTGTCCCAATTATTAATATCAATCTTGAGATAATCATAATAGTCCCCATTGATATTTGCAATAATGGTTAGATCTTCTTATCGTGGTCTTTTTTGGATATGCCCTCTTGTGAATTGTAGATGTGAATTGTTTGGGATCAAGGATCTTTGTCGTTGTTCTTGTGTAATTTGTATATAACCTTCATTTTTGTATTTTTGAATTTGATTTTTCAATTCTTCATAGTGATTTGTATCGTGTCCTATGACTCTATGATAATTTCAATATTTGGATCCTTTTGTACAAATTATTGGACCTTCTAATTTGTGTCTAGTAGGTGGTAAATTTATCGTCTTGTGCTCAAGTAATATAAAAATTATTATGTGTGGAGCATGTTGTGTTTTTGTGATCTGTAAAATCTGTTGTGGTGACTTGTGTGAAGATTCCATATTATTCATATGATGTATTTGTATTTTTTCCTTGTAAGGTTGAATTAAATATTTTAAAGAGGGATGAATTGTATAACAAGCATTTACATGTTCATTTGTTATATTTGCCTTGGCTTTATCTTAGTTTACTTTTGCATCCTTTGGTGATGGATTTAACTTGTATGTACTAGACCTGTAGGTGTGAATAGACTATGTGATAGATGCTCAAGCGGATCAAAATTGAGTTTGTATAACTCTTCATTTGTCATATCATGAGGAAGATAATCATCACTATCATAGTAATTAGAAACATTGCCATTTTGTTTCTCAAAATTTATCTATAAAGGAAGTTCAAATTGTTTGATTTTCCTATTGTTGTAGTATCATCAATTCTTTTTGCAATGGAGATTGTTGTACCTCCTTATCCTTATGTCCATTATCTTGATTCTTATGTTTATATGTGTGTACCTTAGATGTTAGTGCCTTACGAAAATCTTGGGATAAATTATTGATCTTACTTGATTCACCTATCTCATAAGTTGATATATTATGAATTGAAATATAGTATATAAGCGGTACCATTTGAGGAACCCCTTCTATGTCAAATGTAACATTTTGTAAAATTGAAAGGGTTCATCATCTACAGACATTGTCCTTAATGTCCCATCATATATGAATTTTACACATTGATGTAATGTAGATGGTGCAACTTTCATAATGTGTATCCAAGATCTACCCAAGTGTAAGTTATAATGCGATGATTGAGACATTACTTGGAATGTAGTTTATATTGTTTTGGGCCCCAATGTCACACCTAATGTGATTTGACCAATTGGTGGTTTGTGGGAATTATCAAATCCTTTGATATGCATGTTTGATTTTTGAAAGAGATAATTGATAATACATGTTGCTTTTAAGAACATTGTGCTGCAAATATTTAGACTTGGTCCATTATCAAATATCACTCTCTTGATTCCCTTATTGTGAATATTGACTTGTATGAGTAAAGATAAATCTTGATCAATAATATCCTTTGAGAGTAATCTTTACGATCAAAAGTTATGATATTTGCATTATTTTTTATATCTTTCATAATATCCATAAAATATCTCAACTCTATGTCATTTGGTACTTGGGTTTCACACAAGGCTTCATATAAGATATCCTTATAGATAGTGAATTGTTTCAAAAGCTCTAGGATTGAAATCTTAGCATGTATATTACTTAATTGTTTGATCATATCATACCTTTTAGATTTTATTACTAGCTTAGGCTTGGGAGGAATCTGTTGTATATTAATAGGTGGTTGAATAGGTTGGGCACCTTTCCTTTTTGTGTAATAAGAATGTGGACCACAAAATCCAATATAAGTCATGGGCGAATAATGGGAGAAATATTATTTATGTCACTTGAATAAGATCTAGCCGGGACAAAAGGTTGAAAACATGCACATTGGCACCTAGTGAAACTAGACAAGGGTTTGTAATAATAATTATAACGAGATTAGATTTTGATCTTGTGTTAAATCACTTTCTTTAGTTTCAACAATTTGTTGACTTCATTAGATTATATTTTTGATTAATTTAGCAATGTATGCAAGATAACAAGCAATGTTGCGCAAGAAGACTCAGACGCCGAGTTCACCAAATTTTTAACCCTTTTCGGAAGTAAAGATTAAATAATATAGAGTATCCTAACCAAGTAAGGAGTAAACAACTCTAAAATCAGATCAATTAAATGAATTTAGATTCTATTGATATTCTAATAAGATATACTAAATCTAATATGTTAAATATAGAAAATGCAACATTCAATGCTCTGATATTAGCAATACGAAGGAGAAATTGTACTTAGCTTATACATTGATGTACATGTAGGTTTGAGTGGTGTAGGTGTAAGAGTGGACTGTATGAAGATCTAGATCCTATCATCAGAATCTGAATATTTGCTTTCTACCAACCTAGACACTACCATCAAAATAGGGACACTAGTGTCAACACTTTTATCCTAAAACTGACATTTTTTTTTAAAATGAAGTATAAGTCTTTTTTCTAAAAATTCCATCTACCCCTGTTAGGGTTCCCTATCACCTTGCATATTGTCTAGTTAGATCGTGCACACAAGTTCTCAATATTAGTCTTTTACTCAAAATCCTAGGTCCTCTAATTAATGCATGTCATCTTACAAAATAGGGTTTAGTGGACTCAACTAAAGTCAAATTGACCTCAAAGACCCCTTTGTCAGTGAGTGTTGCCTACATAGCCAATACTTCAAAGAGGGCCTAAGACATACGCAGTTCTCCCTTATGTGTGGGCTTATGTGTGAAAAATATGTAATATGCTATATGCAAGTGCATATAGTGATTTAGATTTCAACTTGATAAATATTGCTCATGAGATGCTCTTTGAATGTTTCAGACCTGTAAAATGACTACTCCTATGACTAATATTGAAATAGGGAAGAATATGACAGTGTAGCTCAGTTATGTGAATGATTTAGTGAGCTTGAATAGGTGCTTGCTTAGTAGTTTCCAGATGAATAATGAGTAGGCTTTGTTTTATATTTATACCACACCTTTTAAAAATAGTCTCATAGAGGGTAAATTAAGAAAAATACGTTGACCCATACATCTTGAAATATGTGCACATTTGAGTCTTTGTAGGGTACAAAAACTAGCGTTAGACTAGGGTCACTAGCCTTGACACTAGTGTCTTAATCTAGTCGATAGTGTCTAGGAGAATTGGAAATTTTGACGATCTGTAACTGCCAGTGAAGGATATATATGAGGGTTTAAGCATATTATGGGCTAAAAATGATTTGGGTAAGCAGAATATCAGGGTCAAACCATAATATAAATATTTAGATACATTGAGATGGCAAAAGTGAGCTTTTTGATAATGGAACGTTCATAAATTGAAGGATATAACCCTAAATGATATTTGTCAAGTGTGCAAGACTAGTTCATCATGTAAAAGCCATATTTAGCATCTAGAACTTCCTCCATACCCTACCCATGAATCTCCATGGTAGTCTAGTTCCTTCGAATAATTAAACACTATGGATGAATTTTATAGGGCAATTGGTTAATTTAATATGAAGCTACCGAATAAGGTGTATTAGTTTATTAATAATTATTATGTTTAGGAATATGTTCACACTAATAAGTGTTTAGATAAAAAAAGAGGAAGCAAATCTCCATACCTCTTATAAAGCATTAATGGTCTGTGAAATCTGACTTTTAGGCAAAAGTTGAGACAATTTAACCTTATTTTCTAGGATTACAAGTGTTTACGGTCATTAGACTTCTAGTTGGTGAATATATGGTACACTGGTTAGTGGAAAATTTTGTGGATGTGAAGTGGATTTGTTTATCAATTAAATATAATATTTTCAATAACATTATTATGCTATGGTAACAAGCCATATGCATAGATTAAAATAGAGATAATAAGATATTTGCATAGGGAGATAAAGTAAAATGGTGATATTGAGACTTGACAAATCTTAAACGACATTGAGTGTAAAATTGATAAATGTGATGTTGAGACCCCAATGAGGAAATGATACCATGCTGACACATCATAATAAGACAAGGTTGAGATATGATAATGAAACCTTAATAGGGTAATGAAAACGTGGAGTTTTGAATCAAATAAATAGTGAAACCTTGTGATAATATTGCAATATGTCAAAATGACATAATAAGAGTTTAAATTTGCATCAGGGAAAACCTATTGCTCATAGGTGCTTCATCTTGTAAATTATAAAGTTTTGAATCATCTTGAATAGATAGTTATAGATATGATCCTTTCATAATACGTTTGTCTCATTACCTAAAGTCTTGTCACATATGGAATACATTTTCTTAAACCTAGGACTAAGGAATATATTGTCTTATTATTATGATAAAACTTGAAGAAGCTTTTAAAGTGGTTGTAAGTTGGGAAACTCTACTTAATTTTAATATCTTTTGTGGGGAACAGAAGATACAAGTAACAAGCGAGTAAACTTCAACCCATCATTTATTCATACATGAAATAGGTTACTATTACGTAGTAATTAGTAATCCTATCAAGTATCATTCACAAAATCTTGTTTTGCATTTGAACCTAATAAGGGTTTAATTTGGGAAATTGCCTTTGGTCACATTCATCTAGGAATACCCATTAAGACTCATGCAAGCATGAAGAATATGATTGTTTGATGATTTGAGATGTGACTATTGGGATTGGGTTTGGCACTTTATTGATATCGACCCTTATATGATATCATTTGATGATGAATCTCATCAGTGATATAGACTTTTATGGGGTACATTATCACCGATGCGCAACACAGACCCGGTTGTGAAAGTCCTAAACTTGTGATCATAAGCATCAATAAATTATTGATAAAGTTCAGAGGATAAGCCTTTTTGGACATCATCATTTGGTAATAAACTTATATAAGTAATGTTGGAATATGATAAACCAGTAAATCATATTTTGGGTTGACGATCCATTTTTAAACTCAAATATCGATTTTGTATATGAATCCCATTTGAGAATAATAAAGATGCTTAAATTTAGACCACCTTATGATTAATAAGTTAGGGACCTATGAGAGGATTGGATAACCAGAGAATCAAGTTAGAGTTTGTGACTGACTTATTAATTGTCTATAGCTACTAGATATACCCTAGTACTAGAGTTGGAATGCATATGTCATTTTTTATCATTTTACTACATGGATCAATAGACCAAACTATTTTACTACGTGGATTAGTATGTCAAACCTATTTTACCAAGTAGAGCAATATGTCAAAACTATTCTACTACGTGGAGCGGTATGTTAAACTATTTCCACCTTATGGGATTCTCTCTGTCTTCTCGATTGTCTGTATATAGCATCTTCATGAAAGAGAATGGCCACTTTGAGTGGATAAAAGAAGTGTGAGGGATCCAAAAAGCTCTATGGTTGGAGGAAAAACCCTTCAATGATGTTTTTCATCTTTTATTTTCTATTTAGTCTTCAGCAAAAACAATAGAATACAAAACTCTAATAGATTTCACTTGAAAAATTATTCACATACCTTAGACATACAACTCTACTTATTGAGTATTGTATTGATTACCCGAGAAAAAAAAATCACAAAATTGTAATAATGTTATAAAGACTTTATTCTCTTATTTTGTTATGATCATATTCTGATTGTATATTATTCAAAAATGGAATGTGGATTATCAAAAGATGATTGCTGACTTGTATACTCATATATTAGTGTTTTTGTAATTGCAATGAAAGAAAAATTATATCTTTAGTATCTTATGGTAAAATATGTTATAACTTCTTATTATGAACGCAAATATGCATTTCAAATTGATCATTAGTTGTACACTTATAATAGAAATATATTTTATGATGCATACCTCGATTCAGCAATAAGTGTGAAATCTAGTTATAAGAGATGAAATGTATAATTAAGTTTCCAATGATGAGAATTGAAGGAATGTAGAATTGATTTCATAAATGATCATTGTTTTAGTATGTGGTAGTACTACGATCACGTTCATAACTTCCTATTAATCTATTGTTTATGCTTGATTAGAACTTAATAAACTTGTTGAATAATAAGGATTAATAAGAAACCCTATAGTGTGATAAAATTAAAATTAAAAAAAATATATGGTACAATTTTCAAGTTCCCAATTAGAGGGTTCTTACACATGGTCATTTTGATTTCACTTATGACCTTTATATGGTACCTAAATTATCGGTTAAATAACCCACTGGCTGCAAATGGGTGGGCGAAATTAGTACTTTAGACAAGTACACGGTGCATCTTGTTGCGAAAGACGTTTCCCAATAAGAAGAAATAGATGAGGAGATGGTTTCTTATCCTACTGCAAAGTTGTTTTTTCCTATTGCAGAGTTGGTTTTTACTTCCACTACTATTGCGGGGTTAGTTTTTACTCCAACTATTACTGAGAGGTTGGTTTTTAATGCCACTACAAAGATTCAGTCGCTCCTCTCTGTAACAACTCAATTTAATTTTTTGAACGAAGATTTGGACGAGGTCCATATGGTGTTCCCTGAAGGATTTTAAGTACCTGGTCATGATCATTCGATTTGTAGGTTGATTAAGTCCAAGTACAAACTTAAGCAGGCTCCATGACCCTAATATGTTTTTTTGAACAATACATCCAAGATTCTAGATTTTGAGCTATGAAGGTCAGGGTGAAGTTATCAACGAATGATGATTCATCACCAATCAATGAATCACCCTACAATGAATAGGTGAACAATTTGATAAATCTTATGTCCATACGACCGAATCTTTATTTTGTTGTTGGCTATCATTTCGGTTTTTGTCTACACCGAAACCCCTACATTGGATAGTAGCAAAATGTCAAGAGGACTGCAGATTTCAAATTAATATCTGAAATGCAACTTGTAAATATAATGACTAAACTATTTGGTCCCACTTTCTTTGTAAATTTTGAGACAAACTTAAAGTGGTCTCCAGTTTAGTCATTAAGGGAGGGTGTTAACATTATTGATTAGTTGTTAGTTTGTTCATTAACTAAAGGTCGGTTATAAACTACCCCAATTGTATGTAACTACATTTTGTATACACACGCACTTCAATATGTGCCTTCCAATTTTCTCTTCATTCCTTCAACATTCATTTTTGCTAGCAAAAAAAAAGTTGCTTCCTTGTTTTATGGAAATAGATGAAGTGCAAATGATTTTTTTTTCACACAATGAAATAATGCTCTTAGAGTGCTTGCCATTTTTGTCCATCAATATATCTTCGTACATGTTTATTTGAGGGGCATGTTCAGGGAACCCTCAATCAAAATATCATATTTATCTGCAATGAACACCAACTTAGGTGATGTATGGCATCTAAGTTGGTGTTTTCGCTTTTTAGGAAAGACATATCAAAATCAAAAAGGGGCCCCTTGACATCTAGATGACATTCCATTTACAAGTATGGAGAAAATTAATATTTTCATTAAAATGTACAAAATTAAACATACAAATTTTGGATGTAAAATACATAAATATATAAAATAATTAAATATTAAAAAATATTCATTGGCTCTAGGTCATCTCGAGAACTAGAGTGTCAAAGCACAACGGACATGAGGTAGATCAATATGTTCACCACACCTATGACGGGTAATGGATGTCAACCCAACCTAAAGTAAACCCTATACCCACTAAAACAAATACCAACTCCTAAGACTCAAAAACAATTGTCAATGTATTTTACAAAATAAAATTAATTTCAAATATATATTAAAAAAATACTAATTAAAATATTAATTATTATTATAAAAAATCCAAACCAACAAAATCCATACACCCTAAATTTTAAAATATTAAAATTAAAAATTAAACAATCAATACAATTCCACCTATAAAGCAATCTATCATCTCTTCATTCTTTCAATTACAATTTTACATAACTAAATCCCTCAACATACTTGGAGGTATCTACATATAAGGAGCCCTTGTTTTTTATCTCATCTTTCACCATGATGACATGTTAAATTTACTTATACATTCAAACATCGGGATTCATATGATACAATGAAGTGTGATACCAAGCCACTCATATATGTAACATTTACCAATATATTTAATCCTCAAAATTGATGTGGAATGTAACACCATACCAATGTGTAGTGCACTACCATACCAGTGTGGAGTGTAATATCATATCACTCATTTTTGTATGCATATCGATATATAATATTTATATTAATAATAGAAAACACTTTTCAATTAAAATTACTATTAATAAATTTAAACATTTAACTCTACCTCGTAATGCACTTAAGAGTTACAAATATAAAGAGCCCCCCTCTATAATCTCATCATTCACCTTAAGGATTGGCAACAAAGTGTGTCCAATGTCGATTCAATTTCGTGTACATAATAATTTCCAAAAATCTTATTTATTAAACTTAACCATTGCTTTTATATATATATTGGTAAATTTTATTTAACATGTCGCTGAAACCTTAACAAGTCTACTAGAGCCATGGGCCGTCTTCCAATGATGAAAGAGATTTAAACAATAGTTGAGCTCTTACTACCTTGCACATTTTAAATCTGCTGATTGGCTGATCTAATTGTTAAAATATTTAAAAGAACTAGCCCATAAATTTTCTTTGTTGCAAATCTCCTTGAAGATAGATCATGTTTCTTGGTAGAATTTCCTATGGATTGTAAGTCGTGATTTGGCAATTCTTTTATTATAATATTCTAACTTTGGATGAACCCAACTCTTCATCAATGACATTTCAATGATATCATAAAACGAGACCCAAGTTTGAATCACAATTAAGTTCCTCTTGTATACTGGGAGTACAAGATGATCTCATATACTATATAGACTTAAGCAAGGCCCCTGACATCATGAATCTTTAAAAACCCTATCCTTTCCTTTCCTTTTCAATATTATGATTCTATCAAATATTAGAATTCGAATCTTCTGAAAAATCTATAATATATTATTTTAGTATAAATTGAGATAGTATTACATTCCCAAGGTATGAACTGCCTTATGTTCATAAAGCACTAGGAAAATGCAGCATAGAATATTGGGCTGAGACTTCTCATGTCGCATGTTATTCAGAAAAAATGGACTAGATCTTTGATGTATATATTCAACATTAAGTGGAATTTCTATTTGACAATAGCTATTGTTACAGCCAATAACTCTGCTCGGCCCTTTTACTATAACCAGCCTCTCTCTAGAAATTCGATAGAATTCAATCATTCAAAATTGAACTGCTTCTTGGTTGCAGTTTCATAGTACATCACCATCTGGTTCAATGGCAGATCGCAGCCCGCAGCGAGCCATCATTTGAGCATAGAACTCAGCATGTTCCTGTTAAAGCAAAAATAATAATAATCAAAGGATTGTAAAAAAAGTTAAAACCCAGATTCAAAATATTAGTGTGTCCCAGCTTTTCTGATTGCTCCCATTTCTTAGTTCTTGTGCCTTGCTGTCTTGGTGCCCATTGGGTTCTTTATCATGTTTTTTTTGGGGATATGTTCAAAAAAATTGATTGAAAAGATGTCAAATTTACCCTTTTTTAAATTTATTTAAGTTAAATCAACAGATATTTCTCGACCCTGGGGGTTGATATGAAACATTGGAGTGCGATACCATACCACTCACTTTTTCTACAATTAGTGATGTAGAATCTGTATTATTAATAGAAAATGCTTCTCAATCAGAAAAAAATTTATTGCGCATGCACAAGTTTCTATATGGTAAAAAGTGAGATGAGATATATAATCTGTATTAGCAATAGAAAATGCTTCTCAATCAGAAAAAAAATTATTGTGCATACACAAGTTTCTATATGGTAAAAAGTGAGAAGAGATATATTCAAACACAAACCACTGCAAACAGAACCCAAAGTGATGGACAAAATCCCATAACACTAATGAAGAAATAGGAGATACCGGAACTATTTTCTGTGGACCAGCTATGGCTTGAACATAGGACCTTCCATTACTATTAGCATGTTGGGATGCTCTATCACTGAGCTAACAGCCCCTATGTGATAGTGAGTGGATTTTTCTTCCGTCTCCCCACTCAAGCTACATTACTTTACTTGGGCTCCTAGTTTGGATTTAATACCATATTATTTTATACGGACCAGCTCAGACTCAAAGCTAAGACCTCCCATTAACATGCCAAGGTGCTCTACGACTGAGCTCCTGGCCCCTTTGCAGTGCAGGGTGCAGATTGTTCTTCCAAACAGTACTAACCCCCAGGACAATTAGTATTTATTATTGCATTCAATTAGCAGACACCAACCATATATATATATATATATATATGACTTGATTTTATTAAAAGAGAATGAATTATTATAAGAAGGAACAAACTTACCTCGCTTCTCAACTCTTTTTACTACTATAGATTTGAGTGATGAGCATGCTTAACTTGGACACAGAGCTATAAAGCTCAACATACAGAGCTAAAGAAGTAGTACGCTTGCATATAGACGACTGTATTATTATGTTATTTACAAATTCCAGTCAATTGCTTCATTTTAGTATATAAACATATTGCATGGCAGAATGCACCCATTTCATAAACACCCACACCCCAATTCATTTCATTTAAAATTTTCAAAGACGGATTTCAAAATAAAATTTCAAATCTATTCATGAAATCATTTCCTATCAAAACTGCAACAACCAAACATAAATGGTCTTTCAAATACCTTCACAGCAACTGTTACAAGGCTCTCTCCTGTTTTTCTTGCTTCATGGAAACATTTCTTTGCTTCTTCGGGAGTAACCAACAGCACTACTTTGGGCAAAATTGCAGCCACTACACAGAAACATAATATCAAAATTCATTTTCTTACTTGAGAAACTACAAGGAATATTAATGTAATTATCGAGTGTCAAAACCATTCGCCATCACAAATAAATCTTATTAGACTCTCTTCACCAGATATAACATCAACCTTGAGAATGCAGCTATGAAATTGTCTTCCATGGCAATGACAGAATTTGTCTTTCGCTATTTTCATGATCTGAAAGTAAATGCAATCAGCTGTTGTTTAATATCTACACATGTACCTAATAATAAGAAGTCAACTAATGCTATATCTCAAGGTAAAACCTTTACTTAGATGACAAACAGAATTGTTAAAAGCCTCCATGTTTACAATCGTTCTGAAAAGTGTAATTAATTAGTCATAAAAGCTGTCATAGTCTCTCCCAAAAGATATCAGGACAATGCATTGATAACACTAAACTGATAAACTTTAATGATCATCCTCTCAATCATTCTATAACAATACTTTCTTTAGGACATGCCAAAGTATGCATTCAACTAAACACCTTTTTTAAGGGGAGTTCAAAAGAAGGCACATTTCAAAGACAACAATCTAGCAAGGATCTTATGATTATGGAACAGAATACTATATTTGGCTCCATTGAAGACTCATAAAAGACATTGTGAGAAAGTAGCACAATAAGAATGATGAAATATTATGCCTGATTTGTGCTTTGATCGGTCATCATTGGGGAAGCTATTGTCAAAGTAAAACATCAAAATCATAACAATATAAAAAGAACCTATCTAGTACTAGAAAGAGCATTACAGGAATTCCAGGGAAATTAACAAATAAAATGGTTTAAAATTTGGGTGCCTGCATAAAAACGATTGCTTATAGCCTCGGTAATTTTTCTTTACAATCATATTTATTACCATCTTCAACAATCCCATGTATTGAAAACAGTTGCACTAACCTCTCACTTGCAAATATTCTCCCCCTCGGGAACAAACAATGCAACTAAAGCAGCCGCAGAGTTTCTTCAATCATCTTTTCTTAAATAACGTAAAAATCCAATTAGACTTACAATACACAAACATTTCACTTACCTTGTGTTTCAGTATGCCGTTCATGATCAAGCAGAAGGACCTTGTATCTCTCGCCACCTCCAGATCTTCGCTTCTCCCTTGACTTACCAATTTCTCCACCTGAAAATATTGCAGTGCATCAAATACCATGGGCATTCATAGTAAGATCCTTAAAAAATACTTACTAATTTGTTTCAAAAAGAAGTCCTGCTCAAATGATAAGTTTGCATAACCATCTCTGCCTTCCAAGGCCAAATAAAATATTCATTAAATTATTTGCTCTGTCTGGCTTTCTATACTCCTATGTTATTCAACATAAAAAAAGGAATGAACATCCAGCCCTTCCAGTAGTAGAACAATATATTATCCACTTATCGATATACCAAATTTTATTTCTATGATGATAAGTGAGAAAGCTCACTCACAATGTTGGACATCAATTTTTACGTAAGTTATCAAGAAGAGATTTGGCAGAAATAAATGGTTATATATCAACACACAGGATTGGCATCTGCCCTTTTTCATCTACCTCCTGCTGCCTTCTACACACAAAGTAAACGAATAATAATGTTAAATATATTTTTAATAATGTAAAGAAAAAAATTGTTATAGAATCTATTTGTCACTGCTGTGTTTTAGTTAGCTGCTGATCAGGGAAAACATTATATGATATAAACTAATCTTTCCCAAATCACTAAGGGTGAAGTTTCGAGGAGGCATCTACTACTCCAATTTTTATGTCCCAGGAGGTCTTATGAAACATGAATAATTCTGGAAATGCAAAATCTCGGATTTTTCCGTGAAAACTCAAAATGGCGGCTACCATGTAGGAGGACAACTTCTAGCAGCGCTTGTAGAGAGGGGGGCTCATAGTTTGCAGCACCTGCTTGAGAGAGGAAGAGAGATTACTAATGTGGAATGAAATCCAATAATAGATATATGCCACTGTAGTAAATAGCTAGCAAATTAATGGAAATCACATACATAACAAAAGCTAAAGAGGGCCCGTAAGGCATGACACTGAAGCTCCCAACGATGCTAGCACCAGAGAGGATGGATGCTAACTCATCAACTCAAGGACATTCACCCTATGTCTAGTTTCCAGATTGGCAAAGCTTTTGGTGTGGTTAATGTGTCATAAACCACCTCATGAGAGATTATTTGCCAAGCAGCAACCCATGCGTAGTCTAAAGTTTTTGATAATTTTCTTGTAATTTTGGATGAAGGCTCATAAGAATCTCAAGTGGTAAAAACATCAGGGCTTCCATAATGGAGCCCCAAGTTTAAATTACAAGACACATGATAAAGTGTTGGAATTTGGTAAAATAGTAATAATGTATCCAACTCACTAGGTGTGGAATATACCAACAGACGAGTCCAAGTGCAAGCCCCGAATGAAATTGATGAATGTAAGAGGCTAAGTGCAAGTCATCCTTCCGTCATGGTAACTAAGCCAAAGATTATCTCTTGATGCACGATGCTAGTTGCAAGCTCCTGAGGAATTTGACTGAAGAGATGCCCCTTGGTCATGGCAACTAGGTCTAAAAGGTTGCCCCACATTGAAGGAGGCCAAGGGCAAGTCCTAAATAAATTTGATAGAGAGATAGACCTCAGTTGTGGCAACTTAGCCCAAGGTTACCCCACAACAGATAAGGCCAAGTACAAGTACCAATGGAATTTCATGGAAAAGATACAACTCAATAATGGAAAATAAGCCCAAATTTATCCATCAAACTGTTGAGCACATGCTAATACTGAGAGGGGAGGGGATGAATCAGTATTATATATTCTTTTATTTTTTTTAACACTTAATCACTTATTCCAATTAAGATATTCAAAGCAATCAAATCACAACACAAGAACACAATGCAAAGTGACACCAGATGTACATGGAAACCCTTTAGGGAGAAAACCATGGAGAAACTTTCTCAATATAAATATTCGTAGGCACCAACCTACTAGAGCACCAACCCCAAATACAATTTTGTAGGCACCAACCTACAGAAGCACCAACCCCTTTCACCGAGCACCAACTCAAAAAGAGACACCAATCTTTTCAAAACGAAGGCACTAACCTTCTCACAAGAATCGTTCTTCTATCTCTGATTTGTTGCTAACACAACGGATGATAGAACACTACTTTATTTCTTTTTGATTTGATCTATACTTGAATGTTTTCGCTGCTATGCTTTGCCTTATACTTGTTGCTTTTTCTTTTCAATATTCTCACAAAAAATTGCCTTCAAATATTTCTACTCTTCTTTTATATCTTCCACTTTCGAATCTACAAATTTGCCACTCGTTATGCACTAATTTATAACCCACGGAAAGCCACAAATTAAGGTCGTGACTCTTCAAACGAAAAGGTCCATTCGAATGGTCACAACTCCTCCGAATAGGTCGGCCAAGGTTGGGAACTATTTTAGCCTTAAAAACTTTCCAAAGGGGGAATCCTTCCTCAAGAGGCACCTTTTCACATGGGCTGCCATGAGTTTTTCATTAATGATGGTCTTTAATTAAAAACGCAGCTGTATATGTGCCTTTTAAAAAATTGTCCTTTCATGAATGCTGGTCCCTTCAAAATTTGAGCACTAGAATAGAGATGTATTTTATCCTCATATGGGTCGGCTTTAGATTTCGAAAATGACAATCTTGTTACAAAATATTTCCGTTACTTTTTGACGGATGCGGTCACTTCCGTCAAGAATTCCATTTACCTTCAAAAAACACTTTTGTAATAATTTCCTTTGACACTTCCGTTCCTATTAGACATTTCCATCAATGTTTCCCTTTGACATCAATGACAATATTCCAAAACAGACAAGGCCGATTGCAGTTCCCAGTTGAATTTGGGTTCGTTCCCCTTGGTCGTAGCACCTAAGCCCAAATTTACCCCACATTAGACGAGGTCAGGTGCTATTCTCAGTTGAATTTGAAGGAAGAAATACCCCTTGGCTATGGCAACCAAGCCTAAGGTAATCCCACATGGCATGAGCTAGGTGCAAGTCCTGGGTTGATTTGATGGAAGAGTACCCTTCGATTGTGACAACTAAACCAAAAGTTAGCCTCCATAGGATGAGGCAACTGAGCTCAAAGTATCCCCACAACAGACAAGGTCCGGTGCAAGTCCTGGGTGAATTTCACACAAGAGATACCCCTCAGACGTGGCACCTAAGTCAGAAGATTACGCTACAAGGAAATGGATAAATAAATAAAAACTTCTTGATATAATAATTAATTACACAGTCAGTTTCACAGCTAACAAAAAACATAAACCCTGAAAACCCTAACTCTAATTAATAAGGTAACTTAAATAACTCAACTGCTGTAAATTGCATTAAAAAAAATATGCAGTCAAAAAATATTTACCTGCATCAACAGTTGGAGCAGTCGTAGGGCTTTTCGTAAAATCCAGCTCGCGCCTTTTCGAGCAAACCAGCTCCTCCTCCTCCTTGTTTTTCATCTCCTTCCAGCCTTGGACTCATACTTACAAGCATAGATTTTTGTCCCCTTTGATGTCCTTTTTTAACTGCTGTAGATTTAAGCACGGTTTTGAGGAATTTAAGGCCATGTGACAGTGGACTGAGATTTTGGGACTCAGAGTTGATGGGTTTGAGTGTAAACCATTACTTATGAGGGAGGCAAAGGCTGCCATGGTATGTTGTCTGAGACATGTTTGACAAAATGTCGGCGAGAAATTTAGTTGACGTGCAATGTGTTTGACAAAATGTGTTTCAGAAAGTAATGTAGATTTTGCACGCTATATGTTTAACAAAATGTGCAGACGAAACATTGTGGTGCCATGGATTTTCTAAAGATGTTTTGTTGAATATGTGGCCTGTATTACATTAGGAGTATAATCCAGAACCCTCGAAAATAATTTTTTTGGTGAGGGATGCTGGATTGAAAAGATTATTTGGGAGCCACATGACACCACAACGTGCTTGTATTGTTTCTATTATATACGTGCCTGGCTATCGCATGTTGGATACGCCTCTTATACATTGCAGTTTACTTGTGATGTTTTTAAAATCTTTTTTTTAATCCACAAGAATTGAGGTTTACCCTGGGGACCTAGAGTTTATGCAGTTCTAGTTTTTCACAGGTCGAACTTCTCCTATAACCACCCAACAGATTGTGTAGATGTAAGGGTAATCAATCTCCTAAAACTTAAGGTATTGAACATGAATGGGGGTGATGCTTTTTAAATCTTACATTATTTTAATATCCTTGCATAAGTTAAAGATTTTATTCCGACAATTTATCATTCTTTCAAAATATATTTGTCAAGTAGGTAGTGTAATATGAATAAGTGGGTTTATTCTAATATTGTAACATAAATACTAATAAATATTTAACTACGCTGAATCAAATGTATAAAACGTTGAGGAGATTTGAGGAACTAGAGTATTGTTAGGATTTTTTCATGTCCAACTTCTTTTTTTTTTTTTTCGCTTACTTGCCTTTTTAGCATTCATGTTGCTTCTATAGGGAACACTAAGTTACGCATTTGGTGCACCGTCATTTACATAGGCTAGCTCTATTTAATAACCTCCACAATCTTTGTTATAATTGTTGTTGTAGACAACGAGGATGGTACCCAAGCGAGCTATGAAGTTTGTATTGAAGGTTTACAACGAGGTAATCCTTCTAACCGCCCCTCTTAGCTTGAGGTATGTTTGCCACCTAATGCAGTTGATAGCGTTTGTAAATGGTATGAGATTAACTCTCTTATTGCATACTTTACTGGTCAAATCCCCTCGAAAGAATCCCTCAATACATGATTTTGCCACCAGTGGGAGCCCTCAAGCATCCATGTTACTGGGGTCTGAAACCCTACCAAAGTTTTTTTTTTTTTCGTTTAAAGAGTCATCTAAAGTCCAAGACCCTCTAGCTAAATCAAATTGTTAGTTTCTCATAAGCGCATTCTTGATTTTATTCAAATAGACCCAAGAGTTCAGAGAAACTAACCAGGCTTCCCTTCAAGTGCTAGTCTGGATCGAATTCCCCACCTTGCCAATTCCTTTGTGATCCTTCCTCGACCATATTGACTAGCCCATAGGGTGTGTTTTATGCCACGAGTAACCCAAGTTCTCTTTCGCCTAACCCAACAAAGGAGTTTGCGTCAACGTAGATTTATTTAAAGATTTAAAGGAGTTTATCGATATCCAAGTCAGTAATGACCATTGGGCACAAAAGGTTATTTACTTAAACCTATCCAATACTTTGCTTTCGATGTCAATCCCCTGATCATCGCAATAAGGATTGTCCCCTTATGGGTCGTTTGAAACCCTCCTTAGCCTCTCTGCAAACTAATAAACCCAAGGCGGTGGATAAATATGATGATTAAACCACGGTTACAAAAACAATTGTCATTGGACCCGAAACCCTCCCCCCCAATTGTTTCCCCCTCCATTACCATGATCTCCCTGGACGTTCCTAATTCTTCCCCCTTGCCTGTTAAAACCCATAAGGCACAATAAAGATATGTTTCTCATGTTTTGCATCCTCAAGTAAGTTCCTCTCTCACTGGGATATCCTTTGCAAGTAGGTCTTTCTCTAGATGGTCACATAGCCCACCCTATGGTGGTGGAGACTCTTCTTGAGAATACAATGGGGATAAGCACCATTCCATTTCGCTTGGGGATTTCATTCTTAGACACCAGCATAATAGGTTCTCAATCCTTGAAGATATTGAGGATGGCCAGGGAAAGCTCCAAATGGATAACATTTCCCAATGAGTATTCTCTCCTAAAATGCTTGAGGTCTCGCAGAGTCCTCTCACAAATTCTTTGTGTGAGTTATTTGCCAACATATGGGTTTGTAGGAAGTTAATATTTATGGGTTCCTTATGTAGACTACCCTGAAATGTATTCATCCTGACGCCACCCAATTCTCCACACTACATGAGGAGGGACATGGCGACATCAACATCTTGGTGTCATATAAGTTTTCTTTCTTAATTACCACCAAGGGGGAAGGCCTATCACATCGATCTATTTGGCCACTTTTGGATATTGATGGCCATTCATTAGGTGTTTTCAACATTTACATACCAAATGATGGCCATGACATATCTTTTTTGTGGTGATATTTGGTTGACAATTTACCCTTGCCACATGGCTCATGTGTGGATATTTTAATATGGTTACAAATCCCAAAGATAAAGCTGGTGTTTTACCTGTGAGATGGTGCATGGGAGAACATGAAGCATGGTATTATTTTAAGAATACATGGGGTCTTGTTGACCCTCTCCTCTAACCATACTTATTAAATACCATGCCTTGGTTGACGTGATCTAATTGTCATAATAGCATCGATAGAGTCCTCAAAAGGTTGGACCATTACATGTTGTCAAAGTAAAATATATTTTCCTTTGCAAACACCAATGGCTAGCCTATCCATGTTCATTCTAATTACTTTTTCTCATACCATGCCCCCATCTCTTATAGAGTGGAATGGATCACAAGTCTATTCAAAGTGCCCTGTAATCATTTCATCCTTAACACCTCTCTTTTGAGCCACGAAGGCACCATCTGTCTCTTTGCCTAGATTTGGAACTTGGCACCCCAATCGCCTTATGCTGCAAGGTAGACTGCTAGTGAAATGAGGCCATTCTGCACACCACCACCTTTCTCTACCACCATTGGAAGCAAATTGTTCATGTCAGAAAGCAAGGTGACAAGGTTGTGCTTAAATAATTTCAAGAGAGTTTCCTCCCTTATTGAACACTATCCATTTGATCACTATCTACAAAACTTGACCACCTCTCTCAAATACCAAATGAAGGTGGTAGATGGTCATGCTGCTAGAGGGGCACAACTTCCTGCTTAATTGCATTGGCTTAAAATTGGAGACAAGGCTTCGAAGGAATTTTTAAAATCCCTCTCAGCCAAACAAGCTTATGACTATATCAAGGCTCTCAAGTTAGCTCGAGCAAAACGCACTTATATTCTTGACATCTCCTTTGCTTTTTTGGACCATTGTAAATTAGTGTTTCAAGCTCAAGAGCAAACAATGGCAAGAACTCAAGTTGTATAGTAATGCCTCGATGTGGATCCCTGCAAACTAAAACTCGCTGACCAAAGGCTTTGTGATGCATATTTGAGTCTCCAAGAACTCATAGAGGCTCTTTAATGCATGAGTAATGATAAAGCTCCCGACCTCAATGGTTTTCCCTATGAATTTTATAAAGCCACATGAGAATTTATTGGACCTGACTTGCTTCAAGTTTATAAATAAGCCTTGCAAAAATAACCTTTGGGTGCCATTATCAATCAAGGTAGTATTAAATCCATACCTAAATCTAGTGACCCAGAGCTCATCACAAATTGGCGGCCTAACACTTTGTTGAATGTATCATATAAGATCCTCATTAAAACTCTTGCTAACCACCTTCAACTCATTTTTCCTACTATTGTTAGACAAGAGCAAATGAGATTTATTAAAAGCATGTGTATTTTTAATAATCTTGTTTTTTCTGGGAGGGCATGGAATGGGCTAGGACTTCTCGTAAGATAACCATTTTTCTTAAATTGGACTTTGAAAAAGCCTACAACATAATTAAACGGCCTTTCATCATAACTACGCTAAAGGCTCTTACTTTTGGCCAATTCTTTATTTCGGCAATCCAAACCTTGCTCGCAGATGCTTCAGCCTACCTCACTATTAATGGTGGTATTTGGCCACAATGCTCCATCCATCAAGGTTTCCCTTTCACCCCAGCTTTATACATTCTCTCTGCAGAAGCTCTTGGTTATCTTCTAGTTTGCAAGGTTGAGCAAGGTCTCTTTCGAGGTATTGTTCTACCTGACTGATCCTCTCAACTCATTAATGGCCATTTTGTTGATGATACTTTTATTACTCTTGAAGAGTAGGAAAATAACTTCTTAGAAGCCATGAAGTGTCTTAACACTTTCTGTGTAGCTTTTAGTTCTAATTTACAATGGAGTAAAACTCAATGTTTCAGATAGGGCATGATGTCTATGCTAGATTGGCTTCTCCATTATAAGTGAAAATGGATCAACAAAGGAGAATAATTTAAATTTCTATGCATTCCTTTTGCCTTGATAGTTCTCTTGCAGAGTTGTGGCAATATGTCCTAAACCAAGTTGAAAATAAGGTTGAATATTGGGTTACCAAACCACTTTCTTTAGCATGGAATTTCCAAGTGTTCACTAAGATGTTGGTTGCTACTCATGTTTATTATTATTGTTGGGCTCCCTCTAAAGCCTCCTATGACAAGCTAGCTAAAATTCTCAAGGATTTTCTTTGGTATAATGCCAAGAAAATGAGGGGGGTCCATCAAGTTGCCTATAGATTGGGCACTGCTTTATGTGCCAAGTGGGTAGTCAGATCCATTGAAGGCAATGAATCTTGAAGAATTCTTTTACGACACTATATATCTTTTGGATCTCCTTATGATAAATCCAATTGGAAAAATATTGGCTTTCACACCCTTCTTATTACCTTTTCTCCATTCAAAATTGAAGGCTCTACTATGGCAAAAAATATATGGAATGCTTTTGAGGTTGTAAAGCCCCAGTTGAGTTGGATTGGTGATGGTTTTCATAATGTTCTATCTTTTAATTATCACAATATTTGGTGGTCTCCCATTATGACCAATACTAGTGTTCTATTGGCATAGATGCTTGTTATAAAAAGCGTTGAGGCTTTTCAGCAACAAAATTTAAACCATAAAAGATTTGGTCTATGTTAGGGATTGGGTTCTTTGGCCAAGTTTGAAAGCAAAATTCATTTTAAATAATGTGGACTTACCTTCTATTCTTTGCATTTAATAATTAATGCTATATGTTATGACACACAAGTTGGGTTTGCAACTGCCACACTCGTGGTGGAAGGACTGGAGATGGAATTGTGATACTCATTTTAAAAATTATTCTCTAGGACTCCTCTATCAAGTAATGAGTTTTTTCTCTTCTGCTTTTGGCAAAATTAATAGACATTGGAGTCTTAATTCCTCCCCCAAGACTTGGCTTGCCCATCTTGACTAAATTTAGAAGGCTAATCTCGAGCCCAAGCTAACCCACTTCCTTTAGTGCTTAGTCTATTAAGGTATTTTGCTTGAGGAGCGTTTCTCCCATATCATAATTCCTCAACACAAGTTCTTCCTCTTGCAAGTGCCCAAAGTCTTTCAAACATACCTTTTGGTCATGTCCTAGAGCCCAGTTCACTTGGCAATGGATTCATAACCTTTTCGAACCTTACCACCCTAAGTCCTTCATATGGCACCTTGCCCTCTTAGGGGATTCAACTAATTGGCCTACTGCTATTACTTTTTAAGGAATTTTTTAGAGTTGTGATTATTTTCTAGTAATGGAAAGCCATAAATAATGCTTTATTTGATAATGAATATTCTTCTTATCTTTTTTGTATTGATGATAAGGTTGTTGTGATATCTTTAGCCAGCATGTAGATACAAGTCCAAATAGATATGGTTACCATGGAGGTTCTCTATCTACAGGAGTTGTTGGATCACTAGGGGAGTTCTTCTTACACAATGAACCACGTCCCCCCATTGTTCATCTCTTCAAGTGAGATATGGATTTCATTAAACGCATTCATCAAAGCAACATGCAAGGAATTTTCTCTAAATAATTCCTCTTTGACCAAATTATTGAATCGATCCTTGACTTCTTACACAGTGAACTAACTGGTCCCATCTTCCTTCAATAAGTCACAATGCAATTCTCCTAGATTAGAAGAAATATCTTTTTGTTTCTCTCTTCCAATTCGAACCTACTCTTGAAAATTGCCTACGTCTTGGTTTAAAACTTCATTCTTTTGAATGATACATTCCAACCATTTGTAAGAGGCATCATCTTCAACCTTCTAAAATGTGATGTCCCCAAATGGGATGATTTAACCAAAAAGGGGTTTTCCCCAAAATCCATAAATTATGAAATTAAAAATCAGCAAACCCTAGATGTTGCAATTGCACCTCCAAATTGAAAATTAACTCTAATTCACCTTAAAATAAATACCTTGTGAATTTATCCACTAATGGCCCTTGTCGCAATGAAAAAGAGCATGAAATGGATGTTTTAACCCTCCAGACTCTAGCGCCACACTAGTTGAATTGAAGTCCTTCTTTCCCACTCTAATCCCTGATCAAGCTTAGTCCAAACCAATCACCAAAACTTAGAAAAATACTACAATAATTAATTCATAATGAAACCCTTTCAAATCTACCCTCAACAAATATTATTTCCTACGAACAACTGAAAACTTAAAAAATTCATAACTCCCTCAATATTTGGAATTATGATGCAAACACGAGCTCAAACTGATCATAAAAATAATGACTATCAAATAAAAATAATTTTAAAATTTTCTTTCAAAGGGAAGGTCACCAAAAATTACTCCAAAATTATGAAAACCCTAATTCCCTATTAGAATTAATTAAATAATAATCTGAAAATTATTATTTAATTTTTATCAATTTGGGGCTTCAAATCTTCTCAAAACCCCCATACTAATGTGCAAAAAATTAACAATTAATTTTAGAATATTAATTTGCATAAATAGACCCTAAAGGGCCCTCCAAACCCTCAATCAAACCTCTCAAAATAGTTGTCTCCACTTGCAAAAATAGTGCAAATATTAATTAAAAATAATATGAAAAAAAAGCCTTAAAAACTTCACTAAAACCTCAGAAGAGCTTCTCAATGCAAATCACCCCACTTCTAAGGCAAGTATCAAGATCTTCTTAGCAAAGGTGGCATCAAAATACACTTTTTTAGAACGATCAACACCAAAAACTACAAACACCTATTGGGCATGCATCCCAATAGCTTTCTTCAAATATGAAGAAACAATTATCAAATCAACGTATCTTCAATTATGATCTTCAACTTGTATTTGTACCTTCCAAAGGGGGACTAACCACCTTAGGGAGGTAAAATACCTCATAAGCCTCACTTGCCCTTTTTAGAATATCTTTTCCTTTCTTTGTTTAAGATCTCAAGCAGACATTCCTTTTAATTTCACTTTAGGCCTTTTTGAATTAATTAAATAACTTGCTTTAATAAATTAGTAATTAAAATTACTTTTTGACAAATTAAATAATTAGGTCCTTAAATAATTAATTAAATTGATATAATAATTAGAGTGATAAAAAATCACTTTTCAAGCAATTTATTAATTATAAAGCTCTTTAGAATAATCATTAAAATTACCTTAATTTTATAAATGGTTAAAACCACTTTTCTGATGATTTAAATAATTATCCAAAATAGTTCTATTTTAATAATTACCTTATATTTTTGAATTATTAAAATCATTATTTGAGAAATTTTATTAATTATTAAAATTATATGAAAAGGGAACATCGCAATCCTCCCTTCCCAAATTTGTTTGCCCTCAAGCAAATGCAAGCTCATATACCCAATTACCATGTCCAAATGGTAAAACCTATTGTAGTGCCCAAAAAGCCTTGCTCCTATACCTATTAAGTGGAATAACTTTTTGCCAAAAAACATAGTGTAACATACCCCAAATGGATATTGAATGCCATTCCACCTTGCCAACACATCCCATAATGAAAACAAAATTTGTCCCTGATTCCCAAGAAGTGGTAGCCCTCAACGGAGCCATGAACCTGTTATAACTATACTTTGGGGGCTACCCCTAAGTGCTAGATGTGACCTCATAGCCTTCCAAAGGCTCCACATTGATGCAAGAGCATCTTTATTGGACGACTCAACTAGATGCTTATTCAAGAAAATTTTGATTTGATTAGTTTTTTGGAGTCTATAAGCATGTTTAGGTTGGTTAATAGGTGTTAGGAGTCTTATTAGGCATCTTGGAATGTTTTTCAAGGGTCTAGAGGTGATAGAGTAGGCTAGAAATTCAAATTAAGATTTTCCTACCATTTTTGCCTAATTAAGTGGTCTATAAGTTTTGAAAGTGGAAAGTAGTTAGGAAATATGAATAAAGTCACCAAGGATCATTCCATGGGCCAAAAAATTCACCTTGTATGGAAAGAATCAACCTTGGTCCTTGTGTAAGTGAAACAATTTTGTTGTAACCATTGGCAAGTAGTTTAGGTAGTTAGGCTTGGTATAAGACTTATAGATTTTGGCTTTCTCAATTAGTTTTCCATAATATATGTGAGGATAAAGGCTATGTCCTTAGAAGAATATGAATAAAATATCTTAAGTTTTGAAGGAATGATTGTACCTTGTGTTCTTGTGTAGTTTCCATATGGTTGAACAATGTCTCATTTGCTTAAAGAAGGTTGACCTCAAGGAAAACTCTATTTTCACAGTTTCATGTGAATTGGTGAGTTACATCATGTTTTTTGAATGCATTTGTACTTTATAATTGCTTTTCTTTCAAATCATTTACACATAAAACCATTTTTCCTTATCAAGACTATGTTTGTTCAATGAGACAAGAACATGGTATAAGGGAAATTGTATAGAAGAGGTATTAAAATGGCTAAGTAAAGGTTTTAAAAGGTATATAAGTTTGTTTCAAGCCTTATATAATGTGATCAAAGTGTATAACCCTTTGGAGAAGTCTAAGTTTTCAAATAATCCTTATATAGCTTGTAGACTGTGACAATATATGTAGTGAGACCCATATTTTGTAGAAAGACTGAGTAGAGGCATGGTACTTGGTTCTTAATGAAAGGATAAGAGTTTTGGAGGTATGTCAGTGCTTAATTACCTTAGACAGAATAGAAAATTGTTGTTGGAGATCAAGTCCCTCAAGACAGTGTTCAAAAGAAACCTACAGAGTGTGTTGTGCACACATAATGAACAAGAAGGCTGTGCAAACGTAGCAAAAAAGTGTTACTCCAGAGGACTAATGATTTGAATAGGGGTATGAAATCAAGGTGAGTCTTAATCATCTCTCATAGTCATTTGAATCTATTGATCAGATGTTGAAATCCAAAATCTCTCCTCTTGGGTGATGGTAGATTAAGCCTATGTAAATAAAAACATCAAGAAAGACACCAAAGTGTGGGTAAGAGGGAAGAATGTGAGATCTTAGTGCTTGGAAATGTTTTATAAAGACTAGGAAAATTTCATTCAATGATGACAATGAGTGGAAAGAAAAATGAAAGCTTGTAACAACATTTTATAAGCCCTCGGGTCTTGACACTGACAGTAGGCCCTAAACTAGGGTTTTAAGATACAAAAGCCTTTTCCAACCATTTCCATTGGTAGAAAACCCCAAAACTTTATTATTTGATAATTTTCCATGTGAATTAAGATATTTTTGGATTTTTTGGTTGGTTACATACGTATCCGTACAGTTAGAAGTGTCTTTGTGTAAAAAGAGGCAGATCAGGCCTAATTAGGCCTCACAGTGGGCAAAAAGGAGTTAGTAAAGTGACGTACTAGTAGAGTTGGAGACTGAAATTGCATACAAAGATGAATAAGCATAAAGGGTAACTGAAACAATAATTAGTTTCCAAACTTATGTCCGTACATAGTCATACATAAGGAAATTTGCCAAAAAAAGGCTACAAGCGTGTGTGTGTTGAGCAGACAGAGTTGTGTAAGTAGAGTGTTGAAGGTTGGAAGAGTTAGTAAGTGAATTGAGGAGTCTTAAGAGACCTCAAAGAGAATGATAAGACACCTTGAACCCAAAGACTTCTTGAAGAACCATAGAATCATAAAGTGATGAATGAATTAGTGATCCCTTTTCAAAGAAGAGCATTCTTGAAGCAAGTCAAAGTGTGAGATAATTGACCTATCCTTTGCATCACACATGTTCCTAGCCAAACACCCCTTTCAACACCAAGTGGTGGATGAGGAAGTTCCTTTCCCTTATACCCTCCAAGGGAGTGATATCTGGCCAAAAGTTGAAATAAAAAACATGATACAATTTGATTATCTTGTTGCCCCGAGCGTAATGACTCCCCAAATGCCATGCTATAATTCTAAAATCATGCAAAAATAAATCAGCTAGGTACCATATTTTAAATTTACCATGATGTGAGGCCTCAAGGTAGTACAATTCAACATATATGGGTCTCCTTGTGCATGTCATATGCCCTTCCAAAGGCTACCCCTTATCAACATTCCTATGCAGGCATGCAACACTCCATAAGCTCATCAAGAGTCCCAAAAAATATCCACAAGGAGGTTGTACCCTACTGATGTGAAAGCTCCTTATGTCACCTTCCCAAAGTGCCAACAAAAACATGTTTCTTGAATCTTACATAAGTTGGACTGTATTAATCAAATCAACATTTCCTTCATGATGACATGGTTGTTTATGCAAATAGAACACTAATTTTTCATGTAGACAAACATGGAAATAGATGTCCTCATACCTTTCTTGTTCCCATGGCTGATATATGTCATAAATATCTAAATTTCCTTCTTCCATACATGGTTGCATTTGTTCCTTGAAGTTGAATTTTTTTTAGCAATAAATTTTAGAACTTATACGCACCTTCCTCCTACCTATCAAGTGCTAGAAAATGCTAAAAAAAATCATGTGTTGCCTTCCAAAAATATGTTGTGTTTGCATATATAAATTTGATTTTGAGACAAATTAGAATCAACATGTGCATACTCACCTTTCTCCCTTACCCTTCGTTGCCATATGCATAATAAATTACCCCTAGTGTAGATTAGAGACCATGAATATAAAAAAATGATTTTAGAATGTTTTGGAAAGAAATGAAACCACTTTTTCTTTAAAAAAATACCTTGTAAATATCTGCTCATAACTTGGGCCTTTTTCAAAGCCAAGAGAGGTGTCAAAACTTTACCCGTACTTCCAAAATTATTCATAAACCTTGGCGTAGTGGGCTGCCCATAGCAAATTAGGTACTACCATTTCAAATCAAGTGTTTTATCCTCCTCTTCTACCCATGTAACATAAAAATTAGATTCATGAATACTTACCAACTTCATGATAGGGCATTTTCTTGTTGGACTTATTGGTTACCTATGCTTTGAAATTATAAACCCTTCATCACTCCATCTAACCTCCTTTGGTTCAAGCTCCTTGTTTTCACCCTTTGTGACTTCACTATCACGCACACAATTATGAGAAAATAAATAGACATCTTCAACCAATAAAAGATCTTTACCTTTTTCTTCTTTTAGTTCATACTTATTGATTTCATCTTTTTTTATCCTCCACCTGCAACTCTATGGGTTGTTCATCAAATTCTGATTTTTTTATTCCATTGACCTCTTCATAGGAACCCTCATGAAGGGTTGTCTCTTCATTCTTTTCCTCCAACTCTCCATATAGTTCAATACTTTATTTCTTTACATGCTCCAGTATCAAATAAGGCCTCAAAGTTTCTTCACAATCAATTGCAACATTTTTAAATAGCATATGTGCAATTAGAAAATTTTCTTTTCTAGCCCCAAACCTGTCAACAAGATATATAATAATGGCTTGGAAAGATCATCACTCTCATTGAGTGTCAATGTCAAGATTCTTTGCATAAAAGCTACAACATTTTTGGTAGGATTCTTACAAGCAATTGCAAAGAAACATTGAAACATCTTAACAATAAGTTCGTCACACTCCATATCTAACATCAAAATACATGACTTGGTTGAAGCCATAGTTTTCAGGATGTTGACACTTCTAGCCAAGGAGTGTCCTTTGTCCTCTTTGAGTTCCACCATCGACGAAAATATTTCTCTCATGATTTTATCACTACAGGGGACTTTGAGAACCGTTAGTCTTAAAACCTCATTAATACAACTAGTAACTAAGAGCCTTACCTCCTCATCTGTATCTCTTAATAATTCATGTTGAACCAATTAAGTCCTTGAGAGATGTATCACCCATTTCATTGTGATTGATTTACCTTGGATAACCTCTTTTCTATTTCTTCCAAGGTGCTAATTACATCCTCCACTGGTTGGCATAGGTTCCCTAGCCTTCTACCTGCATTATAGAGCCTTTCTTTCTCCATTTTTTTTATGATACCACAAATTTATTTTATCTGCTTGCAACCAAACCTCACAAGTGGATAAGATCAGTGCTCTAATACCACTGTAATGTCCCCAAATGAGATGATTTAACAAAAAAAAGTTTTCTTCAAAATCCACAAATTTTGAAATTAAAAATCAACAAACCCTAGATGCTGCAATTGCACCTCCAAACTGAAAATTAACTCCAATTCAGCTTGAAATAAATACCTTGTGAATTTGGCCACTAATGGCTCTTGTTGTAATGAAAAAGACCCTGAAATGGATGTTTTAACCCTCTAGACTCTAGTGCCACACTAGCTAAATTGAAGTCCTTCTTTCCCACTCTAATTCTTGCTCAAGCTTAGTCTAAACCAATCATGAAAACTCAAAAAAATATTGTAATAATTAATTCATAATGAAACCCTTGCAAATCTACCCTCAACAAATATTATTTCCTACGAACAACTGAGAGCTTTAAAAAATCTCAACTCCCTCAATATTTGGAATTATGATGCAAACACGAGCTTAAACTGATCATAAAAATAATGACTATCAAACAAAAATAATTTTAGAATTTTTCTTCCATGGAAAGGTCACCAAAAATTGCTTTGAAATTTTGAAAACCCTAATTTCTTTTCAAAATTAATTAAATAATAATCTAAAAATTATTATTTAATTTTCTATCAATTTATGGCTTCAAATCTTCCATAAATCTTCTTAAAAACCCCACACTAATGTGCTAAAAATTAGCAATTAATTTTAGATTTTTAATTTGCCTAAATAGACCCTAATGGGGCCTTCAAACCCTCAAACAAGCCTCCCAAAATAGTTCACTCCACTTACAGAAATAGTGCAAATATTAATAAAAAAATATTATGCAAGAAAAGAGACTCAAAAACTTCACCAAAACCTCACAAGAGCTCATCAATGCAAATCGCCCCATTTTTAGGGCAAGTAACAAGATCTCTTTAGCAAAGGTGACGTCAAAAGACACCTTTTTTAGAATGATCAACACCAAAAACCTCAAACACCTATTGGGCATGCATCTCAATAGATTTCTTTAAGCATAAATAAATAATTATCAAATTTAACATGTCTTCAATTGTGAGCTTCACCTTGTATTTATACCTTCTAAAGCGGGGTGAACCACCTTGGGGAGGTAAAAATACCTCATAAGCCTCATTTGCCTTTTTTAGAATCTCTTTTCCTTTCTTTGCTTTAGCTCCCACGCTGACATTCTTTTTAATTTCACTTTAGGCTTTTTGGAATTAATTAAATGATTTGCATTAATAAATTAGTAATTAAAATTACTTTTTGGCAAACTAAATAATTAGGTCCTTACTTAAATAATTAATTAAATTGCTCTAATTGATAAAAATCACTTTTCAATTAATTTATTAATTAAAAATACCCTTAGAATAATCATTAAAATTACCTTAACTTTTCAAATGGTTAAAACTATTTTTTCGGTAATTTGAATAATTATCCAAGATAGCTATATTTTAATAATTAATTAATTGCCTTATATTTTTGAATGATTAAAATCACTCTTCGGGCAATTTTATTAATTATTAAAATTATATGAAAATTGAACATCACGTAAAAAATCCCAACTTTGACCATCTGCTTAGTGTTAATGATAATCATCTGTCCAACATCGCCTTTCACATTTTCCCAAAGCTTCAACTTGTTATCATGACACTTGATCTAATGATTGATATTGACAATTTCATAATCAATTGTCCCAATCAAATTTACCAGCTCCTCAATAAATTTCATGCCATCTAATACAATTGCTCAACCCAAGCTTCAAGAGTTTTCCCATAGGTGTTGTACCTACTGATGATTTCTATTACCTCCTTATTAATTACAGGGACTTGAATAGGGACATCCACCTAGGAAAATGTCGATGCCTCGATTGGATTGAGGAGGTAATTGACACAAACAACTATCAAACTTGATCTTTCAATTTTCCCTGAGTGAGTTCATCTTTCTCAAAGCTCTTGATAATTCTTTTTGTGGTCTCCCGTGGATTAAGAACATCACACTTCGTGGTTGTCTTTCCAAGTGATACTCGTTTCAGAGTATAGTCACTCAAGGCCATCTCCTCTTTGTTTTTATTAACATTTGGCTCAACAATCTCTAAAAATTGAGCCCCTAATGGATTAAACCAACCTCAATGTGGTATTTTCCTTTTTATGGGGAAGAGTCTCAAGGAGATTGGCTACTATGTCAAAATTATGGATTTCAATTTAAACCACCTTTTTCCTTTTGCTCAAAATGTGTTACATCCATTGGAAAGACATCTAAATAAATCTTGTTAGTTGGGATTTTGAAGGTGCTAGTGTAGACTACTTTGGAGGTGAAGACTTTGGAGGAGGTGGAATTGATAGAGAAAGTGTGTGAGATGGATAGGCAGACGCTGACACATCAACTTCACTAATAATTGCTTGTTAAACTACTCCTTGAGTAGAGGTAAGTTACTATTGAGTGGTGATAACAATCAACAAAGATGGGTCTCAAAAAGGAGAGGAGGACTAAAACATGATTGACTTCTTAACTTTTAGCTTCCTACCCACTATAGGGTTTTCTTTGCAAGTCTTACCAAGTAGTTTTAGTTGCTTAGGATCCTCATCATCTCCATTGTCAAAACATGCAGAGTTAGATGACTAAATTACAATAATAGCTTTGCCTTTCTCATGAGACTTGGGAGTTACTGTGGGTGTTTGCTTTGTTGGTGTTTAATTCCTTGATCTCTTTGAGCCTCCTGCTCTAGTGAACTCTACCAGTTTGTTATTGAACCATTTCATAGATCGATCCAACACATACCTAGTTCATACCTACAAATTTGATAACTCTCTAATGAATCAATTGATGGTTGTAAATGGGGCAACCATGACTCTTTTAACATAGACAAGATCAAGGAGATCACTCTTATCATCAATCATGTCATATAGAACCCACATATTAGTGAAGGTATTGAATTGTTCCAAACTTATTCTGCCCCAATCATGCCTTATTACTTCATATTCATTAGAATAATCTACATAGTAGTCCTCCAAATGTGGTACATGTTCATAAGAAGAACCAATTCCGATGTGAGTTTGCACAAACCTTTTGATTTTAAAAGAAACTCAGATAACATATGAATGTAAGGTGAATTATGCTATCATATACTTGATATCCTGAGCATTTATGAGATTCCTACATGTGAAATAACCCAAAGAGATATGGAGTGCAACACCCAAAACATACATATCCCTACAATGTTTGTGTATTATGCCCAATTGTATACATAATTCAATAAATGTGATTTTGTTGTTGGTCACCCTGGGTAGCTGCAAAGGATATCCTTCAAATCCCCCAACTCTTATGTATGTGAATTTATGAAATCGAATGAAGTAGCTCCCATACTAGGAAATCAGGTTGGTTGCTTCATCTGAGATTCTCTTTCCCCAATCCTCATCCAAAACTTGGACTACTCTCGTTGTGAAAGCATTATTGACTCATCTGAAATGCTTGTTACTTTGCTTCAGAGTCAACTAAGAGTCAAATTCATAAACTTGGGTGAAGGCATCATCATTGGCTAGTTGAGTGAGACTAGGGTAAACTCTTTGAGAGGCCCAAGAGTACACAAAGTATGAGATCATGAAAAATTGTTTGGTTGAATCCACATTTATCAATTATTATTGTAGAGCTTCACCAATCATCTCTCCCAAATATATGTATTTCTACCCATTGTATATAATAGACACGAACATCCATGGATATAAATTCATGGCGTTCTCATTACCAACCACATTGTTGAGAAGATTTATCATGTTTGATAGTTCTTATTTGAATTCAAATATGAAGAAGTTCTTTGGGAGCATAGTAAGGCTTCTTCTCATGTGCTTCAACCATGAATCATTGATGGTGGTTAAATGTTTGTTTGGGTTTTTTCCTAATAGCGTTGTTCAGATGCCATGTTCATTCTTTCACAGGTTTCATGCACTGGGATTATTAGGGTCATAATCGTTATTGTTCCATCTACCTTTGCCATTAGATAACCACCTCTTGATCTTATTTTTTGGGCCTTCAGATCATAGTGCTAAGCGTAGTCAAATACCAAATCTAAATATTGTACAGACATAGGGAAACTGACTACTTCTAGTGAACCACTTTCTAAGATGTTGTGAAAATTTGACATAGATTGCACGATAAGAAATCATAATAAACTTAAAGAACAAATACAATCAAAATTCAATTTAAATGGAATGATCGTATTCAATTATTTAAGAGATATTTATACAAATTCTTGATCCAATGAAGCAGGAGTCAAGTCTCATCCTTCAAAATATTCTCCCCACTTTTATCTCATATATTATTATCTCTCTTAAGTTTAAGACTCGCTCTAAGAGATATCTCAACATACTCCTATCTTAATAAGTTAAAACTCACTTGCATTATTTTCTCACAACAATATACTAATTTCACAAAAATATATAGCTCAAACATGTGAGCATTAACCAATTTTCCTAATAGATGTGAACCGTCAAAGAATTCCGATTTTTTGCATTCAGTCTTTAATGGAAATATTTAAGGTCCACATGACCAATCTGTGAATCACTAATTTTATAAATATTGCTATCCAGGAATAACAAAGGATCAAACCACATGTATTTATACTTTATCTTCGCTAATTCAATAATTTTAAGGGATACTTTAGTGAGAAATTATATATTGGGCAGATCAAGAGGCAAGAAATGTTGATGTGGTTGCAAGGAGTAGGAGTAGATTGCAATGGTCATAAAAACATCTTCGGTCTATTGGGATTGTGTATCGTGTCAAAATGGCAACAATATGAAACTCTATAGGTCTTAGGGCATCTTGAATCTTCCTTTAATTGGAAATTGTTGAAAAGGTGAACCAATGAGCTGTTGAATCTTCCATATATATATAAGAGTGACTATTCTTGGTTTGTCTAGTTGGCAGTGAATCTAAAGAACAACTTAGGTATTTTGCTTATCCTTTTCCCGATCTTATATTACTAACAATGACTCTTACCCTATTCATGTGATTAGTAGGCTGACCCGGTTATCCTCGAACTATAACCTATCATTAAAGAGGGTTTCTTTTATATAGTGAGGTTATAATAAATTAAGTGGAGAGAGTGGAAATAAGGATTTATATTGACTCATTTCTATTTACAAGTTATTTGAGATTTCATGAATTAAGTGTTGGTTAAGTCTTATTAATAGATAAACATATATATGAGATCTATGAACACACATATTTATGTACATGTTTAGACACATGACCATGTGAAAATATAAGACCATAATGTGTACTTATGTGATCTAGCTAAGCTTGTGAAAATGCAAATAGGGAATATAAATACAATTGTAGAGGATCATTTGATAATTGACCGGAACTAATAAATTAGTGTATACAATAATCATGACCTTGACTCAGTGGTTTTGTTTTTAGTCCTAAATTTGCTTGAGATATAGGGAATTTGGATAGGCTTTATACTTCAATATGGGCCTAATATTGTTTACCTTCCTTTATTAGGATTCCTAGACATCTATGAAATTGTGCGACTGCATATACATGGAATAATTCTGAGTGTGGGTTGGGTAGTGTTTTTAGTTCAAATGTGCACCTAATAAAGGTGAAAATAGTATCAAGTAAGCTTTAATAGGCTTATATATAATCAAAATAAATTAAGAGGATTAAAGGTTTGACATTCTTAGGTTGATTATCAATTTTGGATTTAAATTGGTCGTATTGAGAACATGTGAAAATGAGTAGACAACCATTGTGAGCTAGTGAATCTGATCCTTCTTTTGATGGTATTAATCTATTAAGGTTATATATTATGATTTTGAATGTGAAATACATAAGTACCTATATCTTCATTTATGTAAAGGATTGTCCTTGTATTATATGATTTGAAATAAGATCTTGAGAGTAGCTTATGTATGTTATATACACATTGCAATGGCTCTTTGTTACATAAAATAGATCTTGTTAGGAAACGTCTTCAGGTTGTGATTTGGTAGCAATCATCATATAAGGTCTTTTTGTATTGAGGAAATGAAAGATTAGGTTTTGGAAGTATAGGATAAGACTAAATCTTATGTGTTGCTTGAGAAACATTATTTTACACTGTCAGTTGAGTCTTATATCATTAGATATTTATATAGTAATACATCATATTCAAAGGATGGTTGAGAAGGAACTTAGAATTCTTGATTTAGTTTTTAGTCCTATAAGCATATCCAGTTTGAATGGAGTTCCTTTGATAAAATTTATGTTAATACTTTGACGATTAAGTGAATAGAATAATTGAGATTCATGATTATGGTTGTTTGTATCAAATGTACTGTTTGGGTAAAATGCATGTTGAAATCTATATTATTCTGCTTGAATCTTTGTATGAAAACTTATTAAAATATAATAATGGATAACTGGAGTTAGTTATACTAGGGTGCCAGTGGGCAACTCATATACGCATCCCCTGTTATTGTATGATTTAGTAATAAAGAGTTATGTGTGAGTGCATTTGACTCAGATTTTTAATTCTGATTTCTATAATGAAAACTTTGGCCAAATTAATGTTATAGCCGAGTCATTATCATTCCCATACATACTTCTAGTTTACATGCGCTTATAGATATCATTTAGATAGAGAATTGAATTACATGGTCTTTATGATTGATGCATGTAATAATAATAGTACACATAAGGGTTGTGATTTTTTTCTCGATATCTGCACTATTCTTATCTACCCCACTGTGAAGGGTAGGGCCACTCCTAGTGGGGAGGTGTGTGGGAGACCATTG
This sequence comes from Torreya grandis, assembly GCA_037957365.1. NCBI lineage: Eukaryota > Viridiplantae > Streptophyta > Pinopsida > Cupressales > Taxaceae > Torreya > Torreya grandis. The sequence goes on along the minus strand of JARHVA010001228.1, from coordinate 2,630,029 downwards.
GTTTGTGGTTGGAGGTAAAACACTCAGATGATGTTCTCCCTCTATCAATTGATTCAACAGTTGGGATTATACTTAGGCTACATTCATGAATCATCAAGCTATTTCTAAATCTCATTTGTACTATTGTACATATGGTATTGTATATTTGACTCTGTACTAAAATTTAACATGTTTTACATTATTATGGATGGATATTTAGAACAACAGTGATTGTGAGAGTTTTAATTAATGTGCAATATTATGACAACAGTGAATGTATGCTTATTTATAGTTGAATGTGGATTATATTGGTATTTGTTGTACTTGATTTCTTCTATTGAAAATTGGTTATCAATTGTTCAACTTGTAATCTGATTGCATTATTTGAATACTAGATGGATTGGACTTCTAGCCACTGGGATAATGTTATTGAAACATTTAATGCTTTAGATACATTTAATAGTCAATCAAATGTTAAATCAGATAGTTGCAAGTGATTTTTAAAGTAATCTTTGTGATAAAAACAAAAATTTAATGTACTTTTATGGTTAACCCAATGGGGTTTTAACAACTCGAAGTGCATTGAATTAGATCTATTAGGGCAGTTGCTAGAGCAAATTAGGCTCAAGGTGGGTGATCGCATCTAGATGTAACCTTTGGACTATGAATGAATTGCCTTCATGTGTATATTGTGTTCTACACATAGGCATTTGGTGCCTTCATGTCTAAACAAATTTGTGGCCTCAACGATAAATAATCTTAAGCAATCCAGACACATTGCTTGGTGGGATGGTGTTGAGTCTTGCCATCAATTGACTAAAATTGATTCCTTGAATAATAAGTCAGATTTATCGACACCACTAGTTTTAGATGGTCCCCTTTAAGATATTCTAATTGGAACTGCCAAAGTAAATGTCTCCTCTTCTATGAACTCTATTTGGGGACTTCCCCGATTTCATCCCGTAAGAGTGTTGGGCAGTCTGCTTTGAATCTTGCTCTAGGAAATCCTCTTGTGAAGGTTATTCTCATTTTGTTGTTGCCCCCCCTCAGGTTTCCTCTACACCCAAAGATTTTGATAAATGTGTTATAGTCTCAAACAAAAGATAAACTTCAAAAAAGAAGCCTAATTGCCATATAGAGCTTAAGTCTCAAAATAAAATCACTAATTCTTAAGCTAGTTGCGACTGTTGTTTTTCATTCAGATTGGGTTTACAGTTGAATCTTGCAAATTTTTTGGTCTTCCTCCAGTTTGGAGGGTTTATTAATATTTCAGGTGGAGGACTTGTTACAACCTCCTTTTTACGTATGAAAAAAATAAATTTAATTTAACTTTTAAAAAACCTTAGCAATCCATTAAAGAAAATATAATAAATATTAAAATATTGTGTAAAAATATTAACATATTATCAAGTTCTTAGAAAATAGGATGTCACAAATGTGAAGTCCTTCCCTATAGAGACAATGACAATAAAATTAATCTCTTATATACTTCTAAGAAGCAAACATCTTTAGATGACTTAACACAAAATTAAATACCAACAACATTAAGAATCCAGCTAAAAATGTTTGTGGAAGCCATCAATTATTTAATAAAAATACATGATTGGGTTAATCCTACAAGAACTATGAGAACTATGAGAAGCTAAAGGGCGAGAAGTTGAAAGTGATGGATCCTTGATTGCTCATGGGTGGTAATGCTTTAAAGTGCTTGTGTGTTAATTGGGTCCTTGACTAGTCACAGAGGCCATCTTGAGATCACTTTTAAAACTAAATAAAAAGCTTTCACAGTCAATAACATTAGAAAATAACTTTTGGAGAAACTGTGTAAAATATTTATTAATAGATAGTTCAAATCACATCATGTGATCTATAATGAAGATAAAATAGATATGGAATTGTAGACTAGAGCTCTTTATATAGATTACTCTAGTGAAGTATAAGATGCCTACTGAGTTCACTTAAGGTTACAATTATTGAATTGTAACCACCATTTTGAAAACATTAAAGACACAAATCTTTAAGTGAGTGGTCATTCAATTTGTTAATAATGGGTATCTAGGAGGGGCTCAAACTCAACACTCATCTCTATTCAAAAATTGGGAATGCTTTCCAATCTCCATAACGTCCCTTAAGAGATGTTTGAAATAATGACTTTCCATACATATGACCGCGACATCTTCAATGCAAATAGAGTGCATGGTTTTACAGAGTGTTCTGCTAAAGTTGATTTATCTTTCTTTTTAAGCCAAATATTCGAAACATGTTATTTAACTCTAATATGAATGGACCTATCAATTTGACCAATATAAGGAACCCCACAAGATCATTCGATTCTATAAACTCCACTTTTCAGACTTGGTTTCAAATGATGTTATGTCAATCTTAACATCTTTCTCTACTTGGTCTCGGTAGAAATATATAATATTAATGTTACGTTGGATTAAGAATATAAAAATCCTATTAAAGATTTCAAGTGGGCAAAAGTGTCAAGAGAATCAACATACATATGGTGGAGACTTCAATTGGTGTTCTAGTAACATTCACAAATACTTTTACATAAATTTGTCCAATTTGTTTAGTTATCTTTAATATTGTTTTTGTTGGTCGAATCAATTGGAAAAAACACATTACGGCAAAGAATTCAATCCAATGTGGGAGCATGGTGAGAAGGTTTATTTGCAGGTTGCTCTTAAGGGTAAAGTTAGGATTCTAGTGGCTCAGTTGAGGACTAGGTTACATCATCTTAGGTGCGAAACTTGTAGATGGACGGTCCTCAAAGAAGAGTGGAAAGAAAGAACTTGCATTTTCTGCAGCAAAAGGGTGGTTGAAATTGAATGGCATTGCATCATTGAATGCACTGTGTATGCAAATATTCAAAATCAATATGAAAACAATTTGAAAGTAGGCAACCTAAGTGAGCTTTTTGAAGAGTCTAGGCTTCACAATACAACTAGTTTATTGATCAAGTTCCATACTAGAAGATCTGATATTGAAAAAAACTTGAGAATGTCTTGATATTTCGGCTCTTGATCCCTTAAACTTCTTGATCTCGTAGACGTCATTAAAATCTTTCATTCATTCACCCTTCCAGCGACTCTTTATATAGTACCAATTTTTCTACTTCTACTTTAAGGTAAGGGAATTGAGGGCTACAACCTATTACAACTCAAACTTATTCTCAAATCTTGTGTATTAGAGAATTCCCCAAGTCTCAAAGGATCACATACAGACCGAATGTGATGGGATCGGTAGCACACACTAAGAATGGTAAACGATGGTGTGAACACAGAAGCCCCAATAGTCAAAATTTAGAATTTCCAGGATGTAATGAAGAAAGCATGTTTTGTGAACTTAATGTCACCCAGTCGTTAAAATAAAAAAAACTTTTAACAAATTATGATAATATGGGGCCACGACTGTACATGCATATATTTGTATCAATTATTGCCTTTGTTTTTTCTTTCAAAAACTCAATATTTTGGCAGGCAATGAAGTCCCGCATGTTTCAGGGGATCCCATTGCTGATTACACTCTGCATTTTCACAGGAATAACACAGACTCAGGCGGGTAAGAAACTATCATTTCTTCATGTTTAAAAATAAATATAAAAAATTATAACACCCTTTTATGCAAATTCTCGAATAAGAGCAAATTAATTATTGTGGTTTATTGTTAGCTGAATTTAGCTGAATATAACATTGGCGTGATACCCACTGTAATTTCAGATGTATTCCTTCACTGTACCCATTTGGGTATTTTTGTTGCACTTGAGTTAATTGTTTGCATTTACAAATTGTGTATATAGATTTTGAGAGTATATATACACGGTGTGTATATACACTGAATATTTGCAGACATTGAATTCAAGTGGCTTTCAATATTAGATACAACCCATTTATCTGGCTATAATGCAACTCGAGGGGATTGTAAGTAAGTAGGTTCCTGAATTCAATATTTGCATATACACATTGACTGCAAAATCATATGTGTATAGGGGGTAAAGGTAATTGAGGGGATTGTATGTAAGGTAACTGAATTCAGTATCTGCATATACCCATTGACTGAAAAATCATATATGCAATAATGGAGTTAGTTAGGAAATAACCCCTCTCTAGGCATTATTTGGCTGTTATATGAATTGAGGGGGAATGTACTGGGACTAGCGGCTATGTACTCTTCCAACAATGTTGGTGGGGAATTAAGGCAACGGTTCCATGGAAGGGGCCTACTGTAGTTTTCTCAGTGGGTGCTGCTGAGAATTTTTGGGAGCACTTTGGAATAAAATGGTCCTATGCAAGATGAAATTCCCATTTCCCCTGTACAGATTTTTAGTACTCTGCATTAAAGTTATCAGTAATTTTTTTCAGAAAAGTATCACTATACACGGGCTGCCATTTGGCAAGAAAGCTCTCCCAATTACCTGAGCAGGTGCTGTAAACCTCAGCACCTCCCTCCGCCACTCCAGAGTCTGTCAGAAGTTCTGGCCAAAGAAATTGGATGCTCCAAATTTCAGTGTGAAGGTTTGATTTTTTCCTGTTTCCCTCATTCGAAGGTTTCAAGGGATCATTGGTGCAGGAAAAATAGCAGCATTAGTTCCTTCCACAGGACTGCATCCCAAGTTTTGGCGTTGCATGGGTATGAGCTCCCAAAAACAAAATGGTTGATGTTTGAGGGTTTCAATATGGTAGAATTGATTAGAGATACAAGAGGTTTGGTCCCTATGCACAGGTATGGGGAATAAGAGGCATAGCGTGGGTGTTAAGTCTAAAGTCAGGTTACATGTTCAAACACGCATTAAGGAAAGACACCAAAGATTGGTTGTTTACACGGTCCAATTCAATAAAAGATAATGGAATAGTCTTTAAGCATAACAGAGATACGCTATCAAATCAGATCATTTTTGCCTTGAATTGTGCAGCCTGCAGTCACATGCAGGTTGGGAATGAGGTGAGATCTTCTCAGGCCACACCAAGTTTTTGCCTTGAATTGTGCAGCCTGCAGTCACATGCAGGTTGGGAATGAGGTGAGATCTTCTCAGGCCACACCATAACTTGGTGTGGTGGTAAGTGACTTCAGGTCAGAGTATCAAATCTCGAAGAGAAGAAAATACAGCTAAATTTTTGTTAAAGACCATGTGCCCATAGGTTTGTTCCGAAGCATTGTTGCATTTGAGCCATGAGCTTCACCAGCTCAAAAACTCAATCCTAAACAGTAGTTGAAAAGCCATGGACCATACAGACTATCACTTCTAAGGACTCCGTGTTGTATCCAAAGTATCAGAAGCGGCTATAAAAATGCACCAGAGAAACTAAAGTTGTCCTCAATGTATCATTTCTAAAGAGTCCATATTGTATACAGAATATCTGAAGAATCTAGAATATCATCCCTAAGCTGTGGGAGTATAGAGGCTAGATTTAGTGGTGGAATGAATCCATTCCCTGGATGACCTCTTGTCCTAATGGCTATGGTAAGCAAATTGCTACCATTAGGAATAGAATTTATACAACAATTGCAAGTGAGATCAAGAGAGCCAATAAACTGCTTCAAGAACATCTCTTTGCCAAGGAGTTGTGAAATAAAGCATCCAAGCTTAGGCACGTAGCAAAATTTTTAGAAGTTCATTCTGGTAGAGAAACTGAAATTTGCACCCAGTCATGGTCTTTCAAAGTTTGTGGTAGGCCTTGCAAATAACTTTTTAAAGCACTTTTGACTGAATGTGCCTTTGGGTGTATTTCAGGCATTAAGACTGAGATTGGGTGTTACACCAAATAGCTCAACATGGGAGGGAATTTGTTAATCACTATATAATGATCGTCTACTTATAGGGTATAACATAAAACTTGAGTGGCCATACAAACTTGCACGGACACATTTCTTGAAAAGGTGACAACTTATGGGAGGGCCATTGTGACCAGCCTCTTTTATTCTCATGCAGCCTTGATGGTAATGGTTCAATGAAAATGCATCACACATAAATGGATTTGTTGGTGTAGGATATTTCTTTTCTTACCATTTAGCTTGCTTTGTTGTTTTTTGTACATTGCGGAAGTTTATCCCACATGTATTGGGATGTTGGTTCCTTGCCTTTCTTCCACCTGTTTTGGGGAAGTTAGTTCCACATGCATGGTATGGTTGGGATTCACCTAACTTCTACCTATATGTACACCCCTTTGTGAGCTTTATTGACATGAAATATTTAGAGTCTTTTAGATTGTGGTGAGCTACTTAGTTGTGAGCTATGACAGTTTTGAGAGCTGTGAGTTTTGAGCCTTTATTATACAATCCATCTCCATTTCTGAATACATTTATTGCAGTTTCTGCTAATTTTTTGATTTTTAGTTTCAACAAATTGTTTGTTCATCAACTAGTCTTCAGTCTTGGACGTCTTCATCAATGGACGAATCTTTCATAGTATCAGAGCTCCAGGTTTCTGGTATTGAACACTGTTATTTCTATTGTTGTTTATTATGAATTCTGGAAGAGTTTTCTTAAGTTTGTATTCTCTAAAAATTGTTGAGTGAAAACCCACATATTTGTGTGTTTCATTTGCGATTCATTCCTCTAACTGCCGTATGACATTGCTATTAACGCTTGCAAGTATTTTATCTGTAATTGACACTTGCATGAGTTTGTTGTGGTTGTACAAGGTATGTTTGCAAATTTGAAAGTCTTTCAAAGACTTCATTGTCTTGTGTAGGAAACATGATTTCCATTTCCATTTATAAATATATCTATTGCAGTTTTTGCTTATTTCTTGATTTCTAGCTTCAAGAGATTTGTATGTTCGATCAACTAGTCTTCAGTTTTGGACGTCCTTATCAATGGAAGAATCTTTCATGGTATCAGAGCAAGTTATTAAAAACAATATATTGTAATATGTGGATATTAACTCACAAAGAGTAAAGTGATTGCTGTTTTGTCATTCATTCCGTAAAACTCGCTAGTCCAAGACCGGAGAGCGAGGCCTAGTTTGGCGGGAGGACAAAACCCTATTGCAAACAAAAAAAAAAAACTCTCTTCTTGCTTATTCCTCATTCCGCATTTGATCGCTTGCTCTACTTGAAGGTCATCATCCACACAATGGAGGTAGACGTCGTTAGGTTGATGGGGCTCGTTATCGAGCAGAGTTAGTTTTGTTCTTTTATCTCTTTTGGGGGAGTTTTTCCTACAGTTTTTTTCTTTTCTCCACTTTATGAGAGTTTTTATGTACTTGGGTACCTCGTTAGGCCTCGTTGTCGGGACGCAATCCTTCTACCCACCTAAGCTATGCTTAAGGGGGGGTGTTGTGTGATGACCCAATTTTTTTTTAAACGCCGAGATAAAACAACTACGGTGCAAGGATTCTAAAGAAAACTAACACAAAAAACATAATGAGACCCATAACTGTGTTATAGTCAACACATGAACTAGACTAAGTTATAAATCACTAATGATACTATTAGGAAGCAATTATCCAGTTAGTACTCGGATAGGGTAGGTTAGTCCACACAATAAACTTACACACTCCTCTCCATTCACTTCCTATATGGCCTTCCTAGTAGAGCCATTACCAACTTATAGTCTTACCCGAGTACCTGTAACAACCATAAAATAGTTTGCACCTCATAGGGTAAACTAGAAAGAATTCAGAAAACAAATGCGAGGGAGAAATGGATTCAACAAAAGAATCATCATACTAAGCTTGCTTAAACAAGATCTACAAAACTTTAGATAATAGTCAGTATCTGTTTTTAAAACTATTTCCAAAAGCAATACAATATAAGGTATTTTTAACAAATGCTTCACTTATTTTTGGTACCAATGAAGACCGTACGAAAGTGCTATCCATATGATCATTGTACCATGAACATTGTAAGAATAATTGCCTTATATTCTCGTACTCTTGACATGACAATAATTACAAATTTTCACTTTTACAGTTTAGTCAAGTCTTATTTAGTTTCACAATGATGGACATATCCCAATAAGTGGCCATCTCATCACCAACATGTTCAACTTAAGTTCATGCATGTTGCCCATTAACCATCTCATAAGTCTTGGTATACAGATCAAACCCTTATTCCAAGTCTTATGCATCACTTGGTTAATATGTGTGCAACACTAACAAACCATATCATAATAGTATGAAATTCATTTTGTCTTAATGTTTCAAAAACCATGCTCAAGTTATGCTTGTGAATATTTATAAAATTCACCTCAGCCAACAATACATTTAAGATTAGTTACTAATTGCACCAATGAGAAGATAACCAAATATTTTGTATTGTATTTAATTTCCTTTAACAAGATAAGTAAATTACACCTAGTTCATTACGACCCTTAGAGTTTACTAAACTCATCTTAGATATTTGCAAAAGATGATTTTATTGCCATTAATCCTAGAAATGATTCGCGTTTAGGGATGACAAACAAAATGCTCAACTTGATTGCAGGGTATTAATTAAGATGTCAAGATGGTCCTACAAATTAAGACTCAAGCATACAAATCTACAAAAGTAGCAATCATTGAAACCGAACTCAATTACTTTAACATTCCAGCATTTCACTTTAATTCAAGAAGAATCTTATGACAATTCCACATCATTACAGGGTTCTTTATTGATTTATTTATGAGTATCAATCATGCTTTGTCATAACTAAGATCCAAAATAACACAAGTAACCTAATATTTGATAATAACCAGCCAAGTATGTAGGACTATCTAAATAAGTTACGTTTATAAATATATAACCTTGTTATAACAACTCACACTTTACATAAATTATGATAAGTTCAAATATTCTTCTTAAGCAACTTGCACACATTAATGTAAATGTCTCAAGGTAAAATCAATAACAATATGCGGTTGAAGATCTTAAGAGACAATCTTATACTTTTATAATCGTAATTCCCACAAGCACTATCTAAAGTTACAACTTAAAATCTGAACCTCTCAATAAAGATTAATAACAACTATAACATAACTAATTAAGTGTACATTCTCTCTTTTCGATAATCATCTTACTATTATGCATGCATTTCACATTGATGGGAAAGTTCATCAATAACTTAAACACCAATACTCCTTAAGACACTTTTGAATACAAATAATAAAATCAAATACAGTTTCTAAAAGGTAATCATTTAGTCATTAAGTTATGAATTAACTTAATACTAAATAAAATAGAAAATCTCTCATGCAAACAATGTAAGATAATCTTGTTGAAAGAAATGACAACTTAATATATCAAATTACATTATCCTCAAAAGGTAAAGGAGTACATAAACAAAAACTAAATGATTGAGTTACATAACAATCTTCAACAATTAATCCTCCAACTGTCCCTAAGAATACAATTAAAATCTTCCGCTTGCAGTGTCAATCAAAAATCCATCCTTCGCATTCCAATGAGCCCAACCATAAGTGGTCCCTAGACCACCCCAACTATCAATTGGTTGCAGATCCAGGCAGCAAGATAGACGAAGAAAAAGATAACGACAAAACAATTCTGAGCTTTCTTGATAAACACAACAATTTATATAAAACAAGGAGAAGAACTCATTCACATTCCAGTTCATGGAGATTAGTGTCTCGGCACCTAATCCAAAGACTATAGCTCATAACCTTGAGCTTTGCATATTGAACCTCACATTATATTCAAGTGAATACAAACATGAACTTCAGCTGTATACATTCTATAGCCTTTAAATTATTTGCCATTACGCTAAACTAGGCAATCTAGAATAAGAACACAGTTCTGCAATATCAATAAATGATAAATATAAAAGATCGAACCTCAACAACCTGTTATTAAGAATAATAAAATCGAAGTTTTATAACCATAATCAGAAAACCCTTGACTCACAAAGTCATTAAAGAATAACCTTGAATTCGAGTTCAAGCAACAAAGTAAACAATCTAATGATTCATGAATACCTTACCAGCATTCTTCCTATTTCATACAGGTATACAACTCGCAGTCCCATAAGACAAACATAATTTTTTTGCCAATAAGACCAAACTAAAAGGTCCAACAGGCAAGTATTGATTTCAAAACCATAATCATTGTAGAATGATAAAATAATCAAGATTTTTAAGTCAAAACACCTCATGACTCATTTTACCATTTTCTCAAGAAATGATTGCAAGCAAATTTAAAATCTACAACCTTGAATCAACAGGGTAAAGAAATGATTACACAAATAAACAAAACTCAATAATGACCAAATCCCATTCAAGAACAAACACAAAAAATCATTGCATTTGAACGGAAAGACAAACCCTCAAGAGATTATTCTAGCGTCAACCATAACCATACTGCAATCATCAACAATCATCAACAAAACCCTAGTGATAAAAATCAAAACAAAACAGTCCTTATTTACGATGGTTGCATAACCACCGTGAAACCCATCACAAAATTGATGGCATCTACAGGTTTAAAACCCTACTTCATAACATTCAAGGTTTCTATAAAATAAACAACACAAAAATCTCATTTTGCTTTGCATGCCAAGAGAAAGATTTCGAACCAATTTAAAATCGAACCCAGAAATCCAAACAAGGCCGAGTACTTACAACTGTAAAAGAAAATAACAAAACTTACTTGACAGTTTTGAACGAAAAATGCAAGAGTTTGAATCACCCCCTATTTCTCCTTTGCCAAAAACCTGAGTTGTCTGTATTTTTCCAACTCGCCTCAAGAAGAACAAAAACCCCCAAACAAACTCCACAAAAATCTTTCCTTATGGCCGACAAACAAAGCCACGACTGCAATGGTAGTCTCCGTGAAAAAATCGATGCCATAATGGCCATTATTTCCACCAAACCCTCAATGGCAGCCACAAGAAAAATTTCGGCAAAGTTTCCCCCTCCAACTAGGGTTCCATAATGGCATCAAATAACCAAGCAAAACAATATAACCAAACAGAAGTCTCTCGATCCCTATGTCCTCGTAAAACGAGTTAATGCCATCAACCTAAGTCAAGGCCACAACAAAACAAGATAAAACCAACTAATGCAAGCCCCATGTGGCTCGTGGCCCCTTTTACTATCTTGCTTAGGTCTAGACAAGTCTTTGACTATGACTTAGTCACTTAATCATGCCATTAATGCCGGAGTCAATAGAGCCGGGGGAATAAAACATAACACGAGCATTCAAGACTAAGAACAAGTAAAAAATAAGTAGTCGAAGAAACAACGGAGGTCGAATAATCCTTGACCCTTAAGGGTCTCAAGACAAATAAAGCAAGCATCAATTATGACAGTAATACTTAACAAGAAAATGGAAAACAACCCAGCAAGAAAGAAAAGCTCAGAATCATTTTAAATTTTATTCAACTTGTTTCCAATTCGCCACCCTATTCGGCTGTTGTGATTTATAAGCAACCTAGCTCATTGTACATGTCCCTGCAATCACAAAACAAACCATCAACAATATATGGATAAGACAAGAATAATAAATGCACTAAGTAATATAATTGAATCAATTATAATTCATCATATACTGAATCCACTTAACAAAATTCATAATAGCATTTAATAATCAAGCGCCACTGCAAAAGTTCACAACATCATCAATATCTCAATGAAACAACAATGTCTCAACAGACAACTGAACCACAAATCATCTAGCTGAATCACATGATAAATCTCCACAATATACCACAATGATAAGCTACTAAATCAAACCAGTAAAAACAATCAAATAACCATAAAACAGTCATCAACTAAATCGTAAAATAGTATTATAAAAAAGTAACATGGTGTAGTATAATTTTTTTCCTACCATTTAGCTTGCTTAGTTGTTTTTTGTACATTGGGGAAGTTAATCCCACATGTATTGGGATGTTGGTTCCTTGCCTTTCTTCCACCTATTTAGGGGAAGTTAGTCCAACATGCATAGTATGGTTGGGATTCACCTAACTGCCACCTATATGTACATCCCTTCGTGAGCTTTATTGACATGGAATATTTGGAGTCTTGTGGATTGTGGTGAGATACTTAGTTGTAAGTTGTGACAATGTTGAGAGTTGTGAGAATTGTGAGCTTCAAGCTTTTGCTATGCAATCCATCTCCATTTCTGAGTACATCTATTGTAGTTTCTGCTCATTTCTTGATTTCTAGCTTCAATAGATTTGTGTGTTCAATCAACTAGCCTTCGGTCTTGGACATCCTCATCAATGGACGAATCTTTCAGGATTACCTTGCAAATTTTACAAAGCACTTGAGATTTTGGGGAATTAAATTTCCTTAAGTATATTAGGAGGCTTTTAGCTCAAAACTTGAGAGAATTGATTAACAAAGGCAACATAAATTCACGTCGAAGGAAAGTGATGTCGAGCTTATCATAAGTTGGTAATTTATTCACAACTCGATGTTTCATGAAAAATATTGACCGAGGCTTTAGCCCTGCACATTAAACATATCTTGCCTCTAAGTGTGATTTTGGAGACAATTTGTTTGTTACATCCTTGATAATTTTACTACTGAAATAAGATTTTCTGGAGACATTGCCATTGAAATAAAAGATCTCGATGTTTCAAGCCTATCTGTAGTACCCATCATCAAGAGAGAATGATTTTATTTCACAAAGAATACAATGTACAATATAAATAAGCTGAGCTTTGGATGTTTGACCTTTCACCTTCTGAGAGTTACTTTAATTTTTTCATTAAAGTTAATAGGGGTTTCCAAGAATTACTAATAATGAAATCCTCATCCTTATTTAGATTATTAGGATATTTTTCTGTTTCAAGAGTTTCTCGCATCTGTCTTTCCTTCCAATGGTCAACTTGCACAATAAACTTGGCCTCTTCCATGCAAATGTGGTGTTTAAGAACAAAGAGTGTTCTGCTAGTGCCCATTTTTCAATTCGTTCATGTAGGATATCTCTGGTGTGTTCCTTTAGTCGAATATGTAAGGATCTCCCTGTTTCACCGATGTATCTTCTGCCACACGAGCAAGGTATTGAATAAACTCCACTGAGTAATAATGGGTTTTGAGGGTCTTTTGCTCTATCTAGTTTATCTCTCAGAGTATCAAAAGGGGTGAAAATTACTTTGATTCCATTCCGGGAAAGGATGCGAGCAATCTTGTCTGTGGTGCCCTGTATGTATGGAACTGAAATCATAGGTCTTCTATCTTCTTTTATTTCTCTGGTAGTTATATTTTCTTGAGAGATGGCCCTTTCAAACGCCTTTTGAATTTGTCTGCTTGTATAACCATTTGCTTGTAGAACCATGGTGAGATATTCTAATTCTTGTCTCAGGTGTTCTTTATTTGAAACTCGGATTGCCCTTGTTGCCAAAGTGTTTAGACTGACCATTTTTTGGTTGGGGATGGTGTGAGCCACTGCCCATATAAAGATCCGTGTGTGTTTTCTTTCTGACACTTGATGTAAGAGGTTCCCATCTTTCTTAAAAATTAAAACATCTAAAAATGGAAGCTTCCCATCTTCTTCAATTTCTATAGTGAATTGGATATGAGTAGAAATTCCATTAAGGTAGCTTAAGAAAGAAGTCAATTTTTCTATGCCAAAGGGCCAACAGACATGTGTATAGTTGAATGCAGAGCCCTATTTTTAAAATCTTCAATATACATATTAGCAACCACTGGGGATAGAGGAGATCCCATGGCCACTCCAACTATTTGTTCAAAATATTCACCTCTGAAAGTGAAAAAGTGGAATGGAGGCATATTTTTACTAGTTTTGTGATTTCAAGGGAGGTAGCTCTACCAACTATTTCAATCGCTTCTTCAATGGGTATTCTGGTGAACAATTGTGTTACATCAAAACTGACCAAAATATCATCTTTTGTACCTTTTTCATTTTTTACCCTAGAGACAAATTGTGCTGAATCTTTTAAAAATGAGCTGGTTTGACCAGTCAGATGTTTTAATTTTTTAGCCAAATATGCAACTAGATTATACATTGGAGAGCCTCTAGTGTTAACAATAAGTCTAAGAGGATTACCTACTTTATGAATCTTTGGAGCTCCATAAATTCGAGGTACAATGGGCGCATTAGGCATGAGTCTCTTTTTCGTGAATTCATCAAAGCTGGAGTCTTTAATGGCCTTTCTTATGTCTCTCATTACTCTTTCCATAGGATTATGCTGAATCTTTTTATAGCTCCCACTTTCCATAAGATGTTCTTCCATTTTTCTGTTGTGATCTTCTCTGTTCAGAATTACAGTAGAATTGCCTTTATCAACTTTGACAATTATGATCCCTTTATTATTCCTCAGTTTATTGAGAGCCTCTTCTTTCATGATATTCCTGTTAGGCGGTTTTGCTTTTTTGAGAGTGCGGGTGCATTCCATTCTGATTTCTTTTGCTACTTCTATGGGTAGGCTCATTACTGTAGCTTCTATGTTGCCAATTAAATTTTCATAGGGGATCTGTTTTGGTGCTACGGCAAAGCCCAGTCCTCTATTCAAAATTTTTATTGATGATGCGTCTAATTCCAGGCTGGATAAATTGACCGTGCTATCTTTTAGCTTTGGCAGATTATTACAAATTTGATTCAGTTCGTTTGATGGTGTTCTAGACGTTTCAGCATTCCACCCCTTGGTCGACTGTTGGTCTTCCGCGTTTGACCTTTCAGCTGCTTGTCCATGGAGTGATTGTTGGCCTCCCACGCTAAGTGTTGCAGCTACTCGTTCATGGAGAGACCGTTGGTCTTCCATGTTAGGTGTTGCGGCTGCTCGACCATGGAACGCTTCTGTATTTTCTCCTTGTCGATGCAGATGTCAATCTGGTGCGCTGGTAATGTGCAGTTGTTCTTATATGTGAGCCCACGTTGTAATTCTACTAGTTTGTTGTTTGGAATGCTGTGATTTTAGAAGTTTATGGAATTTTTTGGCATGTTTATTCTTGCAGTCTGTGAGTAGCTTATCAGCATTTCTAAATGAAGATGTTTTATTATTTTCCATATTTCTTTGTTCAAAACATTGGCTAATTTTAGATATAATTTGAATAACTTACTAGAAAATAACACAAGATCCCTACGAGCATACTGAATTTCAGATTTTATTAACGCCAAACTCGGTCTTAAGAAGATCCTCTCATTGTTATTATTGCGCAGGAAATGATTTAATTTGGCAAAAACTTGGCACGATTTTGTGGTGTTTGCATCGTTTTAAAAAAGCCAAATCTGAAATCCTTCGTGAAACTTTCAACCTTAAAGACTCAAAAAGTCTTATCTCAGCATACAACGCCCTTCCATGGAGGGAGATGGTTACCTGCTTTAGGCTTAGGCAGCGGGAATCTAATGAAATAAGATTTTCTGGAGACACTGCCATTGAAATAAAAGATCTCGACATTTCGAGCCCATCTGCGGGACCCATCGTCAGAAGAGAATGATTTTTATTTCACAAAGAATACAATGTACAATATAAATAAGTTGTTTTTTGGATTTTTATTACTATTTGGAACGGATAGAATGGCCTCATAGGGCAAGTATTGTCTTTGTCAATATAAAATACCATTCATTTAGACCAAGTTTTGGACTGCTTATAGATCCTTTGACTTTGTCAGAAGTACAATTGAAGTCAAACAGGGGTGCCCTCTCTCCTTGACTCTCGTTGGGATTTGCATAGACAGGCTTGAGGACATTCTTGGACAGGTCACTCATGCTGAGGATAGTTGTACTTGATTGCTATACTAATTTTTTTTGATGATGTGGTCCTACTTCATTCTTAAGGCTTTATAGAGATAAATTATTTTGGTTGCTTTTGTGAGCTTTGGTAACTAGCAGTTAACCCCAGTATTTCCACAAATGTTGTCTCTAAGTTTGAAATTTTCTACAAAGGCTAGCTAGAGGCGATCACAACTTAACCTACATGGGGGTTTTGTTTATGGGTCCATCTCTCAATCCAAAGGCCGCTTTTCAATTCTAGCTTCATAAGGGATATACCTCTCTCCGCTTTGGAGTGTTAGTGCTTTTAGATAAATTTCAAGGATATCCCTTCGAAGATGTCTCTTTAACATACTTATCAAACTTCTTGTTATTTATGGTTTTCAAGGTTTTGGGCGTGATGTTAGGGTTTGTTGATTGGGTGCTTTTTGAGAGAGTATAAAATATCATGTTTCAACGTATGATCTATTGAAAATAGACAATTCCTTAGTGCATTGTCCAAGCTGAATTTTTTGTCCAGTTTATTTGTCTTGAGAATGTCTTCAACCGCATTTGTTATCTCAAAATTAGGTCTCTGATTGATTTAGCCTTTGTCTCGAGAATATATTCAAGATTATTTTCTTCATAGTGTATTGCCTTCGTGGGTCTCCTTGGATGACAAGGATGTTGTATTCAAAGATCAATTTGCTTCAATTTAGTGACTTCTCCATAAACTGACGTCCTCCCTCTAAATACTCCTTAGACGTCCCTTACCACCTAACTATGAAAGGACAGCTAAATAGACTCGTTGAGTTGGCAGAGGACACACATCGACAATATATTAATGTCACTTGGATCTCCTCTCCGTAGTTGCAAGATGGATTTTTATGTCAAGCATTTCTTGCAAATTGTCGATGGTATTAGGAACCAATCATCCATACCATCTTCATTGTTACTAGGATTCCCTTTGATGGTTGTGGGTATTGTCTCATCATTTATAAGTCAAGGTAGGCCATCATATTCCATGAGGTGACAAGATTTTGTCTTCACACTCCAAATTAGTGCGGATCCATGGGACCATTCACAACTCCCTAGATCTCATCGACATAACCATTCTAGCCCCAGCCCCAGCCCTAGGGGTCAGACTAGACCCACTAAATCGTCGCGGCGAGCTACCCCCTCCAAACAACAGCACACGCGACAGACCAGACACTCCACCTCCTCCACTGGTTATCCATCTCTTTTGAGTTTCTTTTTGGCAGCCTTGAATGTTAGGAGAGTTGTGTCCACTCCTTGAGGGACTTTCACATTGCTTCTCCTAGTTCTTCTCTTTTATTGTACTTTCCCACCCCTTTGTTTAGTTGGGATCATTGGCTGTGGGTTGTTCTTCGCCTCTTTTGTTTGTTGGCTCCCGCTCTTTGTTGTATTGTTTCTCTTTCCACATTTTGTTCTCCGTGGGAAACCGTTTGGTTTCCCCACTTTGCTCTAGCACATTTTATGCTCCGCAATCCCTTTGACCTACTTTTGCGGTCATTTGTCGGACATTAATATTTTTATCTTATCTTATCTCTACAAGAAGCAAGCGAAGAAGCACTTTATTTTTAGGCATTCTGTCTATTTTGAGCTTGAAAGGAAATATCATTTTTTGTACAAACTCAATAGGGTCCCTAGGCACCTTTCTATATTATCTTGATTAAAGATGCTTAACCCTTTACCTTTGGGAAACTCACTTTTAGACATTGGGATTTATAGGGGACTCCTAAGACTTCTTGATTGATTACCTCCTCCATTCAATGTATTACAGTCATTGAAGGTGCTCATTATTGTAGTTACCTACACAAATGGTGATAGACGAGTCAGATCATATCCCTCTTTGTGAGTGGCTGCTAGACCCCATTCGTATTATTCTCTCACTAGGCACGGGGTCCCAGCTACTCTAGAATAGAAGATCATCTACTCACCCTTGCTCATAGTCCATGCTATAGGTATGACCATGCGATACCAATTTTCTCTCTTCTTTACAGGGTCATCAACCATGGATGTAAGGAGAGGTTCTGATCTGAGTTCCTTGCTTCCTCCTAGAATTGTCTAGTGAGACCTTCTTATCCCAAGCCATCATACTATGGACAACATTAGATCCGATATTGGTCTTTTTGTGGTGATAGATGAGGATGCTTTTTGTGCTTTGAACTCTCTCCATGTTACAGCCAACCTTGGTTTCCATTGAGCCTCTACTCTTGCGTTTATTGGTTGTTTGTTTGGCGAGGGGACTTCTTTTGACATGGTTATTTGTATTATATGGCTGCCTTTTCCGACTTTATCTAGGGCTTGTGCATTTTGGGTTCACCCCCTCTAGCTGCGATCTTTTAATGTTATAGTTGTAGTTACTTTTTCAGTTCTTGGATTTCTTTTTAGCACTCCTTGATATTGTAACTCGTACTTTGGTCATTTGTGGACATTAATTTAATTTCTTTATTTCTTTCATGTTTCTAGGCTTTTGTCCATACTTTTTGAATGTAGTGGAAACTTTGTTTTCTAATGGCTTAGCTTGCCAAATAATCAATGGACAAAAGTAGAGAACATGGGAGCTATTTATGTTCATTGTAAGGGCCGCCTCTCAGTACTTGTAGTATGCTTCATTTGCAAAAGTCTTGAACTATGTACTTAGCCAAAATCTTATCCAAAGGAAAATTAAAGTCACTTATTTCCAAGAATAGAGTTGGGCCAACTTGTGAATGACCATCGATGACACCAAAATCTTAGTGCAGAAACATGGAACAATGCTTTGGAGTGTTTTCTATTTTCAGCGACACCTTAAGGTCTAAGATTCAACTGAAGAAGATCTAGTGCTATCAACAAAGCATGGAACCTATGTGCTTATATCACGAGCCTTGGTTGGTATGGATTCAAATAGGTTGAATTTTCAAGTTTGATGGCATTTCCTTTGCCTTGTAGGCCTTGTTGCTTTTTCTTTGGCAACAATTCATGCAAAGAGTGGCAAAATATGGCATATCAGATCACAAAGCCAATGTCTCTAGCAGCTATGTTTGAGCTCCATACAAAAGTCCTTGCAGTCACTCATGTGCATTATCCTTCCTGTTGAGCATCTCTATTTTTTGCCTATCACAAGCTCTCATAGGTTTTTTATGTCTTTTATTTGTTATGAGACAGTTGCTTTTCCAAAAGCTGTGTGATATTGGTATTTGAGATTTTCTTTTGTTAGTGCCATCATTAGGCTTTATGAGACAATTGTTGGTGGATTTCAGACTTCCCATGGCCTCTCTGACTTTGTTATGAGTACCATTGGAGTCAATCAGGGTTTCACTCTCTCACCAATTTTTTTCTGTTATTTACATTGAGGAGATTGAGGACTTCCTTCAACAACACACTGACATTGACTATGGCTGTATGTTGCATCATCTTCTGATTGCTATTCTACTCTATTGATGATGTTGTCCTGCTCTAACTTTGTCGATGTTTTACAAAGACAATTTGATGCCCTTGCCCATTTTTTCAAGTTTCAAAAGCTTGTGGTAAAACTTAGTAAAACTAAGGTAATGGTCTTCAACACATTTAGTATTGCTCTATCCAAGTATCATTTTTTCGATGATGGTGAGCTTGTAGAAATAGAAGAGGTTTATACTTACTTGGGATTCTAGTTCACTAGACCATCTTTTAGTCTGTAATATCCCCAAATACAAAGGGGATCATACACAGGAACTGCATTAATGTAAATAAATCACCAGCGGAATCGCCTAAACCAGCAACAATTAAATTAACTACAGCATCAACTAAATGAAATAGATTGTCCATATGGGAAAGAGCGCTACATTTAATTCAAGGAATAAAAGTTATATTAATAAAAGTCGTCCCATTTGATGAAAAGACATCACTTTGGAAAGGAGACACATCATTTGATGCAAAGCTATGAAGGGTATTTATAAGAACTTGGTGAAGGAAAAGGATATATTCATATTTGACATTCATTCCCTTATCTGAAGTTTAGGCAACAGCCTCTTCTTTTGTAATTGAGGACGAAACCCCTCATTTATTAGATACAAGGACGAAACCCCTTGATAGCAACCCCTCAAGGATGAAACCCTTTGAGAGTTCTCTATATGAATATCTATAACAAGAATTCCGCATTGCACATTTGATCATTATACAACATTATTTGTTATATAAATTTATTATCTTGTTAATAAGAACATAATTCTATATTCGTTGAATATTATTATTTTGAACTTTAAAAAGGAATTCTGAAAAATCCAAATTAACGTATAATATTCCGATTTGGGATATTACATAGTTTGTAGCTTGCCTCTTAGTCACATCTTTGTAAGGAATATGCCTCACTTTCGGTGTTGGAGTCCCAATGTTTTTAGATACATTTCTAGGATATTCCTTCAAACATGCACCTCTTCAATGCAATTATGAAGCCTATTGTTCTTTATGGGTTGGAGGTTTGGGGCCGTAGTTTTGGTTCATCTCACTGGACTCATATGGGGATAATAGAAACTTTTATGCATCAACTAATGATCCGTTGCAAATTGATGGTTCCTTATTGCACCATTGAAGTAGAGTTTGCTACCCAACCCCTTCGCCTTGAGGTTATCTCATAGTTACCTAAGCCTATAGGACGGTAGGATGGAGGGACGGGGTTTCTGGGATGGCAAAAAATTTCCAAAAATTTGGGGACGGTGGGGGGACGGCTAATTAAAATAATATAAATATTTAAAATATACAAATAAACTAAAAAAATAACCTAAAGAGATTAAAATAAGCTGAAATTCAAAATAATAAATGTAAAGTACCAAAGTTAAACATTATGATTGATCAATATAAAATATTTGTTGACGCTGTGGATTGCACCCTCTGAAAGAATACTCAACTCCTTTCCTCCACGCGGCACAATGAAGACATTCCTCTTGCTGTGGGTGGCAAATTTGAGGAATGAATCTCTAGATTAGGGGTTAGCTCCCCTTGATGCACCTTGAGGCCCTGAATTTCTATTGCTAACAATGGGGGGGTGAAAAGAGAGGGAGAGATACTATAAAATAGAACCTAACTAAGGTGGCGATGCACCAAAACTGATTTGTCTACTTAGTTTTCACCTACACTTGCACCAAAAGGAGCGAACAGACACTTCATTTGAATGAGAAACTAACTGCATCAACGCTTCAACAAGGGGTTTTATGGAGGTATAAGGAGGAACCTACCAGAGGTGTTTTGAAGACACACTGTTGGACAGTTGCTCCCCTGTGCCTATACTTCAATCTGGACACTTCTTGTTGACCTGCAGAAAAGAATTTTCAATACACTAGATATGCTGGTATAGACTTATGAAAGCATTAGAAGAAATGACTGAACATAAGACAAGACCGCAGGCATATGCAAAAGTGCAAGCTCAAATGGAGGTAAAACACTTCTTTTGATTAAAGGCCAATTTCTTTAGGGCTTCGCCATACAAATGCTGAGAGATCAGTTTCTCAAAATGAGAAGTTACAATATATAGAGAACTTTGGAAAAAAGGTCCTTGACCAGTCAAGGGAAAGGGGCCTATACTGCATTAAACACTCATGCAGCGAAGAAAAATAGCCCATGCTACTGTCGCTCTCCTTAAATGCGCCTGTGAAAGCCATGTTGTAGGTGCTTCAGATATTGACTTTGTTGTCCGAGCCTGCAAGAGCATGGGTCGTTTCTCCTAGCAACCGACAAGGCCATCCCTCATGTTCTGGGCCATGCTCTCTTGAATGCTCGTGTAGCTGGCTACTCATTAATGTCAAAACAAGGAAACATGGGCTGCTCCCTTGAATGCTCGCAACCAACTCTCTTAATGGCTATTCGGTGGAGACTATTCCACCTGAAAGCATTTACTTCTCCCGCTGACTTATGTGCCACCTGCCCTGGTCTGGTTCGTCTCTGCGCTTGACTTGTTACGCCACCTAGAGCGTTTGTCTTATATATGCGTGGCCATGTTCTGGGTTACCCGTTTTGCTTTTCTCTTTTCTTGTTATTTCTTTTTTTTCCTGGCAATTCGGGCTCTTAGAGCTTACGAAAATTCTCTCGGGCTCCTTTGACGGGTCGCTGAGTCTTCTTTTGGGCTCTCGGGCTTTTGAATTCCTTCAGACAGAATGTCCGAAGGTATTCTTCCTTTGTGCTTGCCACTTTTGAAAAAACTTCCTTTGACGACCCTTTAGGCCTCTGCTCATGAGTTCCTTTGGACATTTTGTCCGAAAGAATTGCTCTTTGGCTTCTCTCCAACGGCTAGCCCATCACTTCAAATTTGACGTCCGCGGGCTTGTCACCTCATTTGAAATCCAATGGCTATTTCACTACCCTAAATTTGACGTTCGTGGGCTTGTCACCAGATATTTGAATTCCAACGGCTAGATTATTACCTTAAAATTGACGTTCGTGGGCTTATCACCCCCTTTTGGCAATTCCTTCGGCTTTTTTGCAAACAGACTTTTCCGAAGGGGAAGTGACCCTTTAGAAAAATGAAAATGTCCTCTTTTCAAGGCCAAGTGCCCTCTGAAAGGGCACCTACCTTTCGGACTTTTGTCTTTCGAATTTCTTCGGCTTTCTTCACTTGTCGAATCTCTTCGGACAAAATGTCCGAAGGAATTCCTTTGGACATTTTGTCCGAAGAAATTCGCTCTTTGGGTGTTCTTTGGATTTCCTTTGGACAAAATGTCCGAAGGAAATCTCTCTTTGGCTTGTCAAGTTTCCTGAAGGGCAAGTCTCTTTCAGGCTTTCTGCCTTGACCTTTTGCTTCGACCATCTGTCCTCTGCAAGGACACCTTGAGTCCAAGGTTGCTCTTCTGGCTTTTTGAAAAGGTCCATTTTGCTGATTCCTTGCCTCTTGCAAGGGCTTTTTGGCCTCTAAGTCGCTTTTCGGAAGAATTGCAAAGGCCCTGTTTGACACCTAAGTGCCTTTTGCAAGGGTACCTACCTTTCGGACTTTCTGTAAACGACCCTTGACCCTTTGAACTTGGTCCGTTTTGCCGATAAAAAGCCCTCCGAAGTAACCTGTTTGCCTTGCTAAGAATCCAAGATCAAAATGAGTTCCAAATCGACTCATGCTTGTTAAAGACCTATTGGCAACCAGAAGAAGGAAACACTTGGTTTTTTCATGGAAAAAAGACCTGTTAAAGAAAGGCCCACAAGGTAGCTGCGGGATGAACTTGTCAGAACTTGGGGTAAAAGACCCTGCAAGGAAAAGGAAAGAGAGGTACCCAATTTTGCCCTGCAAGACCAAAATTGGTCAACACATTTGACGATTCACAGGGGAAGCATGCCTGTTATGCTTGAGAAGACTGGTGGCTTAAAGGTCCATTGGGCATGGAGTCAGGATGCAGCTTGAAAGGCTGGCAATAACCTTGAAAAAATCTAAGAACCAATAAATTTTTTACCCCAAATGGTAAAGAAAACACATACAAGACTAAAAAACTACACATGCATAAAAGCACTTAGGGAAAACGAGGAAAAGATAGGGAAACTATGTACAAAACAAGAGAAAATTAGTGACAATGTTTAAGATATATTCCATTGACTGGAATATGTAGTTCTTCACCATCCAACTTGGAGAGTTGGAATGCATTATGTTGTTTGCATTGGGTGATGACATATGGGCCACTCCACAAGGCGCCAAACTTCGTGTGCCTTCTAAGTTTGGCTCGGTCCTCATCCCACTTCAAGACAATTTCACCTTTTGAGAAGCCTTTTGACGAAGATCTCTTATCAAAATGCTTATTTGTTTGCTGTTGGCGGCTGATCATTGCATCCATGGCTTGGTCTCTTACCTCTTGAAGCTTCATTAGTTCACAATACCTGACCTCCAGGCTGTCGCTCTTCGCCAATTGCCACTGATGGGCAATATCCAAGGTTGGCAACTCAAGTGAAATAGGAAGTCTAGCTTCCCTTCCATACACAAATGTGTATGGTGAATTGTCAACCGCCCTTTTAGGAGTGATCCTGTCTGCCCACAGAGCTGTCTTCAACTTGGCTTGCCAAGTCCTTTGATTTTCCTCCATTGTCATTTTAATGATCCTAATCAGGTTCTTATTTGTGGACTTAGCCAACGCATTCCCTTGTGGGTAGTAGTTGGAGGAAGTGCTGAGATAAATGCCATATCTTAATGCCCACTCACTTGTCTTTGTTCGCAAGAAAGCCAATGCATTCTCTGAAATGATTGTGGATGGGACCCCAAATATTGTCACTATGCCTTCGTAGAAGTCCAAGACTGCGCTCTCATTGGCTTCCTTCAAAGCAACAGCGTCTACCCATCTCGTGAAATAATCTATAACAGTCAAGACCCACTTGTGGCCATCACTAGGAGGGTTGATCATCGCTATGAAGTTCAAACCCCATTGCATAAACGACTGCTCCACTTGAATAGGATGTAGAGGCATTGCAGCCAGCCGTTGCTTCTCATCAAAGAAAACACATTTCTGACATCTCTTTACCCAAGCATATGTATCTCTGAACAAAGTGGGTCAAAAATAACCAGCCCTCATAATCCTTGCAGCCGTGGCCTTGGGAGCAAAGTGACCACCAACTGGTCCATCATGAAACTTGGACAGTACCCTGTCGACTTGATCTGAATCGATGCATCTCAAGAGTACCCCTGAAAATTCCTTTCTGAACAGCAATCCATCAATCAGGACATAAGGAAGAGATTGGAAACTGAAATACCTCCTCTTAGTTCTATCAAGACCCTGCGAACACTCACCAGTTCGAAGGAAATGAACCATGTCTTGTGTCCAGCTCTTCATGATTGCAGGTACTTCTGCTGCAGCTTCATCACGGAGTACCAAAACGTCTTCCTTCGGCTCTTTGAAGTCTGTAGCGAGGTGTTCGCACAACCCTCTTCCCCTTTATTAGTGTG
Source organism: Torreya grandis (assembly GCA_037957365.1). Taxonomy (NCBI): domain Eukaryota; kingdom Viridiplantae; phylum Streptophyta; class Pinopsida; order Cupressales; family Taxaceae; genus Torreya; species Torreya grandis. The sequence continues at coordinate 2,605,561 of JARHVA010001228.1, read as the reverse complement.
GTGGTTTTGATCTCCACATCGTACTCCATTACTTTGGTGATCCACCCTGCTCTTTTCTCATTCAAGTCACGACTCAACAAGAAATCTTTTACACTAGGATGTGGCACCATGATGTGAATCTTGCTATTAGACAACATATGTCTGAATTTCTTTAGGCTTCGTATGACTGCAAGCACTTGCTTTTCAACATATGTGTACTTAATCTCGTAGCCTTCTAAGCTCAGGCTAAAAAATATGAGACGCTGTTCTAAATTTTCACCATTCGCTTGAGTGAATATAGCACATATTACCTCTTCATTTTCAAAGTTGTAGAGATTGAAGTCCTTGGAGAAGTCTGGACTAGTCAGGGTGGGAGCCTAGGCGATAGCTTGTTTGATGCCTTCGAAGCTTTCTCTCCTCCTTGCTGTCCACGTGAACGTCTCATCCTTTCTCAGCGTGGAAGTTAGTGGCCTGACCAGTTCAGCAAAATTAGGGATGAATCTCCTAATAAAGTTTATTTTGTCAAAGAAACTTTGCAGGCCCTTCTTGTGTTTAGGCAAGGACAATGCTAAGATGGCATGCACTTTTTTCGGATCAATGGTCAAGCCCTTTTTTGAAACGACATGGCCCAGGAGTTTGCCTTTGTGGACAACAAACACACATTTCTTAGGGTTGAGAGAGATGCCGAACTCTCTACACCTCTTGAAGATTTGCCTCAGGTGTTTCAGATGTTGACCTGTCTCCTTGGAGAAAACTATCACATTATCAAGATAAATCAACACAATGTCATTTATCAAACCTTAGAAAGCCATATCCATAGCTCGTTGTAACGTAGCTCTAGCATTTGACAGTTCGAATGGCATCTTCTTGTAGACAAAAGTTCTCCACTTGGTGGTGAACGTTGTTTTGTATTGGTCGCAATCTTGCACCAGAATTTGATTGTACCTAGAGTAGCCATTCAGGGGGGAGAATCTTTCACTGCTTGCCACCATTTGGAGAATCTGTTCCATACTTGGGAGGGGATAGTGATCTCATAATGAGACTGTTCAGGTCTTTGAAATCCACACACAATTTGATCTCCCCATTCTTCTTCCTAACGGGGATCAAATTGGCCAACCAAGAAGAGTGTTTGATAGGAAAGATGATCTTGGACTCAATCAACTTGGTGAGTTCCTTCCTCATGAGAGGCTCAAGCTTTGGATTGATTGGCCTTTGTTTTTGCTTGATGGGTTTGGCACCTTCTTTCAACTCAATGGTGTGTTGGGCCAAGCTTGGGTCAAATCCCTTCAAATCACCATACTCCCAAGCAAAGACATCGGCAAACTCTTGGCATAACATAATAAAAGCATGCCTTTCTTCATTGGTACATACCTTCCCAAATGCAAGCAACTTATCTTTGAATATCTCTACCATTTCGTAATTCTCTTTCTTGGTTGACATGCTTGCTTTGTCGCTCTTGAACTGGTCATCCTCATTGAAGATGCTCTCAAGAGTGACCAAACCTTTAGGAAGTATGTTGGTCTTCAACTGAACAATCTGCCCCTCATATTGCTGCTGCAGCTTGGATTGATTCCTAGAAACGAATTCAGCTTCCCCCTGTAAGAAAAGTGTTATTTGTTGGTCACTGTCAAACACCTGTTAATTGGTGACATTGTTTGGTATGGAGGGCCTCACTATCACTTTTAAATGGTGTTGATTGCTGTCTTGTCTCACCTCCTTGGGAATATCAAACTGAGCACCAACTGCTGCTAGTCTATTTGCATGTTTGTTCTCTTTTGGGATGGAAGTGATGGTTGAAAGCAGTGAAGCTGTCTATTAGGTCCCACACCTTGTGCTTGTAAGACTTAAGTAGGGAGTTCTTGGTCAAGTTTTGACCCCTCACCTAGTTCACAATCAACTCACTGTCTCCAAACACTTGCAATTCTTTGATTCTTCTTTTCCTTGTCCACTTTAGACCATGAACAAGAGATTCATACTCCGCTACGCTGCAAGTGTAGGGGAACTGGAACCTGAAAGTTGAGAATTATTTTTCCTTTGAAGGTGAGACCAGCATTGCTCCACCACCAACTCCCAACTTGCTTCTAGATTCGTCAAAGAAAAGCTGCCACAAACCACAACTCTCTTGGTTTGTCTTTATCAAATTTGGCATGAGAGTATCTTTCTCATTCATGCAGTAAACTCCAAGACCTGCCTCTTCGATGAACTTGTAAGGATCATGCTCAAATTATCATTTTCCCATTCATCTAGGAGTAGGTCAGCAACTCCTACAAGGGAAGATGATGGAGATTGGTCTACTTGGAGTTCTTCTTCATCAATGATGGTGTAGCTGACATTCGCTGCCTTGGGCGAATATGGCTCTAGGGGATCTTTGTGGATGGGCTCCGACTCAATCTTCACTTTGGTTCCATACTTCGTCCTAAAAACCATGTAAGACCAATTTGCTACCAAGTACCCACCTATCTTGGACGTGAAATCCCTGGATAAGCAAAGAGCGAAGGAAGGGGGAACATCTGCCACTACCACGTCATGGAGTATTGAGAAAGTTGGACAGGCATGGAGAGTTAGATGCAAGCCTCTTACCACTCTCAAGGTCTTCGCTGGTGATCCGTCCAACTGCAGAACTCCTTTGGTCATTTGCTCATATTTGAGTCCTAGCTTATCAGCTATGCATTTGGGCATAACTAAAGTGCTTGCTCCACTATCAATAATGCAATTGTGAACCAAGAAGTCACCAATAATCAAAGATAGATAAAAAGGAGGGACCTTTTCATCCTTCTTTGTTTGACCTCCCATGGGAGGAGCCCCATTCACTATCAACACATTATCATCCTTTGCTGGGACAGCTTGCTTGCTTAGCCCGTGCAATTCCTTTTGGAGTATATCATTTTAGATAAAAAGGAGGGACTTTTTCATCCTTCTTTGTTTGACCTCCCATGGGAGGAGCCCCATTCACTATCAACACATTATCATCCTTTGCTGGGACAGCTTGCTTGCTTAGCCCGTGCAATTCCTTTTGGAGTATATCATTTTGCCCTGGCATTGCTAAGGAATCCCACAATGAGATGTTCATATGCAGCTTCTTCATTTGGTCCACTACATTGATTGAAGGATTGCCCCCTTTGGAGGTCTCCTTGGGGACGTTTGTAACTTGTGGTGCAACCCAATGAGTTGAAACTGCAACTGGCGGTCTATAATTGAAAAACTTTTGATTTACTTGTGATAAAAGAGATGTTGCAGATGCTTGAGTAGCTACTTGAGCTTCCTCCATAGTTCTCTTATTGGACCTGGTATTGGCTACAACACAATCATCCTGATTATTTGTGCTCCCCACATAATTGACTGTGTAGAATTCCCCTTCCAGGTGGTTCATAAGAGTGGAATCAAATTGAGCCTGCTTGCTGTCCATCCCAGGTTGTGTTGACACTTCAAAACTTGAGAATTGGGCTATCTGATCACCTTGTGTGGTCATACTTTGATTTGGTAGCTTATTGGCATAAGCAACTTGCTCTTGACCATGGCCCAGGGGTGGATAATTAGGTTGCTCCTGTACCAAATTATTTTGAGTGGGGACAAGAACTTGGGAAGATGAAGGGGCATTTGGATTGTAGCTTTGATAAGCCCTGACTTGTGTAATCTAACTTTGTCCTTGAGTATAATTCTGAAAAGGGGGTCTATTTCTCTATCTGAACTACTGGTATCCTTGATTCGGCCTATAACTCTGAGCTTGCTGCCTCTTGAGGGCAACTAATTCGTTGGTAACACTCTGCAGTAGGCTCTTAACTTCGTGGAGATCATTTGCAGGGGTAGCAAACGACCTCTCTACACTTGGCAGAGGAGCTAAAATGGGCACACCAGGTTGAATTGAGGGTTGCAAATTAGGAAAGTGGCATATGAAGTCTAGGAACTATCTTTCCTGCTTGAATCAAGCAATTTTCAGTAGCTATTGTTATTTCATAAGCAGCGGGTAGAACATGTTCACCCATGGACTGTATCATGACAACAATGTCACTATTCAAGGCCTTCAAGTAGTAAAAGAAGGCATAGCTTGGGGTTGGCCTCACTAGAATTGGGATTCTGTCCTAAGTCTTTTAGAACCTAGTGTTAAAATCTTGCATAAATTCATGTGGAGCTCTCTTCATAGTGGTCAGTTGCTCAGCTAGAGACAAATGGTCACTTTTCTCTCCAAACCTATTTGTCAAGAGGGTCCCTAATTCATTCCATGAGCCAACTGAATTCATAGGCAAAGTCCCATACCAGTCCAAAACTTTTTCTTTAAAGGACAAGGCCAACAACCTGATGGCTACATTTTCCTCAGTGATATTATGGATGTTGCAGAGGTTGGCTATGTTTCTGATATGCTCAATAACAGTGATTGGGCCCTCTCCACTAAAGGGAGGAACACTCTTGAGAGCTGTCCCTAGAATTGGGTCATACTATAGAAGGTTCAAGGGAATCTGACCATTGAAGGCCACAAAAGGTAAAGCCATCACTGTGAAAGGATTCAACCGGGGTCTCCTCGTGTAGGTGTATTTTATAGCAGGTCTGGGAAAATGGTTTGCTGTGTAAGGGTGAGTAGTTGCAAACCTTAGCCTCTTTGCTGAGTTCAAAGCTAGCTCAACAAATTTGAAAGGGACACCCTTAGAAGATCTTGTGGTGACCTTAGGCATGGGATGCCAGTTTGATCACTAACCAAAGACTGAGTTCCTAAAATGGAGTCGCCAGATGCTGGATTATAGCTCTTTCTTTTGGATTTTTTACAGTAACAGGACCAACACCAATCCTGAAACTCATAGGACGCAAATTTTGTTCCACTGGGCGTGCCAAAAACTGTTGACACTGTGGATTGCACCCTCTGAAAAGATACTCAGCGCCTTTCCTTCACGCGGCACGATCGAGACATTCCTCTTGTTGTGGGTGGAATATTTGAGGAATGAATCTCTAGATTAGGGGCTAGTTCCCCTTGATGCACCTTGAGGCCTTGAATTTCTATTGCTAACAATGGTGGGGTGAAAAGAGAGGGATAGATACTATAAAATAGAACCTAACTAAGGTGGTGATGCACCAAAACTGATTTGACTACTTAGCTTTCACCCACACTTGCACCAAAAGGAGCGAACATACACTTCATTTGAATGAGAAACTAATTGCATCAACGCTTCAACAAGGGGTTTTATGGAGGTATAAGAAGGAGGAACCTACCAAAGATGTTTTGAAGACATACTGTTGGACAGTTGCTCACCTGTGCCTATACTTCATTTTGGACACTTCTTGTTGACCTTTAGAAAAGAATTTTCAATAAACTAGATATGCTGGTATAGACTTATGAAAGCATTAGTAGAAATGACTGAACATAAGACAAGACCGCAGGCATATGCAAAAGTGCAAGCTCAAATGGAGGTAAAACACTTCTTTTGATTAAAGGTCAATTTCTTTAGGGCTTCGCCATACCAATGTTGAGAGATTCCTTTCTCAAAATGAGAAGTTACAATATATAGAGAACTTTGAAAAAAAGGTCCTTGACCAGTCAAGGGAAAGGGGCCTATACTGCATTAAACACTCTGCAGCGAAGAAAAATAGCCCATGCTACTATCGTCTCTCCTTAAACGCGCCTGTGAAAGCCACGCTGTAGGTGCTTTAAATATTGACTTTGTTGTCCGGGCCTGCAAGAGCATGGGTCGCTTCTCCTAGCAATCGACAAGGCCATCCCTCATGTTCTGGGCCATGCTCTCTTGAATGTTTGCGTAGCTGGCTACTCATTAATGTCAAAACAAGGAAATACGGGCTGCTCCCTTGAATGCTTGCAATCAACTCTCTTAATGGCTATTTGGTGGAGACTATTTCACTGGAAAGCATTTACTTCTCCCGCTGACGACTCTTGTGCCACCTGCCTTGGTCTGGTTCGTCTCTACGTTTGACTTGCTACACCACCTGGAGCGTTTTGAGCGTTTGTCTTATATACGCGTGGCCATGTTTTGGGTTACCCGCTTTGCTTTTCTCTTTTCTTGTTATTTCTTGTCTTTTTCCTGGCAATTCGGGCTCTCGGGGCTTACGAAATTTCTCTCGGGCTCCTCCTTTGACGGGTCACTGAGTCTTCTTTTGGGCTCTCAGGGTTTTGAATTCCTTCGAACAGAATGTCTGAAGGAATTCTTCCTTTGTGCTTGCCACTTTTGAAAAAACTTTCTTTGACAACCCTTTAGGCCTCCGCTCATGAGTTCCTTTGGACAAAATGTCCGAAGGAATTCTTTCGGACATTTTGTTCGAAATAATTGCTCTTTGACTTCTCTCCAACGGCTAGCCCATCACCTCAAATTTGACATCCGTGGGCCTGTCTCCTCATTTGAAATCCAACGGCTATTCACTACTCTGAATTTGACGTTCGCAGGCTTGTCACCAGACATTTGAATTTCAACGGCTAGCTTATTACCTTAAAATTGACGTCCGTGGGTCTGTCACCCCCTTTTGGCAATTCCTTCAGCTTTTTTGCAAACAAATTTTTTCGAAGGGGAAGTGACCCTTTGGAAAAATGAAAAGGTCTTCTTTTCAAGGCCAAGTGCCCTCCGAAAGGGCACCTACCCTTTGGACTTTTGTCTTCCGAATTTCTTCGGCTTTCTTCACTTGTCGAATTTCTTTGGAGAAAATGTTTGAAGAAATTCGCTCTTTGGGTGTTCTTCCTTGGATTTCCTTAGGACAAAATGTCCGAAGGAAATCTCTCTTTGCCCTGTCAAGTTTTCCGAAGGGCAAGTCCCTTTTGGGTTTTCTGCCTTGACCTTTTGTAATGACCCCTTCTAGAATCTGATCTCCTAATGACCGTTGGCCTATTCTCGGAAATCCGTAGGCTACTCGGAAAGTGCAATTGAGGGTTTCCTATTTTTTAGGATGACTTTGATCAGAGTTTTGATGGCTAATTCCTTCTGGGTTTTTCAAGAGCTTCGCAGAGGTATGTTCGTTTCAGTTTTCTGAGCATTCTCAAGAATTTACTATTTTTAGTAAATTCTATTTTTGGCAGCTAGCAGGATTGTCGAAGGAGTTAACTTCCCCTCTTCAGTTGATTCATTCAGTTTTGGGCTTCAGATTTCAGTCTTGGCGAAATAAGTGAATTTCACTTAAAATAAAATAAAATAATAAAAAAACGTTATATTTTAACGTTGACCTTGGCCTAGACTTGATAACTTAATGTTATTTTAAAAGAGGGGGACTTGAAGGGGGGGGCGCCACATTGCATGGAAAGGGGGCGCCACTCTTAAGGAAAAGCTTCTAGAAGATGCCAATTGAAGCCTATAAAAGAAGGCATTGGGCTACCATTTGAGTATCTTGGTTTTAATGCATTGTTATGCTGCAGCTTTGGCTCTGGAACTGCTTCGGGGAATGAAGGCCTCCTAGCAAAGGCATCTCTTCATGCTTGAAAGACAGCATCTAGCGGTGAATTAGTTATTGATATTTGTATTTGCTTACGTATTGCTTCAGTTATTTCATTGTCAGTTCTTTGATAATATTAGAGTTCCAGATATTGTAGTTCTGTATGAGATAAACCTAGGGTTTTCATTCATAAAGGAAAAAATACAAAAAAATTAGTTCTGGGTATCAACCCATTGTTTTAGTTTGGCTTAGGCGCCCCTCTTCTCAAATTTTCAGAATTAATAAAGCTTGCATTCATTTCCTAGAGCAAATCGCCCTTCTCCCACTTGGACGCCCCTCTGGGGTTTGCATTGGTTTTCGTGTAACTCATTTGGATGCAGATTTCACCAGTTTATGGATGCTAACTTGGGCGCCCCATCCAGGAAGAGTATTTGCAACAAAAATCAAGAAGATTGGTTAAGTTTTGCCAGAGTTATGAATATCTGAAGAAATTAATAAGGGCTGGTTTTTTCTTCTTTCTAAAGGCAAATTTCAATTAATTTTGTAACTGACAGTAGTACTGGCAGCCTTCTTTATTAGTTCAATTTTCTTTAAAGTATTGTAATAGATTTCAGCTCCGCCTTATGGTAGCTACTAGCCCTATTGGGTTAGCAAGCACATTCTTGGTGTAGAGCATCCGCCCTATGGTAGCTACTTACCCTTTTGGGTAAGCAAGCACATGCTGGGTGTGGAGTAGTTTCATTTCAGTATTTCCTTTAAAGCATTGTTGTCAAGCTCACTCCGTCATATGGTAGTCCCTTACGGGTAGCACATACTTGACGTAGAGTTCTTTATTGTAATTACTCCGTCTTATGGTCGCCCCTACTCCGCCATGGATTGGGTAGCACATACTGGACGTTGAGTTCATTTCTTGCATCCTAGTGGCAAAGTATTTCAGTTTATTTGAGATTAACTTTAATCTGGACGGAACTTGCTTGTAATGTTGTAATCCAAATATTAAAAGTTAAAAAATTTGGTTCGGGATATTTCAGTGGTATCAGAGCCACGTATCCTGCCATCCTGTGGACAAACCATCTATGAGTGACCGCGAAAAGAGATATATTGCGAGAGAGGATAAGAAAATCGCAAAACAGTTCCAGTGGTATCAGGTTCCTGAAGGTCAGACTGCTTCAGAAATCTTGAGGGCTCATTGGGAGTCTTCTCAAGAAACAAATATGGCAGAAGGTGAAAGATCAGTAGGGGGTAACGAGAGGTTTACCAATCCTAGAAATGATAGTGGGAAGGGTAGAGAAAGATCCCTAAGTCCAGAAAAGAGATTTGAAAGGAAAATGGATGCCTTAATGGATATGGTATCCCTCATGTTGGGAAAAGTGGGTCAGAATCCAAATCTCCAAACCAATTCCTGCTATAGAGGAGAGCCTAGTGCCTCGAATCAATTTGATGGAAGTGTTGCTCAACTTGCTGCAAACAACACTTACATTTCGTCAAGGCCTTTCAAACCCACCTTTTTAGCCCCAGTCAATACCCAACCTGATCCTGAAGAGAATTCTTCATTTGTGGAACAATTGAGGCGTGGTCATGCGGAATATGACTCTCTCCCTGAAGAAATCAAAATGGACATGTCCTATAATGAATTCATTGATCATAAGAGAAAAAGTAAGGGTCAAGGGAGAAATTTTGATCACAGAAGAACTCCAGCACAAGGAGACTTGCACCAAGCTATCAACAAGCTAATGCTTTCCCACTTTGATGGAAGTGATCAAAGTTCTGCTCGAGCCTGGATTCAAAAATTGGACAACTATTTGGCCCTTAGGCCGATGGCTGAAGAAGATGCGATTAAATTCGCTACGCTACACCTAGATGGGGTAGCGCATGAGTGGTGGTACCATGGCCTGGTCACCTTGGGTCATGGATCAATCATTAGCTATGATGAATTCACCACTAGACTCATAGAGAGGTTCGAGAAAAAGGATCCCAAAGTGCATTTTAGGGAGTTGGCGCAATTGAAGCAATATGGCACTGTTGATGCCTACATAGCTGAGTTTCAAAGACTTTCAGTGATGGTCACTGGAATCACAGAAAGAAGATTAGTGATCTTATTCAGCGAAGGGTTGATAGAACCACTCAAGGGATGGATCAAAGCTTTTGATCCACCATCCTTACAAGAAGCAATGAAAAAGGCTAGAAACATGGAGTGGGCAGCTCCTAAAACTAAGTTCCATCCTAAACCACCCTTCCACAAGAAGGATCGAGGGAGAAGGTTTCAACAAAAACCTTACCAAAAGGAGTTTAACCAGCAGAAACCTCTTGGCAAAAGATTGGATCCGGAAACTGTCAATGAACTCCGAAGGAAGGGGCTTTGTTTCAGATGCAAAGATAAATGGTCTCCAGACCATGTTTGCCCAAAAGGAGTCAAATTCCATCAGATTGAGTATTACTCCGCTGGTGAGAGTAACTCTGATTCTTCGGACCAGCAATCTGATTCCGAAGATAGTGAAGTTGAAAGAGTCCCTGAAGAGCCTGAAAGCGAGAAAGAAAGTGGCGGCACGTTGGCTCAACTTTCAAGCTTCCAAAGGAATGAGTCCTTCAAAATCCGTGGGATGATCAAAGGGCAGCGTATTGTTGCTCTAATTGATACTGGAGCAACCCATAACTTCATAGATGAAGCTGTGGTGGCAAAGAAGGAGTTGCAAACAGAAGATTTTGAAGGGTTCAAAGTCATGGTGGCGGATGGATTCCACATTTCTTGTACCAAAAGGGTGCCCAACTTATCAATGCAATTGGGCAACTATGAGGTCAAAGATGACTTCTATGTGGTGAATATTGGAGATACGGATGCTGTTCTTGGCATTCAGTGGTTGCGTTCTCTTGGAGACATCTCTCTAAATCTGCAAACCATGGAACTCAGGTTTCAATCCGATGGAAAGAAGGTGGTGTTGAGAGGGATGTCAAATGGTGGCCCTCGAATAGTATCATTCAAAAGGATGGCGAAATTGATAAGACATGATCAAGTGGATTGGGCCGCTGAATTCATGGTTCTTCCGACTAGTCCTGTGGAAACAAAAATAGAGCATCCTCCCGATATTCAATCTTTACTCACCAAGAAGAGTAAAGTGTTTGCTGATTTGCCTCCTGGACCTCCTCCCGATAGAGGATCAGAACACATCATTGAGCTCAAAGAGGGAGCGAAACCGGTAATCATAACTCCATACCGGTATCCGAAGCGGCAAAAGGACGAGATCGAGAAGAATATTCAAGAACTCTTGAAGATGGGTTTCATCCGTCCAAGCAAGAGCCCCTTTGCTTCTGCAGTGGTTCTTGTGAAAAAGAAGGATGGTACTATGCGCATGTGCGTGGATTATCGTGCTTTAAATCAAAGCACCATCAAAAACAGATATCCCATACCCAGGATAGATGAGCTCATTGATGAGCTACACGGTGCCAAGTTCTTCTCAAAAATTGATCTAAGATCGGGTTACCATCAGATTCGAATGAGGGGATCTGATGTTGAGAAGACAGCCTTCAGATGCCACTATGGCCATTTTGAGTTCTTAGTCATGCCATTTGGATTGACTAACGCCCCGGCTACCTTTCAGTCTTGCATGAATCGTGTCTTTCAGAATCATTTAAGGAGGTTTGTGTTAGTATTTTTTGATGACATTCTGATTTACAGCAAGACTTGGAAAGAACATCTTAAGCATTTGGAGGAAGTGCTTAGTATTATGGAATCTGAGAGTTTGTTTGCAAAAGCTTCCAAATGTGAATTTGGGATGAATGAGTTACTATACCTTGGCCACATAATCAGTGCTGAGGGAGTAAAGGTGGACCCCGAAAAGATCAAGGCGGTAATTGATTGGCCACCTCCTGAGAGCTTAACTCAGTTGAAAGGTTTTTTGGGTCTATGTGGGTTCTATCGGAGATTCGTAAAGGGGTATTCACAGAATGCTGCTCCCCTTACCGATCTTACCAAAAAGGGAGCCTTTGTTTGGTCAGAAAAGGCTCAAAGTGTTTTTGACAAGTTCAAGAAGATCATGAGTTCATGCCCGGTTTTGGCAATACCGGATTTTTCCAAGCCCTTCGAGCTGCAATGTGATGCATCAGGTGAAGGTGTGGGGGCTGTCCTGATGCAAGACAAACACCCTATCGTGTTTGAAAGCAGAAAATTACGAGGAGTTGAAAGAACATATTCAATTTATGACAAAGAAATGCTTGCTATTATGCATGCATTAGCCAAGTTCAGACAATACTTGGTGGGGAATAAGTTCGTGGTTAAGACTGACCACAATAGCCTCAAACATTTCATGCACCAAAAGGATTTAAATGAGAGGCAACAGAAATGGGTGAGTAAGCTTCAAGCTTACGACTTTGATATTGAATATGTCAAAGGGAAAAATAATATAGTGGCCGATGCTCTTTCCAGGAGACCTCACCTTAGTTCATTGAGTGAGCTTACTTCAGATTGGAGAGACATGTTGCTTGCTGATTATGCTAAAAATCAGTTTGCAACTAGCATTCTTGAGGGTACTTTCCATGATGAAAGATACAAGGTGGTTGAAGGATTGATACACTATAAGGGAAGAATCTTTCTAGTAAATGATTCTAAGTTGAAGAAGAAAATTCTTTTGAATTTTCATGATATTCCAGTTGCGGGCCACCAAGGTTTTTTCAAAACCTATCGACAGATCCGAGAAAGGTTTTCTTGGAAGGGATTGAAAGGAGAGATTCAACGCTACATTCAGGAGTGTCCTGTTTGTCAAGCAAATAAAAATGAGCATACTTTACCAGCTGGGTTGCTACAACCACTCCCTATTCCCAATCAAAAATGGGAAAGTATTTCGATGGACTTCATCACAGGGTTACCCAAAGCCCAAGGGAAAGATTGCATCTATGTAGTGGTGGATCGGCTAACTAAATTTGCTCACTTCTTCGCCATCACCAGTACCTTTTCTGCAGCTCAAGTTGCAGATCTCTTTTTTCAAGAAGTGTTCAAATTGCATGGATTGCCAAAGAACATCGTGAGTGATAGGGACAGCAAGTTCCTAAGTAAGTTTTGGCAAGAAGTTTTCAGAATGAGTGGCACGGTGCTTACACCAAGTACTAGCTACCATCCGCAAACTGATGGACAAACCGAAGTGGTGAACAAGTGGTTGGAAGGCTACTTGCGAAATTATGTGTCCGAACAACAGAGAACCTGGGTCAAGTGGCTGCATATTGGTGAGTATTGCTACAATTCTACTTTCCATATGTCTATTAAGATGTCTCCTTTCTTAGCACTTTATGGATATGAGGCACCTAGTTTTGCAGACTTAGTGTTTGGTGACAGCAAGGCACCCCTAGCTAAGGATTTGTTGCAAAATAGCCAGGATATAATGAAGTCCTTGAAGGATAATTTGCAGATTGCACAGAATCAACAAAAGTTGTATGCGGATCAGAAACGTGTTGAGCGTTCCTTCGAGGTTGGAGATATGGTATATTTGAGATTACAACCATATAGACAATCTACTCTCAAGAAGAGTGGAGCTGAGAAGCTCAAACCTCGCTTCTATGGGCCCTTTAGGGTCATCAGAAAAGTCGGAGCTGTAGCTTATGAATTAGAGCTACCAATTGATAGCAAAGTGCACAACGTCTTCCATGTGTCTCGCCTCAAGAAGGCACTTGGACATAATGTGATTGCATCATCACAGCTACCCCCTTTGGACGAAGAGGGACAATTGGCACTAATTCCAGAAGAGATACTTGATGTTCGAGAACGTTCTTTGAGGAAAAGAACCATCCGAGAGTACCTGGTAAAGTGGAAGGACTTACCTATGGAGGATGCAACTTGGGAAAATGATGAGATTTTGCATCATCCTAGATTTCAATTGCTTGAGGACAAGCAATTTTGGGAAGGGCGGACTGTAATGACCCCTTCTAGAATCTGATCTCCTAATGACCGTTGGCCTATTCTCGGAAATCCGTAGGCTACTCGGAAAGTGCAATTGAGGGTTTCCTATTTTTTAGGATGACTTTGATCAGAGTTTTGATGGCTAATTCCTTCTGGGTTTTTCAAGAGCTTCGCAGAGGTATGTTCGTTTCAGTTTTCTGAGCATTCTCAAGAATTTACTATTTTTAGTAAATTCTATTTTTGGCAGCTAGCAGGATTGTCGAAGGAGTTAACTTCCCCTCTTCAGTTGATTCATTCAGTTTTGGGCTTCAGATTTCAGTCTTGGCGAAATAAGTGAATTTCACTTAAAATAAAATAAAATAATAAAAAAACGTTATATTTTAACGTTGACCTTGGCCTAGACTTGATAACTTAATGTTATTTTAAAAGAGGGGGACTTGAAGGGGGGGGCGCCACATTGCATGGAAAGGGGGCGCCACTCTTAAGGAAAAGCTTCTAGAAGATGCCAATTGAAGCCTATAAAAGAAGGCATTGGGCTACCATTTGAGTATCTTGGTTTTAATGCATTGTTATGCTGCAGCTTTGGCTCTGGAACTGCTTCGGGGAATGAAGGCCTCCTAGCAAAGGCATCTCTTCATGCTTGAAAGACAGCATCTAGCGGTGAATTAGTTATTGATATTTGTATTTGCTTACGTATTGCTTCAGTTATTTCATTGTCAGTTCTTTGATAATATTAGAGTTCCAGATATTGTAGTTCTGTATGAGATAAACCTAGGGTTTTCATTCATAAAGGAAAAAATACAAAAAAATTAGTTCTGGGTATCAACCCATTGTTTTAGTTTGGCTTAGGCGCCCCTCTTCTCAAATTTTCAGAATTAATAAAGCTTGCATTCATTTCCTAGAGCAAATCGCCCTTCTCCCACTTGGACGCCCCTCTGGGGTTTGCATTGGTTTTCGTGTAACTCATTTGGATGCAGATTTCACCAGTTTATGGATGCTAACTTGGGCGCCCCATCCAGGAAGAGTATTTGCAACAAAAATCAAGAAGATTGGTTAAGTTTTGCCAGAGTTATGAATATCTGAAGAAATTAATAAGGGCTGGTTTTTTCTTCTTTCTAAAGGCAAATTTCAATTAATTTTGTAACTGACAGTAGTACTGGCAGCCTTCTTTATTAGTTCAATTTTCTTTAAAGTATTGTAATAGATTTCAGCTCCGCCTTATGGTAGCTACTAGCCCTATTGGGTTAGCAAGCACATTCTTGGTGTAGAGCATCCGCCCTATGGTAGCTACTTACCCTTTTGGGTAAGCAAGCACATGCTGGGTGTGGAGTAGTTTCATTTCAGTATTTCCTTTAAAGCATTGTTGTCAAGCTCACTCCGTCATATGGTAGCCCCTTACGGGTAGCACATACTTGACGTAGAGTTCTTTATTGTAATTACTCCGTCTTATGGTCGCCCCTACTCCGCCATGGATTGGGTAGCACATACTGGACGTTGAGTTCATTTCTTGCATCCTAGTGGCAAAGTATTTCAGTTTATTTGAGATTAACTTTAATCTGGACGGAACTTGCTTGTAATGTTGTAATCCAAATATTAAAAGTTAAAAAATTTGGTTCGGGATATTTCACCTTTTGCTTCGGCCATCTGCCCTCCGCAAGGACACGTTGAGCCCAAGGTTGCCCTTCGGGCTATTTGAAAAGGTCCATTTTTCTGATTCCTTGCCTCCCGCAAGGGCTTCTTGGCCTCTAAGTCGCTTTTCGAAAGAATTGCAAAGGTCCTGTTTGGCACCTAAGTGCCCTCCGCAAGGGTACCTACGCTTCGGACTTTCTGTAAACGACACCTGACCCTTTGAACTTGGTCCGTTTTGTCGATAAAAAGCCCTCTGAAGTAACCTGTTTGCCTTGCTAAGCATCCAAGATCAAAATGAGTTCCAAATCGACTCATGCTTGCCGGACCCAAAGCACTTGGCAACCAAAAGAAGGAAACACTTGGTTTTTTCATGGAAAAAAGCCCTGTTAAAGAAAGGCCCACAAGGCATCTGTGGGATGAACTTGTCAGACCCTGGGCTAAAAGACCCTGCAAGGAAAAGGAAAGTGGGGTGCCCCATTTTGGCATGTAGGACCAAAATTGGTCAACAATATCATTAATAACATTAGTAATCATTAAATTTTAAATATTAATCCAAGGAGTAAAGGACCAAAATCATAAATGATAGATAATCTTCAAACTTCAAAATAAATACATCAACAATATTACAATGAGAAATGTACATGATGGACTATAGTAGAACTAGATACATCATACATTAGAGTTTTATTTTTTTTGATTAGCACATCAACAGTTTAATACACTAATGCCAAGGGCCAAAACAAAAAACATAGTTTGCACAAGCACAAGTCGCAACTCAAAAATCAGAATTATCATATGAAACAACATCCATGAATTGCTCCTCGCTAGAACTGTCACCCTTATCCTCATCCTTGAATTGGATCCCAATCAATCCCTGCTGCACATTATGCTCCTCTTTGACCAAGCTTGGTTCCTCAGGGTCTATATCTATTGATTCCAATTCTTTGTTCATTGTGGTACTTGTTTAAAATAATTATGGTATGATTGTTTTTTATCATTTCTTTTTGAAATGTAAGACCTTCCAATTTGCTATCATTGCAGTTAGAAGGAAGGTTTTAACTCTATTAATAATCCTTGAACAAGCCCATAAAACTCTTAATTGCTTTGATTATACCTTGCAATCTCCAATTCTTTGCAGATCTCTTCAACTATCCATTTATTGATTTTTATATCAAGATAATTTGAGGGTTTGGGGTAGTGCATCTTCCTCGATCACATTATTGGAAAATTTGCAAATAGACTGCACATAATATGTAATTATTTGTCCTCCCAGCTTCACAGGGGATGCCTTTAGACACCTTTCACTAGGGGCTTACAACCTATTTTGTTAATATTAACTGGGTCCCCATCAACATCAAGCAACAAAATCCAATTCAATTTGTAATCACTCGTCAAAATTTCATGCACAAACTTCAATAATCAAGAAAATATATGATTTTCACCACTACTGAGAATCTACATTATTGGATACACCCCCTCGCCCCACCTAGTTTGATATGGATATGATACGTATCCAATATGGATACGGGCAGGATACCTAGGGGATACAAGCAGGATATGTCCTTCCCCTTGCAGATATGCCCGAATACATTATCCAATACGGATACGGGCAAGATACACAGGGAATATGTGTAGGATATGTCCTGCCCATATCCCTTACGTATCCATTGGAAAAAATGGTTTTTTTCAATTTCACTTAATGACAAGTCAAATATGGACTTCAAAAAACAATTAAAAACAAAATAAAGTATACTCTCAACCCTAAAAGCAGTGTTAACGCTCATTTTATCAAAATAAAACAACGCATTTACCTTTCATTGCATTTTTACCTCTCATTGCACATTTGTTTTTTCATCTTTAATTTTTCAATTGCTTAGGATTGAAACTCCTTCCTTTTGCTAATCCTACACTATTACCTTTACCCATTTGGCACCAAGGAGTTTGGAGCTTGCAACGAAGAGGATTGTTGATTCAAGATAGGGTTTTAGTTTTGTTGTTTTTTTTTTAAAGTTTTTTTTGAGTTTTTAAATGTTTGTAATTAGTTTTAATTTTTTTCTGGTTTTTCTTTTAAACATTCTTTCAAGTTTCAAAAAATGTCAAATGCTTTAAATTTTAATAGCAATATTATTATTTTTTTACTGGGGCTATAGGGTTATGTTAGAATGTCTCATGTTTCAAGTGCTAGTTCGGTGGGCCAAGGTATAGCCTTTAAAGCGGATCCCTGAGCACCCCTTTGGAAGTATGTGATAATGTTAGAACAATTGCTAGGTGGAGGGTGTTTCCTTTAGCTTTGCTCAGAATGTAATTGTAATACAAGAGCTTGTATAGTCGGGTGACTGCCATTTGTGTGCGATTCTAGGCTTTGGAATCAAAGCTTGTCGTGGACCAAGCATAAATGGAAACCCAGAAAAGTGTTTACCACATGGAAAGATCCTTGCATACATCAAAGAGTAAGAAGTAGATGCCATTGTTGGGCAAAGATCGAAGCATCATTTGAAAAAGAAAGGATCTACATCTACATTTACTAAGCCCCCTATTGATCCATCTCGTGTTAATGTGGTGACCCCATCACACCCGTTTCTTTCTACACCCCTTTCGGCCACAGAGGGAGATGATTCACCTCTTAGTCACAAGAGAACAAAAGATGCATGCCCATTGGAAAGGGCATTCCATAATGAATCCAGGGACATAGTGGAGCAGATCATTGCATGTTGTGTTAATGCATGTGGGCTGCCATTCAATGTTGTTAGCTCACCATATTGGCAGGATATGGTGAGATCTATCAATTATGCCCCTAAAGGGTTCACCGCCTCAGGGTATGAAAATGTGCACACCACTTTGTTGACAAAATAAAGAAACCATGTTGAAGATGCATTGAAGCCCGTCAGGTATTCATGGATTGAAACAGGGGTGTCCATCATTTTCGATGGATGGAAAGATATGAAAAAATAGGCCATTGATTAATGTGGTTACATTATGCCCTAAAGGGGCAATGTTTTTTAGGGCCGTTGATTGTGAGGGATAGATGAAGGATGCACGATTCATTGCCGACATTCTGATACAAGCCATTGAGGCGGTGGGGCCTCAAGACGTTGCCCAAGTTGTAACAGACAATGCAAATAATTGCAAAATTGCGGGCATGTTGATTGTGGTAAGGTATGGGCACATATTTTGGACACCTTGTGTTGTTCATTCCCTCAACCTTATGTTATAAAAATTGAGGACCAAAATTAACAGTATCAAACAAGTCTATGAGGAGGTGAGCGAGATCCAAATATTTATAAGCCATCACATGTCCCAAGGCATCTTCAGGGCCCTCTCGAAGTTGTAGTTGTTGAAGGTAAATTTTTATTTAATCAGTCATGAATCATGTATATTTTTAAGTTTGTAATTTGTAGGATTTTTATTTTTTAACTTTCTTTTAATTTTATATGTTTTAATTTCGTAGGTTGTGTAACAATCCTTGCCCAATCTGCCCTTAATTGTCTCAATTTGCTGCCTTGTAATTTTTTCAAACACTTTGTAAGCAAAGTGCTTCTTGCTGGTTTTTGTTATAGTTTTGATGATTTGTTTGAATGACGATGGATTAAAGCTTCAAGTGTTTATAGAACAATGCAAGAATGACAATGCTAAGTTCTAGATGCAAGAATGACTTCTTTTTTTTTGTTCTTTTCTATGCAATTAGATGAATTCACAAAGCAAATTAATCACTTGCAACCAATGGACATTTAGTCGAACAGTTGGCATGCAACCTATTATCTTAATTCAAATACTCAAAAGGTAACTATAAATGACCAGCAACTTGTGATTCTTATTTGTATTGATGATTTGATACAATGCTCCACTAGACTAGCCAAGACTCTTGGCATAAACAAGAATTACAATTATATGGTACTCTAGTATGAAGGACACACACCTACAATTGCAAATATAAACCATACTAAAGGATGAATTGTATGCAATGAACCCTGGTGGGATTGAGGCACCCTTGAGAATAGATGGAGCAAGCAATTTCTCAGTGAAAGGATTATCTCCCAAGCCAAATCGAATTTTCCAAGCCAGCCGCCTTTGTTCTGGTCTGATCTCAAATTTAAAATAATATGCAATGAATATGCGCTGCTTCAAGCATCTAATATCATCTCCATACTCCAAGGAAGTGGGCATACCAAGCCAAACAGAGAATCGATGCAAAATGGAACCCCCACAAGCAAAAACGTTCCTACTAACGGCATCCTTCCTTGACTGTAAATATCTGATTTTTATATCAGATTTCTCTACAATGCAATCTGCTCTCTTAACCAAGGAAAATCGGTGCCAGGCTATATAGAAACCAACACTAAAAGAGAGCTATGCAACCTCCACAAATTCACCAAATCGATTTCTCCAAAATTGGCCAATGGCCACAAATTTTGCTCCAATTGAGATAATGAAAAATCACCTCCAAAATGCAACATTTCAAGAGATATTTCACTCCCTCAGTTATGCGATCAATGGGAGTTATTGTTCCCAAAGAAAAATTGATTCACTGCAGGAAACTCTAGGCTCCACCGGCATACCACATCAAAGACAACATCAAATCGGGATAATTCATAATGGCAGCCCACACCTCCCTTTATACTCTTTTTTTTTTCCCTTCATTTGGGAAGCTTCTAGAAACATCATATTATTTTATTATTATTTTTCCCTTTTAATATATTATATTTGCACTTTAATATAAAAAAATGAATTATATCATAAAGCACAAATATAACATCATCTTGTAACACGAGGTTTCTAAAAATAGAAACATTCTAATAAATCATTAGAAAACCTCCAGAATATGTCAAAAATTTTCCAAAGAAACCAATTGCCATTTGGGTAACTGCGGAGAGGACCTTCAAACCATGCCGTATTAGCTTACGAGGGCCACTGATAAGCTAATCATGTTGAAAGTACATTGTCTAACTAGAAGGGGACATTACAGGTTGTAAAGACTCGGCTTGCCTCACACACTTGTCTTGATACAACTTGTCAAGGTGCATGAGACATTGAGCAACATGGTTATCGACAACCTTTGGAGTGTATGGACGTAGGCAAACACAGAGGGCCACAAAGGTGAAAATGTGGATTCTTGATGATGTGTAGAGTATTTGCTTAGTTTTATCGAGCCTATCGCGAGTATGTTGAAATTTGTGGATATGGATCATCTATGTTTGGGTGAGATTTATGATGGAATTGACTCAATGATTGAGGAGATTGAGTCCATTATAAATGCCAAAGAACAAGATCCTACAAAGAGGTTCTTCAAGAAAGTGCAATTGCATCTCATTGAAAGGTGGAACAAAATGACTACTCTATTGCATCTTCTTGCTTTTGCTTTGACTCCCAAATACTACAGTGTAGAGATCATTTCTTTGCCTAGTAGGGTTGCACCATCTAGGGATGTTGAGGCTAGTTAGGGATATAAGACGACATTCTCTAGACTCTTCCCTGATCTAGAAGTAGAAGACATTTACGAGAGAGTTTGGACATTTCATAACCTCCATGGGTCACTTTCTTGGCACTTTTCGTGATAAGTACAAGAAGGACGTTCATATGTGGTGATACCTCCATTGGCAAGCATCCACCCACCTCAAACCACTTGCAATAAAAATTCTATCACAAGTAATATTTTAATTTTTAAAAACTCTCTACCCTTATTTTCGACGTTTTGTTTTAACTTTTATAAATTTTAATTGACTTTGCGGCTTGTCTCAATAGGTTGCAAGTTCCTCCTCATCTGAGCGAAACTGGGGTACCTACATCTTTATCCACTTAGTTAAGCGTAACAAGTTGATGGTGAAAAGGGTGGAGGATTTGGTCTATGTGCATTCCAATGTGTGTGTTCTCACACACAAACAAGTTGATTACAAGGAACGGGCAACAAAGTGTTGGGATGTGGACCCAGAGACTGCTAACTTTGATGTCTCTATTGCCTACTTTTCATTGCTCGACACATAGATAGACGGTGCTTCACACAATCGGCATAGTGGAGCTAGTGGAAATGGCATTGCTACTACTTGTGGTTCTAATGAACCACATGATGATGGTCTCGATGAAGATATCACAGCCAAAGATGAATATGAATATAGTGAATAATGAATGAGCTAATTTGTGTTTATTTTTGTCCATACATTGCAACATTTGCACTATGAACTTGTTATAAGACTAATCTAAGTTTGACCATTGAATATTATGATATTTGGCATTGAATTATAGTATGTTTTGTGGTTATTTAACTTATTTTGATTCCTCTATGCATATTATGTGGTTAATTTTGCTTATATAGCTATATTTTTATATTTTTTAATATATATATATATATATATATGTCTGTATCCAAATACGTATCCAAGCCCCCCAAAAAAAATTGTCGTATCCACATATCTGATTCTCGTATCTGTATCGGCTACTTAGCTGAGAATAAATAACAGCATTAGCAACTGATCCCACCAACCACAAGTTATTATGTAGACAAGATTGCCAAAAAAATAATCAAGAAGATTGTACGAATCTAACACCACATAATTCAAACAAAACTCGAGTCTTTATACTGAAGGCCTAACCACAGTCCCAGAATTGAATTCTCAATCAAAAATCATGAGCATACTTTACCTTTGTTCCTTGCTCTCTTGGAGGAATCTCTTATCCTGCTATCCCAGAAACATATATTTTAAACACCTTTTACTGTCTACGTAATCTACATTGCATTTAAAGCTTGAATATAGCTATCTATATACCAAGCATTCACATCTAGGTGCACATTAAAGATGAACGCGAATAAAGCCACACTCTTTCTTTTATACAAGAATAGGATATACTGAAGGGAATAGCTTTCTCGAAACTTCATGTACAGATTCCATTACATGGCAAATACAATTTCATGACTTGCCAGCTTATTGGCTACTTCTCAAAGTCCTTTTAGTTTGGACTTAACAATCTAAGACCGATAACCAGAGATGACTGTAATATATTTTACATATTAGGGTCTTATCCATAACTCTTTGGAACTTGACGTTTACTATGGCTAAGAAGATTTCAGTTTTGTCTGTGATCACTCTTGCTTAAGTAACTGCAGTTTACAGCATGTATTATATGACGTTATATCAAAATTACTTTTCTGCATGGCCTTGGAGATTCGTCGTGAACAAACAAATTGGGTAGCATCAAGGGTTTTCATTTTGTTATGTTTTCTATTCTTTTCATGGCTTTTTTGCTTTCTTTTTCAATGCAAAACTTCAAAAAAAAAAAAAAAAAATTAAAGGCAAACTTTAATGTTCTGTAGAGGACGTCTAGGATTTCTAGGTTGTCCCCAAGACATCGCTCAAGAGTTTCAAAAAATAGGACGTCCCTGAGATCCTCTGCCTTCCAGAGACATCCTGGGGATGTCCCACTGAAAAAAGCACTGGAGGGAAACGTGAAAGGGACGTTTCCTAGCTGTCCATAGGTCCCGGAAGCGTCCCGGACATCCTGTAATTGTCAAAAAGGGGGGGATGCGCCCCATGTAACTATGGGGTATCTTCATGCTCACTTTTTACATCCCCGAACTGGGATATTTCATAATCAACATGATTGTCATTAGTTGAGACGTTTATTACGAGATCTGGATGATTCAACTTCAAGCCGTGAGATACGCCCCCTACTTGGCACTTTATTCCTTCAGGGATGATTGTCGTCAAAAAGGGGGGGATGCGCCCCATGTAACTATGGGGTATCTTCATGCTCACTTTTTACATCCCCGAACTGGGATATTTCATAATCAACATGATTGTCATTAGTTGAGACGTTTATTACGAGATCTGGATGATTCAACTTCAAGCCGTGAGATACGCCCCCTACTTGGCACTTTATTCCTTCAGGGATGATTGTCTCATTGGGCCCCACTAGATGTTGGTGGTGTTGGTAATTCAAGACCAATTTGTTCCTTCAATTTATTGACATATTTATTAATTGGCTTCCTTTATTCAATTCATTAGATGCCCCTCCTTGCCTTTTTTGCTCGATATAAGTCATCAATGGAGTTCTTAGAGAGGATATATACAGATTGTACATTAAAGTCACTTGGATTTCTCCACAGCAGCTCAACCTCAAGTTGGCTTCCTACACTGAGTGTTTCTTATGGATTGTAGATTGTATCATCATTCAACCTGACTATCTTCAACATCATTGGTCACACTGCTTGAGGTTTCCCCTAGGCTAACCGAGGGTGTGCTCCCATCAGTTACACATTGAGACTGACCACCATATCTCACAGGGTGTCAGGATCTGCTGTCTTTGCCCTTTCTAGGAGGTTAACATTAAGGAGCGCTTTATTTGTACGTGTCTTTTATATTATGAGATCTGGGGGAGATACTCTTGTTTGTTCAGACTCAAGTGTTACCTTATCCACCTTCTTTTAGTACCCTGATAAGAGTTTCATGGCACCTTTTCTTCAAAAGGTCATTATTCTTAGATGTAGATCACAAAGGACCCCTAGAGATGTTAGGCTAATTATTTCCTTCTTTCAGCCAAGTACAACCAATGGAAGTGTAAAGCACTCTCTGGATACAATTGATTAATGCTCAGAGGGAGATTTATTGGTGAGACAAAGTTCCTCTTTTAGAATGGCCCCCTTAATCTCATTATAGATGGAGTGGATCTACATTGTTTCGGTGTCAAGGGCCTTCCCCTTGCCAACAACCTGGGTCATGGAGACAAACACAATACTAGTTTTTTCTTTTCTACTAGAGGTTCATTGGCCTTGGATGTTAGGAGAGGCTCCAGATGGCACACTCAACTTCCTCTCAAGATTTTCCAGGCTAGCTCCCTCAGCCCTAGACCCTTAAGTGGTGATAAATGATAGATAATGATGATGGTGTTTCTTCTTATCCGGGCCTTACTACATACATGTGACATCATTGGTCTCCTTTCATGATCTCATGTCGGTCTTCATTAGGGCTATATTTGCTTGTACTATGCCTTATAGCTTGGGGGTTAACCACTTTAGGTTTACCCTCTATTGCTTGTTCACCTTTATTCTAAACTGTGTTTTAGTTACTTTCATAGCCTAGGGTATTTTTACCCTATTAATTCTCTTTTATAATCAATTGTACTTTTTGAGTCCATTGACCTATTTTGGTTATTCGTGGACAATAATATAATTGCTTTCTTTCTTTCTTTCTGGACTCTGATGGATGCTGGATTTTTTTTCACATGAACTATAGGGATCTATGTTGTACTTAAATAAGTAAAGGTCCCTTAGGTGTCACTAATGTCTATACTCAAGGGCCAGAGATCTATCACAAATAGATTAAGGGTCATGAAGGGTGATGAAGCATTGCAAGTGCTTATAAGAAACAAAATTCATGCCAATACTCCCTACATCAGACGATGCTAGAGGGCGCTTGGTTTTCATGGTTAATATCAAGGGCTATATTGATTACTCGTTAAAAATCTTGTGAGAGTACTAAGCCCCTCTTGAGATGGGTTGGAAACGAGTTCCAAACTGGATTTTTAATTCGTTGACCATTCATTGTGGTGGTTGCCAATCTTCATTGAGAATGGAAAGCCCTTGTAGACGATCTTTGGCTATCAACTTTATGTTTTTCAAAGGAAGGCATCAATAATCTGTGAGGCTTGCATTCATGGTGCTTGGGCAATTGAATACCATGGACTGTGGTAATGAATAAATTTATATCGATCAACTTTGATAGAATAATTATTAAAAATATACGCAATCTGGTCCCCATCTGTCAATAGTTCAAGCTTGGTTTCGATTCCCCCATTTGTTAATGGAGGGATTGGAGATGGAATTTGCACAAGCCCTTTGTTTGATACACACCTGCAAATGATGCATTCCATTGCAAAGAAAAGCTCAACATTTATTGGATGCTTACATCCAAGGTTTCCACTTGGTTGTTCAAACTAAGTGGTAGATAGAAAGCCCATATTGAGCCCAAAAAGTCCTGTTTTACATGGTCTTTGGTTGACAATGGCTTGGACCTGGGCAAATGTTTAGCTCATTTGGGGTTTCCTTCATTTCTTGTGTTCTTTGTAGTAGCTTCAAGTCTGCCAAAGACATTTTATTAGCTTCTGCTACAAAGCTCAAGTTGCATGGCTTTAGGAAAAATCCTTGTACGCCCAATTTACATATTTCTTTTATGTTGTGGAAATCTGCTCTAATTGAAGGTAGCCACTGCTGGAATGCCAGTTTTGAAAAAGCATGGCATGGGATTAGAACTTAAATTCTTTATTAGTTGTGAAGAGCCTTAATGTAGTATTGTTTAGTATCCATTCACGCAGCATTGATTTTACCTATACTAATAAGATAATAGTGATTACCTATTTTTCTGTGAAGATATTATTTGATTTATTTGTCTGTGCAGATATAGTGCTAGGCTGAAAGGCGGCAAAGGAGCTGGGACACCTCACACAATTCATAACACGCTAGGTGATAGCTTATAATGTTCATTTGGGGAGTCATTTTGTAGTTGGCCCATTTATGGTTCGGTTTTGGTGAGTTGGTCCAATTAAATTACTGTTTAATTGGGTCATAAATATGTACAAATAAGTAGCCAAGACAAGGCAGATTATCATCAATCGAGGGATGAAATAAACAGTGATACATTCCTAGTAAACCTTTCTCTATTTTGTGCGCATTTCTCTTTTACGTTATGCAATAATGTTTATATTGTAAGTTCCGAAGCTAGGTTAGTGTTCCATGCTTAGTCGGCAGAGTCCTCTCAGAGGCATCTACAAGGTACACCATGACAAAATCAATCCATGCCACATTAGAGCGAGTTTGGCAGGACGTGTAGGCCCAAGAGACACCATCAAGGCATGAAAGAAGTGATAAGGTCACACCCAGGAATGATAAATTCTTCATAATTTCCTTGGCAATGTTAGAGGGCGCGAGCATTAGGGTGCAATGAGAAACTGTTGGACTGTTAATGTGCAGTCTGTAGATTTGTTGCAAGATGGATAGAAAGCATTCAATGGAAAAAATGATGAACCCCTTGACCATGCGGTTGATTGCCTTGGGAGCATGATAGAACCTTTTGCACTCTATAAAAAACATTCTGCAAAGAAGATTGGCTTACCATGTGTTTCAAGTATTGTTTGTGGCCTTGCGGTGAGGTGATTTCTGCATTTGATGATCTTAGTGGTTTTTTATCTCAGGCCTTTTAATGGATTACCATATTATTGCACGTGATGATTGCACACTTATTGCAGAATTGCCAACCACTGTTTTACCGTAGTTGTGCATTATTGCCACTTAACTTTGACAGTAACTTTGTAGGTTTTTGGAAGTTTCAAAACTTGGAATTTTGTGCCATCAAATCGCTTTACCAAACAGTGAATATCAACCATGACTGTAGCCATGATATATTCTTATCATGTGTCTCCTTTTCCTGCCTTTCATCTACAGCATTCAAAATCTTGGCTGCAATACCATGTTACAAAAAGGGGAAGGAGAAATGGAGTGTGATTGAATATCTTAAATATCTTTCATCACTTGAACTTGTGATACATCATACTTAGAAGTTCTATTTATTTTCCTTTGAATCAAATATTCAGAAACAGGAGTACCTGATTGATCAAAGAAGTCAATGACGAATGTTTAAATATCTGTAGGTGCAATTTTTTGAATCTCTCTTGAGTTATGTTTTAACAATGCTTTTTACATGATTATGCTTATTTTCTGTTGTATATATTTAATTTGATGCAAGTGCAACGTAAGAGTTGTAAAAATGATGTTTGGTAGGTATATACTAGCTAAATCATGTCATGGGCATTTACAGGACTGTGCCCAACAGGATGGAACAGTGCACCAAACAGAAGTAACTGTTTCCTTCTCATATCAAATGCGAGTTCATGGGATGACTCAGAAGCTATCTGTCAGAATCGCAGTGGTCATTTGGCTGCGTTGAAATCCGTCCAGGAACTTCAGCATGTGCAAGCTCTTTGCAGAAATATTAGTACTGGATGCTGGGTAGGGGGCCATGGTGTTAACTCTCAAAACAGTTTTAGTTGGCAATGGAGTGATCATCAATCCCTTTGGAACAACTGTGTTTTTCCTGGGGCACCATTTTCCCTCAACTGTTCAAATTCTTCCTGCCTCAAGTCGAATATTACTGAGTTTTGTACTTTGGTGACCAATGGAAAAGTTCCCCTAGTGGGTGATAAATGCAAAACTTCCCATGGCTTTGTATGTATGCTAAGCAGAGGTAATGTTTACATTTTGTTAACTAAAATGCTTTACTCATTCCACATGGTAAGTGAGAATTCACTTTTTAGGGAATTATTGGCTTGCATTCTTTCCAGTCTATTCTCCTCTTTGTATTTTTTTTTTAATTGCATGTAGAGGCAAATGCTTAATCTGTAGTTGAATGCGGAGATTATGTTTCTTTTTTGGCATTCTTTTATTCTGTCCTCCTAACTCTTTTCTGTTGCATCTTTTACACCAGGAAATAAATGTGAACGTGGACATTGTCATAAGGAGTACACTGTCATCCTTGCAGTTGTAAGTGGGTTGATCCTCTTTACCACGTTTGCTGTGGTGATTTGGCTTCTTGTTTACAGGCGAAGCAGAAGGCGCAGGAGTTCTAGGAAAATATCCAGCCCATCTTCTGCATCTCTTGTTCCCCTTTTGTGGAGCGTGTATACTAATGATGAATTGAGAGTGATCACTAAAAATTTTGGTGAAGGAAACAGACTCTTAGGAGATGCAATGACAAAGATGGGAGGAACGTACAGAGGAACCCTGCCTGATGGCTCAGTGGTAGCGGTCAAAAAGCTAAAGAAGTCTAGCTTGCAGAGTAAGAAAGAGTTCTTGTCTGAAATTGGAAGGATAGCACGTCTTCGTCATGACAACCTGGTAGCTATCAAAGGATGTTGCTATGAACATGGTGAGCGATATATTGTTTATGAGTTTGTAGCGAATGGACCTCTGGACAGATGGCTACATTACCTTCCAAGAGGAGGTAGGAGCTTGGATTGGGGGATGAGAATGCGAATTGCGACTACACTTGCCCAAGGCATTGCGTATGTATTCTTTTATCTCTTTGACATTCATAGATATTGTTGATGTTTATGTGCCCGCCAAACACTAGGGGACAACTTTAATGCATTTTGTATGTCATCAGACTGGATAAATTCAGCGATATTAAAAATAAGAATAGTTATATTTTACACCTCCACGTAAGCTGTATTAGGAGGCATCACACATGTATTTCTTTTTTCAGTTAGTTTCATCTGGTTGTTTCAAAGATGAACACAAACCGGTTTAGAGCTCAATGGATGGTCACATTGATGTTTATCCATCTCTCAAATTTCAAGGAACAACTGTTTGGTATGGAATTAGAACATGTATATTTCCACTATAGTTACCAAGTTCAGAAATCTGGATCCGTTCAGGGGGGGAAAAAAATCCAAAAATCCGGAATTCTTGAAAAAGGCTGGAAAATATGGTCTGATATATATACATATATATATAGTTGTTATGGAATTAGAACATGTATATTTCAACTATAGTTACCAAGTTTGGAAATTTGATCTGTTTGGGAGGGCAAAAAAATCCAAAAATCTGGAATTCCTGAAAAAGTTTGGAAAAATACAGTCCTATATGTGTGTGTGTGTGTGTGTGCATAGTTTTCTATATATACAGATTTGACAAACATTAATAACTTAATATGAAATGTTAATATCATATAATATTTACGGTTGCTAGGCATTACTTTCTGCAGAAAACTTAAAAAATATATATTTTTTTGAAGAAAACAGGGCCACCCCCATCCGAACTTATCCGAGCTGGCCAAAGAATCTGGATTTTGTGCAGATCCGAACGAGTTTGATGACTATGCTTTCAACTGATTCTAATAATTAGAAAAAAAAATTGTGCTAAACTTTCACATAAAATCTTGTAAGAACTTGAGGTTTGACCGATTTACTATGATTCTAAGGGTCATTTTCCAGGTTTACTGGATGGTGAGGCTTTTTAACAAGATCATATTTTAATTAATTGGAGCTTCCACAGTTAACTTCTAATAATTAGAAAAAATTGTTGTGCTAAACTTTCATATAAACTCTTGTAACAACTTGATGTTTGACCGATTTACTATGATTCTAAGGGCCATTTTCCAGGTTTACTGGATGGTGAGGCTTATTAACAAGATTATATTTTAATTAATTGGAGCTTCCACAATCAACTTCTATTAGATATATTTTTTATTTTGTGGGATTTTTAATTGTATATATAAGGACATCTCTTTGATGATCAATTTCTATAAGTAGTCATTTCTTTTACTTGAGAAAAAGGTCATAAAAGAAATGACTACTCATAGAAATGGGTCATCAAAGAGATGACTTAAACCCTGTGTTGCAGGAATCGTGCCCCACCCACGAATCCAGTCTGGGTATGCCTCTGGTACTGATACGTCCCAGGTACCTCCTGAAAACGTACCAGAAATGTTTGGAAAGGTACCGGAAACGTCTATGATATTTTCGGGCCTTTTCCGGATGTTTTCGGGAAGTACCTGGGAGTTTACGGGGTGTTTTTGGGTGTGCCCAGGCGTTTCCGGCAGGAAAAAACAGTGGAAGTCAACAAATTTAAAAAAAAATGTAAACCCAGCCCAAACCAGACAGTATATAAATAAAATAAACATTTAAGTATAAGTTTCTTATACTTAAATTATATTTTATTTATATACTTTTAGGATGTTTGAAAGTGGTTTCAGACCTCTAAGAGCTATAATGCAAATTCTAGGTTTTGGAGGATCCTATCATATTTCAGACTTAGTCAGAATCTAGGGTTTCAGGGTCTCAGATTTAGCCATATTTCAGGGTTTCAAGATTTCAAGAAGACATCATACGAGGTATGGAGGCTGTATGAAGGGATGCAAGTATGATAGAATAGTATGAGAACATCTCTCGCAAAGTGTCCCAAGCCGATCCCACCCCATTCCCTGTACACCCCTTAAGGCATACACTCTAGGAGATTCAATGAACCGGTGAGCCCCTGCGAGAGAAAGCGTCAGTAAATGATAAAGTTGAAAAATAATGGGAGTGGCATTCATGATTTTGAGGGCAATCTAGATGATTTATTCTAGATTTGAATGTACTTTTTATCTTTGAAGTAATGAATGAATGAATACTATATATTTTTAAAGTGTTTTATCTTTTATAGACAAATATTTTCATACTATGTATTTTCAAGTGTTTTACTAAAAAAATGAGTAATATGCATTATATATATATACAGACAGACATACCCACGACATATCCAAATCAAGGTTTTTGAAAAATGGCATGCCTGCATACCCAATATGTACCTGTACCCGTACCCATACCCAAACAACATAGCTTAATACACATGGTTAAAGATCCTATGAAAAAATCTAAGAAAAGTGGACCGTGGAAGCACCAATTAATCAAAAAGAAAAAAGTGTTAGGTTGGTATCTTTCTAGGGCAACATTGTTTAGAGCTGCTTCTGTGATTTGTGGGTCCCCTTACCTTGTGATTATTACCAATGCACATAAGAGAGGTCTTAAAAGAGATGGCTATTCATGGAAATTGGTCATAAAAAAGATGACTTAATAGACACAGTTAAAAATCCCACAATATGTTTGCTTTTGCACTCGTGAAGTTTCGCTGTTCAGAGTTTGTCGTTAAACTTTGCGATTTCTCATAATCAAAGCTTGAGACACTTATTTTTCATGCTAAATACATTCCAGCTTTTTAAAATGAATCTTTGAAACTGTTATACTATTTGTGGCAAACGTAACATGAAGGAATAAATATGAGAACTTCAACACACTAAGAAAGATGTTATTCTATTTTACAGACCTAATCCCAAACGAAACAATTAACAGCCAGAGTGCATTATTCGGTTCTGATAGTAGGTATATTTTGCAAATAAATACGTGCACATGTATGTTAAAGCTAACAGACACAGAGAATGATCATGCACAGGATTGGGGAACAAGAACTTCGGATTTTTAATTTCATCAAAATAAATTGGTGGAATGTGTGGGAATACATAAAACTGCAAAATCTTGTCTTAAAGAAATAGTTGTAAGCTACAATCTCTACTGGATTCCAAGCATCTAGGTGTTGGTGGGTCACTCAAATACTAAATTATCTTGCAAGTTTAAAGATAAAAATTTAAAAATAGGAGGGACATATTCTATCCATTCTGCATCTAGTTTTTGAGGAACAATTTTTAAATCTACAATCAAGCTTCTATCCCGAGGGAAGTCCTTGGATTTTCCCTATTTAAACATGATTATGTTTGCCATTAGATTCTTATAGTTGTCTCTTTAATTGGACTTTTCTTACCCTAGTTACGCCAGAGGCGTCTTCATTGGCAGACCACTGCCACTTTTTCGTCTAAACAAATGGTACTCCTAAACACATTGTCTAAACACTTATTACTCCATCTAAACACATATTACTCCTAAACACGTATTATCAGTAACTCATGCTCTACCGGCTTCTTTGACCAGCCTTGCTGTTTCGGATGAATTGAAATGGAAGTTGGACAGCACAATTTTACCCTTGAAAATGTGTGGGTCGGGACCTTGGTTGCTGCAATAATCATACACCAAAGGCAGATTTTAAATCCCAACTCCTCTGTAAAGAGAGGAGCCTTTGAAAAAATTGCCATTGCCCAGCGTCACAGGGGGACAGGAATTGTCTGTCCACACTGTTTGCACCAACAGTAGTTATCCACAATACCGTGTTTGTAATTAAAGATGATAAAGGTTCATAGTTGCCAGCAGAGGCAGAAACAAATACACCCTTCGCCATGGCTCCGTATGCCGCCAGGGCTTGGTGATCAGCAAAAATTCCTCTTCAAGTCTGCCAATCGACACAGAAATAATGTCCACGCTGTCTGCAATGGCTCTTTTTATGGCAAAAGCTACATCGCTCTTATCGCATCCAGCACCCAGTCTGGCTCCCCAGTGGGCTTTAATAGACAGTCAATTCAGCTGCAGGGGCCATGCCTAGAGCTGTTCCCTTGCGACAGCCATTGAAACTCGCTCCACTTACAGCAGGTCCGGCAGCAATAGAAGCAGTGTGTGTTCTGGCTATTTCTGAGAATTTATGGTATGCTATGCATGCCCAAGCTAAAAATAATAGCACATTTTTAGAAGAACGTTTAGTTTTAGTTTCTTCCAGCTGAGGCCCATTCAAACTACGTTTACACCACATAGATTTCCATGTGTTTGTGTTTTCATTACTTAAAGACTGCAGCCCTCTATGCATTAAATTTTTTCAACACAGAGAGATGAAAATTTGAAGTGAAAATAAATGAGTGAATAATGTACTGAAAACTACAAAGCAACATCTACAAGTAGAATTAAAAAAATGTTTTAAAGAAGACGTGTGTGTTTTATAGGAAAATTACTTTACATCAAAATGCAATAAAACTATCCATAAAGAGTTAATTAAGCTTAATTATATCTAAAACACTAAAAGAAGACTTAATTACTATTTCACTTCCAGAGTGATTATTGATAAAGAGAGGGTTTAGAGAAGTATTTTGATTTGTAGGAATTCCATAAATAGTTGTCATGGTTGGACAATGGAATTAGAAAGAAATAAAGAGAGAAATTATATTAACGTCCGCGGATCACCAAAAGCAGGTCAATGGGACTCGAGAATACAACTATAAACAATAGAAAGTTCAAGGAAAGAGAATCCAAGAAGCTAAAGTACAAAAGACAAAGTAAAACAATGTGTCACTAACAAAGGTGGTAATGGAACTAATACAAAAAGCAATGGGGGGCGAATAAGAGCCCCCAAAAGCATGTGTCGATGGAGACTGGAAGACCTTATCGAAAACCTTTGTTTGTTCTTGAAGTGGTGGGGCCATTTGACCCATCATCAATCACTATGAAAAGGTCTGATAGTGTTCGTTTGGGAGTGCCAAATGTTGGTGGGGTCTGGTTGGGAGATCCTAGGGGAAGCAAAGTGTATGCAATCAGAAATGCATCAGATCCACAAA
Organism: Torreya grandis; assembly: GCA_037957365.1. Taxonomy (NCBI): domain Eukaryota; kingdom Viridiplantae; phylum Streptophyta; class Pinopsida; order Cupressales; family Taxaceae; genus Torreya; species Torreya grandis. Next base: position 2,572,708 of record JARHVA010001228.1, on the reverse strand, counting down.
TCAATCCTAGCTCAAAGAAGATAGATCTTACTTACACTTTAGATTGGGGATACATTAAATAATCAGGAACATAACCAATATGGATCCGCTAGACCCAATTAGAGAATCTCTTACCACAATAAGATCACTAGGGAGGGTTCCAAAGCCTTCAGTCAAGCAAAATCACACAATAACCCTAAGTCCTATGTTTTCATATTCATTATACTAATAACAAGTAAAGCAAAGAAATATAATCTAGTGTTCACCAAAGCTTGTGGCACAATATGGGGGTTAGTAAACATAAAAATAAATATGCATAAGAGAATCCTAATTAAGCTATGTATAGGTAAGACTCTAATGCATGGAGAGGAAGAGTAATATTATTCAAAAGTCATTACTTATGCTACTTCTATCTACTAAAGAGAGGAGCAAAGTTAGAGATAATTACTTGGAAGAGGAACCCTTCGAGACTCAATGTCTCCCTTTGCCAAAGGTGCTTCACAAGAGGTTGTGGTTTGTAAGGATCACTAAGAAAAGCCAAAGCATCCAAGACTTCTCCACAAGACTAGATTCTTCTCCAAGTAGAAACCCTAAGCTGAGACTCCTCAAGTAGAATGGTGGAAGAGCAGATTGTAAAGAAGCGCAAATGAATAATAACTCTTGATGTCTCTCTAAGAATGGTGAAATGGATGTGTTTATATAAACGGATCTAACCCTAAAACTTTTTGAAAGTTTCGACTGACAGGTTCGACCCAATCGACCTAGTATCATTATTGATAAAAACTCACTAGGTCACGGACTAGGTCGGCCAAGAGCCAACCTAGACCCTAAATGAGTTTTGCCAATAAGAGTACAAGGTCGACACAATCGACATAGTCATGTAAACTATCAAAAGAGGTTTTAGGTTAGGAAAAGAGGTAATCAAGGTGGTAAATGACTTGAGAAATGTGCAAAACAAGATTTAAAGCTTAGGGTAATGTTTTTAGGAGTTGGTTGGAGTGGTAATAAGTGGCAATAAGGGACAACAATCTTGCAAAGCACTAGTGGTCTGCCCACCCCTTTCCTGGTGCACCCCTTAGAGCGTGCACTCAGAGAGATTGAGACTTGACGGGTTCCTGCAAGATAGAAAGCATTTGTAATTGATAAAATTGTGAAAATATTATGTGTATACACAAAGCACTTCCTTAGAATCTCCCCTAACATCCAAGGCTGAGGTATTTCCGATAGTACAAAAGAAACCTGTAATGTTAGTTTGCGTTTGTGGTTTGGGGGGTGACTGATAAGCAGTAGATCCATGTCGTTGGAAAGTGGCAGAGCCACACCGACAGGAAGAACCAGAGCCATGATGTCGAGGGAGAGCAGGCTGGGAGATTTGAGTAATCTGAGGAGTAATGATATGTTGAGAGAAGCGTTGCCTAACTGATCTATTAGCTCTGATGTGTGATGTATTGGTGTCTAAAGGGTGCTTAGTGCTACGAATCGCTTGGATGGGGTGGAAGAAAGAGGTGATCAACATGGGGTTCCTCCTATAGGGATTTGCGCTGGAGAGTGATGGCCTCATGAAGATAAAAAGTTAGGCATTGCTGGTCTGGATATCTAAAGAAAGTAGATAGAGTGTTAGTTGAGTCCCTATAGAGGCAATGATATCTTCCCTGGATCTCATAGTAAATGGGGCATCTTAAAATGAAGTGTTCCTCAATCACCATCTCTTGGAGGGAGCAAAGACGATAGATCCGATTCGGATAGGGAATGTGGTGATCTGTTTCGATCCATAGTTGGTGAGAACACACTCTCATCTACCAAGGGAAAACCTCTAGCCGTGAGACCAATGGCATTGGAGATAGTGAGAGCAACAAGTAATACCATCCACTAGTAAGAAATGTTCGACATAGAAAGCAAGCTTGGAGCTGAGTGGCTCGAGGGGGAATATCTAGGTGGCCCGGATATACTTTTTGTAGATGTCCTCTCTGGTAGCTCTAGTGATGACATCCTTTGTGGGAAGGAGCTCGGGGGGCCATCTAGGGAATACATGAAAGGGGGTAGCCGATCTATAGAGATGCCAATCTAATGGAGGAGCAACCTAGTTTCAAAGTACCAATAGTTCCAACATCTAGTGGGTGCCATTGAAGCAATCCTCTCTAAGGAGCAAAGTGCTAAATATGGAATATCTCTCACGACTAGAAGCTGAGTCCCCAAGGACCTAAGTCTGTGGATGTAAAAATCAAGCTTGAAGATAGTCTGATTGCATAGCGGTTGGGCGGCAAATTCAGCTTGGACGATGCATGAGGAATTGTTTGCTTGCATTGAATCATGTGCTATAGCATAAGAGTCTGTACACTCTCAATACGGGTCCAGTTAGTGGCCGCCAAGCTAGGTCCCCACACCTTTGAACTATATAAAACTATAGGTTTGATGATTACATCAAAAAGGTGTAACTTGGAAGGAATGCATTGGAAGTGGATATGGAAACATTGACGTTCTAAGACAAAAAGAGAGGCATGCCCCTTGCAAAGGTGCGAGTGAGAGGCAAACTTCATGTTAAAGCATGGACCAAGAAATTGGAACCCCCAATAATTTCAGGTCCATGTGATATCTAGAAGTTCTCATTTGTAGAAAAATTGGAATCTGGAGAAAGAGCGCTTGGAGATATTGAAGATCGTGACCTTAGTTTTGTTAAGGTTGACCACAAGTTGTTGGAGTTTGCAAAATGAGCAAGGGCATCGAGTTGTCATTGTATGCTCTCAGTAGAGTATGAGAGGAGGACAACATCATTTGCAAAAACAAGGATAGCTATAAGCACCTCATGCAAAAGACAACTATCATCCACATGGGTATGTTGCCAAAGAAACTCCAACTTATCAATGTAAATACTGAAAAGTGTCGATGAGAGAGGATATCCTTGCTTGACCCCAATGGTACTCTTCAAAAAGTCAGAAAAACCTTGTGAAGTTTGAAACTGCCCAAGAATTGTCTCATAAAGCCTCCAAGGGGCAGTAATCAAAGAGTGTGGAGTACCAATATTTCTCAACTTATTGAAAAGCAGGTGTCTTGGAACTGAGTCAAAGACTTTCTTGAAGTCAACCAAACAACAAAAGACTCTGGAAGCCCTGTGGGGAGCTTCTTCAATAATAGCCTAAATTGTGAAGATGTGGTCGATAGTTTGATAGGCCCTTCTAAAGCCAACCTGTCCCCTAGCTTTGACATTATTCCTTTCTAGGTACTCTGACAACTACATGTCTAACACTATGGCATATAGTTTGGCAAATGTATGCCCTATCATAATGGTCATGTAGTTACTAGGGATAGAGGGATCTTCGGACTTATGAGTAGGATGATTAATGTGATGGGACCATGGTTGAGGGAAACCTGAATACACCACCTTATTGAAGAGTTTGGCAAGGGGGAAGGCAAGAGAATACACACCATATTTGATGAACTTAGCTTTGAGACCTTCACAATCAGCTACTTTGTTGGTGTATAATTTCAAATGGCTCTCTTGATGGAAGAAGCAGAGAAAACAGAGGATGGTGGAGTAGGGGTGGTGCCAACAGGATTGACAAAAACATAATAGAGGGAACTAGCATAGGAGACCCATGCTTCAGGGGTGATGTCAAAAACTGTGGTTTTCCTCGGGAGAAGAGTACGCCAAAAGTCTTAGGTGAGTGGTGGAGATCAACAAGTGTAAGCCATCTAGACGCAAGAAAATCCCGTTTCTTACGTTGGAGAAGACAACAATATTCCTTATAGAGGGCGGGTAGGGAGATATAGTCATGGGTTAGAGAAAATCGAAGTCTCTAATGAAGGGATTTGCAGTCGACGTCATACCACCGGTTCATGGGGCAGGGATCGTGGTGGGTAGGGGATTTGGAGTAATGAATAGTGTGGTGACAAGAGTCAAGTGCAACGTCCCAGAGGGTTTGACATAAGAACTCATACATGGACTCGGTGGTGGGAAGAGGGAGGGGGTGGAACCCAGATATAAGAAGGGAGAGATGTGTAGCAGAGTCAATGGTGTAGTCATCATCGAAGTGGATAGTGATATGTCTAGTACTAGGGGGTGTGGTGAAAGGGGAAGGGTGCAGGTGGGGAGGGTGAGAACCAATATGAAGGGTGAATGTCAAGTCGACATGGTCAACAAGGGGGAGTTGGGGAGAAACAAGAAAGCCACAGATGTGGGGGATGAAGGATCTACAGGTGAGAACATAATCTTCGATGCTCGCACCACCTCCATGTGGAAAACATGTGAATCTACTAGAGTTGGGGAAGTGAGGAATTTTGTTGAGAATGTGGAGGCTTTGAGATTCACCCAACCGAAGAAGATGTCTCCCATAGGCCATAATCGTAGAATTATTGCAAACAAAGACTCTCTGTAGACCAAGCTTCTCTAGACCCAACTCATGAAGACACAACTCATCCTGAGCAAGGTCATGATAGGCATCTAGAGGTTCCCTATACAGGAATTAAAACCGCCCAAAAGAATTATATCACCAATAGTGGAGTACCGAGATATCTCTAGATAGAGGTCAAGGTACGTGTCTCCATCAATGTGAATAGTGAATGGAGATGTGGCAGGGGGGCAGAGGAAGTAGCATACGACCATGAAGACATCTCGAAAAGCAAGTGGACCCCTTTGAATTTGTATCCACAAGTATCTGGAGCAGGTATCAGAAGCCACAAGTGAAACTCTAGACCTAAGGCTATCTCGAATGAGGCATGCCACACCACCTGAGCCATGAACAATGCTTGATCTGTGTCTCACGATGAGCAACCAAAATCCCTAAGTACCCCGTGACTGGAGGGAGGGCCTATTCGGGGTTCTCATGAGTCTCAATGGGGAAGGTGAGATCTTGGGAAGCAATAACATCTTGGAAGGTACCTGGAGAAGACCATGTGCCATTGTAGTTCCAAGAAGCAATGGAGATGCCATCATCTCCCATTGAGACCAGAGGTCATTGTCACGCTGACCATCTAGGACGTGACCACCTAAGAAGGGGAGAATCGTGAATAATAGCCCTACAGTCTCTGATAACAGCCCATTTGTTCTCTTTCTTTGTAGCTACAACTTGAATATGAGCTTTCATAAGCTCCTCCACTTGGAGTCATGTGAGATCTACATCAACATATATTTTCTGCAAGAGGGAAAATAGTTTCTTTTTGGCTTAAGAGCTTGCAAGCGCTATTCTGCAGTTCAGAATTGGATAACAAGGGTGCTATCTGAAAGTCCAAGCTTTGTTAGGGGAGATGTCCTTCAAGTCCAAGGATTCATGCAAGAACACGTGCCCTCCCTGTAAGGGATCGCTAGTTTAGGGTGTGATCTAGGAATTTGATTCAAAAGAGGATGGTTAGTATGGTGTTCCAAAATAAAAACAAAATGAAAGAAACACAGTAATAGCATAACATCTCTAGACCTAGACACTAAGGAGAGCTTAGTTAACAAAAGCAAATGACAAACACAACTAAAAAGCAAGGAATGAAAACACAATAATTCCTTCACCTTAGATGTTCCAAATGTCTTTGTAGTGGTGGCTTGCTCGGCTTGTGCTCATGAAGTCCTTGGCAATGGAAGCTTGGCCACCTCCATCTCTCCTTGGCACCTTTGGCTTTTAGTTTGGCTTGGCTTGGAATCAATTTGGCATAGTAACACTAATTGCAATGGCTTCTTGAAGATATTTGTGCATTATAACTTTGCACCAAAATAGCTTAGAAATGATGTCCATGGTCTCTCTATTTATAGATTTTTGCAAATGTCTAGAATCAACTTGAACCATCCATCCTGATATTGAGATGTGTGGTTGAGGATTAATTCAATTTTTGGAATTAAGTTTGTATTTATCCTCATCATGACATTGGAAAAGGGGCAATTGAGAGGCATGGAGGGCTTTGATGAGGCATGGGAGGCATGAATCCTGATATTTGTGGTATTTACGGTCTAGGAATGTCTTCCCAAGAAATGCGGTCACCTGATGATGTAGATATTCAATATTCATTTCTAAAAACAAGTTTTCAACAAGTTTCCATGGAATTCTTAATTAGGCTCTAATTTGGTTTAATTAGCTCTTAAGCATGCTTAAGCACTTTGTGCACAAATTACTCAAATTGATCAGAATGCCTTGTTATTGGTCCAAAATTTGACTGAATTGGAATTGGAAGTCCATGTCAGATGCGTTGGAACTGTTATCCCATTTAGAATGCTTCTGACAACAAATAACGAAGGCACACATCTTGTGCAAAAGATTTGATAGGAAAAAGCAATCCAGAGCACTTAGGTGCAAAATTGGCATTTTGATTCGAAATAAGCTGATCAAAGTTAGCTGGCCCACAAATTGCATTGCCTCATTTAACGATACTCTAGCTAAAATTGGCACTTGAATATGTCAGTTTGACATCATTTAGTATGTTTTAGTGTTTTTAGGCTAAATTGTGTATTTTTGATGGAAATTAGCCAAAACCCTGATTAGAGGTTATCGGTGGCCAGTTTTAGGGGTCTACAATTTGCCTCTATTTGGGAAGGCATTGCAAACTATAAGCACAGTAACGTCTTCTCAAAGAATGAGAAATGGTCTGTATGCCAAAAAAGATGATGGTTAAAGAATAAAGCTCCAAATAGTTTTGGGAAGCCTATGATGATGCCCCCTCGAGGGAATGGCTGTCACATTTGTTGATGGACGATCCCTCAAAAAGAAACAAGAATGGTGGAATTAATCCGTAGTTGAGATTAATCCAAATAAGAAAATGCTTTCATGCATTGATGTAAAAAAGACGTTGATTTCCCCAAAGGTAGTTATAATCAGGAATAAAAGTCAAAATAATGATTTGCCCATAGGCAGTTATAATCATTAAGCAGACTTGGATTGGCTTAAACTGATGGTGCCTTAGTAGGGCCGATTAGCAAGCATAACTCAAAGATATAACTTGGAATATAGATTAAAGATAAGCGGGTGCAAAGTGATAAAAGAGATGGATAGAAGAATGAGATTGATCAATAGAATGATTTAGTTGTACCTGCCAATGAGGAGATGCACATCCTTATTAGCAATGATACAACTAGAATGGTCAAATGAGTTAATTTGATCAAGGGTGAGATGAAAGGGTTTGCCAAGGTGCCAAAGAGAAACTTTTGTGGTTCCATTGATTGTAGATCTTCATGAAGCTAATTTTTGTTGTAGCATGTGACGGTAGGCATTATGATAGAACACCATGAAGACTTGGTCGAAATATGCATAAAAACTGACTCCCGATATCCAATAAACACTCGAAAACAATGCACCAATTATAAAAACCATGATGATAATGTTTACATATGAATATGGATAGACTCAAGAATAATGTTTTCAAAGAATCACCCAATGAACACATATAGATTGAGTCAAGGCAACAGTGATAAAAGCAAACAAATAGGCAAATGAACAAACAAACAAACAAATAAAAAACAAAACAAACAACTTGAAATAAACAAACAGAAAGCCTGAAAATAAAAGCAAAAGAAAGCATCCTAACAATGACCATGCCCCAGTAAGGTGAATTGAGGATAATTGACTAGGCTTAGACAGGACAAATGTTTTTGGATTTTTAAAATGTTATGAATGTTTTGGCATTTTTAGGTATCTTAACTCATTAGAGAATGACAAGATACCTGCTCGCAAAACGGCGAGAGCATATGGAAAGCGGGACTGAGGTGACCTCAACATGAATTGAGCATGACCCACATAGTCCCGAAATGACCTCAAGTCACAATATTCCGTCCACACAAAAGGTGAGGAAAAACCAACTAGGTCCCAACAAGTTCTCAAAACCATTAAATGGCCAGTCAAATGAAAATAGTAATGGCAAGGTAATGCGACAATGCATGATAAACAAGTGTTGCCCCTAGGTTGTCCATAGGTGGTTATAACTAGGATACAACGGCATAGGTCAATGATACTAATTTGCCCATAGGTAGTTATAATTAGTAGCAAGATTGGTGAAACACTGATTTGTCTATAGGCGGTTATAATCAGGTTCACATAAACAAACTTGATAGGATGAAAGATATCTTGTTAGATCAACTGTCACACTAATTTCATAGACTATCATTTAAATACAGATTTGATTGATTGTTGAAACTTAATTGGAATCCTCTCATAAAAAGTACGGGAAGAACCAAAGTAACCAAGATTAAAAACATGATTGGGTAGGATGACTAAAAACAGGGTTTGGTCTAGATAGGAATGGAATGATAGGATGGTATGGTCTTGCTTAGGATAATGATGGTCTAGATAGATTGGATAAAATGCTAAGAGGGTTGCCCCCAAGTGGTGGGGTGAATGGTTGGGATCTACAACAATGGCAAATGGATATGCAACAATGACAATGACAATGTGAGATGATATGGTACATGTTTTTGGTCTGGGTGTGGTTTTTGATTCTGTTGTTCTTGTTGATGGGGAGATTGGCGTCTTAATCAATAAATGATACAAACAAAATATTTGATCATATTAATTGCTAGCCCACACTTCGTCGGAATAACTGCTCTGTCAAGAATGGCCTGCAGATTTGGTTGTTGAGAATGCTTTTGTGATCTTTATTGGTCGTTGATTCTGATTCCTTCAAGTGTCAAGACAAGGTATCTTTGTAGCCTTTGTAAAGGAAAGTGCGGCCATGGATGGTAAACAAAGACAAATAATGGATGGTAGGTTTGATTGTGAAATGGAATGGCAAATGATAATGGAATGTGGAATGGTTGAAAAACAAATGAAGATCGGGACATTCAGTCACACGTATTGTTGCTGATGTCAGATTCGACATAATTTTGGTTGTGGTGGGGTCGAAGACTTGTTCTCTTGATAGGACCACCAGATTTTTCTGTTGTTTGATCTTGAGAGTAGCTACCCTCTGATATTAAGTTGTAGATAGGAAGCTATTTTGATTTGATCTTTGATTTTATCTTCATCAAGTAGTGAAAAACTTTTGTACTCAGCAATTGGTGCTTCAAAGAGGTTTTCACCAATGAAGTTGTCTTGATTGCCCTGTAGCACCTCCGAGAAGGTTTCACTAATGAACATTAGATTTTGACTTTGATTTTCTTTTAGCGCTTCTGAAAAAGTTTCACTAGAAGATGCTGAGTTCTGACTTTGATTGTCTCCTAGTGCCTCTGAAAAAGTTTCACTGGGAGAGTGCTCTTTTGCTACATGAATGTGGTCTTGGCCTCCTTGCTCTTCTTCAACTGTTATGTCGCCATGGATGCAGTTCAACAAAGTGTGATTCTGTCGGTCCCAATCGACACTTATGGGAGATGGAATGTCAATGATATGGCTATTTTGGTTGATGATAATGGCTTGTGGAATGGTAATGGAATGGGAAGAGGCTGCACAATCGTTGTAGAAGATATTATGATAACTTGTGTTGAAGTTGAAGTACTCATCATAAAAAATTGTAAAAGGATCACAAATGTATTCAAATTGATCTGCGAGGCATGCGTAACCAATGTTGTAACAAGGATGAACATATTCTTCTTTTCTTTTGATTCTGACTCAAGGGACTCTGAATCCAATGTCGAGATTGATGTTGATTCTGATTCTAATGCTAAATCCGATGTTGGTTCAAGAATAGAACCTGACTCTAACTCTGATTCTTCATCTGATGGGTACTCTGTTACAATGATGTCTTGCTGAATATTTGGTATTGGACAAGTAACAACCTGTGATGACATAATGGGCTCCAAAAGAACTAGTTTGTCAGAGTGGGACTCCTTTAGGATGAGAAAAAGGTCAAGAGACAACTCTTTGGAGACTGGCTTGTCAAAAGGAGACTCTTGAAACACAGGGACATGGTCAAGGCAATGATTTGCCCAAAGGTGGTTATAATCATTAAGAAGCGACTCAACAAAGATTGGCTTGTTAGAGTGAGACTCCTCGACAACTGGTATAGGATCAATCGGCAATTTATCACAGATTGACTTATCACAAATGGTTGATTCAACAGAAACATCTCAGATTGGTTGGCTCTCTTGGCCTTGGTTTTCAGTGAGTTGGAAAATACCAGTTTTGAACACAGCTTGGTCTTCGACAGATTGGATGGGTTGAGGTTTGGATGGGATTGGTTCTGGATGAGGAATGACTTGCAATTAGATAATGGTAGGGCATTGAGGAGCATGATTGCTTGCATGAGCCAAAGGACAAAGTCCTGATATGGTAACGATAGGGCGTTGTGGGGCTTGATTGCCCACACAAGCCAAAGGACTAGGTCCTGGAATGATGAAGGGGCGTTGTGGAGCTTGATTGCTCGCACAAGCCAAAGGATGAGGTCTTGGTATAGAAATGGTTTGGCATTGTGGAACCTGATTGTTCACACAAACCAAAGCATCCAAGTCTTCCTCATAAATCATATCATCGCAGTTGTGAGTTGGCTCATAAGCTGGTTCTTGACTATGTTTCATGTACTGATCATTGAAAAGAGGGTATGGATTTGTATCCCAAACAACATTATTTGTGGTTGGGTCTTCAAAGTCTTCCTCACAAGCCTTTTCATGCCAATCAAGGTCTCGATTTGGATTTTGTGGATTTTGACTATGTTCCCCATATGGAGTATTGTAGGGAGAATAATAAAACTCATTAGAAAATCTTTCTCTATAGGGGTTCCTAGTGGGATTTTGTGCAATCATTCTATCATAAGCTAGATTGTATGTGACTCCACCATAAGTGTAGCGAGAAATATCTGCGTAAATGATGAAAGCTCCGAAACAAAAAGGCTTAGAGTTCTACAAACTCTGAAAAACTATGTCCAAAGGACAAATGGTTCAAGCTTGATCCAACTTGGTCGAAGGGGTGGAGTTGTATCTCCAAAATGGTTTGTGCTAAGATTTGGCATAAAATAGTTTAACGTCAAATGTCTAATGTTAAATGTCATTCGCACAAAAGGTCAAGCATCTGAATAAAAATCAACATGTCAAAGGTCCAGGTCAAAGTGTTCCAAACAAGGTCTAAACTAGAAAAGGAAAAAGTTGAGTTACTAGGTCTTTTGTCCAAACGCGGAGTCAAAAGCTAGGCTCAAACAAACAAGCATGATGTGATTTTTTATCTAACAAATTTGGAAACAACTTTGACATAGACCCGGCACATGGAATCAAACATAAACATGATCAGTTGGCATAAAGCATAAGACATAAGACATAAGACAAAAGGCTCTTTGAGAAAGGTTGTGTTCTCTCAAATAAAGACACAAACAATGATGAGGATAGGTTTTAAACAAACAAACCATCAATAGTTTTCAAATTTGGGTAATTGATTAACCGAAGTTATGCAACCCAAAAGAGAAAAATCTGTGTATCAGCTTCACGAATTGTGGCCTAAACAGAAATCAATCAATGTTTGAATCCAAACTTGACAAGGCTAATTGAAAACTCAACATTGAAAACTAGGATTTGACCAAATAGGCTAAACAAGATTGGACAGCATGACAGCGCAAGACAAAGGTCCAAATGGTATACATGACATGGTTTGAAACAAATAGTTTTTGACACAAGGTGAAACAAGTCTTCAAACAAATTGAGCAGTCTAATGGCACAAGCATGCTCGAATGATGTGATCAATGCTATGTTTCAAAAGACTCAAAGGCAAAATGGTTTTAACATGGTTTGGGTAGCATAACACTACCCTCCATAACTCAAATGACAAACAAACAAGTTTAGCAAAAATTTCAAGGCACAAGTGGGCTGTAAAACGGCCAGCGTAACGCCTCTTTAGATAAAAGTGACGTATAGACAAATTAGTTTTGACATAGCTTTATGAACAAACAAACAAGTTTTTAGTCTCAAAAACATCAAGTAAGATAAATGACCAAAATATACTAAGTATAATCGTTCAAATCCTAGCAAGGGTATGGCAAAATGGGGTTGACTAAACTATCAAGGTTTCGATCATTCTAAGGGAATCAATTGCACAATGACTTTCACGTCAAACAATGCAAAAGACAAGCACGAAAATTGGATGATCGCGGCATTGGTTAGTTGTAAAAAGGTCTAGTCCTTTTTATAACCACTACATCCTGTTGTTCGTTCAGTGTAGTGCGATGTCCAAATGCAGATATGTCCCGTGTGCAATTTCAAAGGAGTAAGTAAAGTCAATGTCGGGAGATGAAACCCCTAGTCAAAGCTTCCCTAAAGAACTTGCAGGAGGTAATGACGTCCCCTTCACAAGCCAAGTTTGCATAAAAATAAAGAAAGCATGAAATAAAAAGACTTTAGGGTCATTTTCAAGGTCACTCAAACTTTGACGAGTTTTTGGGGAGTGCTTTAGACGACTTTCTTTCTAAGCCTTGGACTAAGCTATTTGCAATAAGAATTATGCTTTTGATTCCAAGGGTTCTTTATAAGGAACAAATAGAAGAGCATACACACAACATTCCTCTTTTTGTGAAACAAAGATTTAATCCAAACAACTATTGCAAACAAGAATTTACAAGTGTCTTCAATTTTAAACTTAAAATGAAAGATTTGGTGGTGTTCATTTGACCCCTTAGTCTTAGTTGCAAACTTTAAGAACATTCACCAAAATCATCTAAATTCTTTGTTAAACACCCAAAACAAGGTTCCTAATTGATTTTTAAGCATGCAAAAAGGTGATTTAAACATGTTTTGAGCAAATATATAGCTTGGTCCTGCAGTCAAAATATTAGCATGTCTTTTAGCTTTGAAGCTCTTTTTAGTTTGAAACAATAAATTTTGGAAAAATAGCTCTCGGGTTTGTGTTTTTGGAAAAACCACAGTGATAGACGTCGGTTATTACAATCGATGACGGTTACTTTTGCTAATCGATGTCGGTTACCCAATTGACGTCGGTTAAACTATGCAACCGATGTCGGTATTACTTGCCTACGTTGGTTATTCTGTAAAACCGTGGCAAACAAAAACGGCAAAATAAAATTAGAAAATCAATTTGCAAGAGTTTTAAAGGTCAAAATAAATATTTTAGAGTTGCAAAATGATCGTCTTCATGTGTGGGATGCATCTAGTCCCACCGGGTGTGCCATAATTTGATATAGAAATTTGATTCAAGAGAGGATGGTTAGTATTGTGTTAGTTTCAAAATAAAAATAAAATTAAAAAAACACACTAATAGCAGAACATCTCTAGGCCTAGACACTAGGGAGAGCTTAGTTAACAAAAGCAAATAACAAACACAACTAAAAAGCAAGGAATGAAAACACAATAGTTCATTCACCTTTTTTGGATGCTCCAAATGCCTTTGTAGTGGTGGTTTGCTCGGCTTGTGTTCATGAAGTCCTTGGCAGTAGAAGCTTGGCTACCTCCATTTCTCCTTGACACCTTTGGCTTGTAGTTTGGCTTAGCTTGGAATCGAATTGGCATGGTAACACTAATTGTAATGGCTTTTTGAAAATATTTGTGCATTATAACTTTGCACCAAAATAACTTAGAAATGATGTTCATGGCCTCTCTATTTATAAATTTTTGCAAATGTCTAGAATCAATCTGAACCGTGCATCCTGAGATTGAGATGTGTGGTTGAGTATTAATTCAATTTTTAGATTTAAGTTTGTAATTATCCTCATCATGACATTGGAAGAAGGGGCAATTAAGAGGTATGGAGGGCTTTGATGAGGCATGGGAGGCATGAATCTCGATATTTGTGGCATTTACGGCTTAGGGATGTCTTCCCAAGAAATGAAGTCACCTGATGATGCAGATATTCAATATTCATTTCTAAAAACAAGTTTTCAACAAGTTTTACGGAATTTTTAATTAGCCTCTAATTTGGTTTAATTAGCTCTTAAGCATGCTTAAGCACTTTGTGCACAAGTTACTCAAATTGATGAGAATGCTTTGTTATTGATTCAAAATTTGACTGGATTGGAATTGGAAGTCCATGTCAGATGCATTGGAACCGTTATCCCATTTAGGATGCTACAGACAACAAATAACAAAGGCACGCATCTTGTGAAAGAGATTTGATAGGAAAGAGCAACCCAAAGCACTTAGGTGCCAAATTGGCATTTTGACTCGAAATGATCTGATAAAAGTTAGCTGGCCTACAAATTGCATTGCCCCATTTAATAATACCCTGGCCAAAATTGGCACTTGAATATGTCAGTTTCACATCATTTAACATGTTTTAGTGTTTTTAAGCCAAATTTGTTTTGGGTGGAAATTAGTCAAAACCATGATTGGAGGTTATCGGTGGCCAGTTTTAAGTGTCTACATAGGGAGACCACGAACAAGAAGGTTGAGTGCCTTGGTTTGCTGTGTCTTTTCTTTGTCAAAATTTACTAAGACAGCCATTTCCACAATTGAAGGTGTTTTCTTCCTTTTAACCACTTGTACCCATGAATTATGTTCCTCAACCTCTTTTTGGATAGATTGTTGTTGGGCTATGGTTTCTTTTTTGAGGTGCTCGTGTTGAATGATTATCTCTGATTGTTTGTTCTGAATTTCTGAAACTACTTCATCAAGTTGCTGAAGGCATGGGGAAATCAATGAGGGTGGCTTGGGTTTGTTTGAGCTTAGCTATTCTTGCTTGCAAATCAGCAATAATACCATGTTTCTTCTATAACTGAGTCTGGAACGACAAAAGGTTGCAGAGTTCAGAGCCAAGAGTCTCAATTATATTTGGCTGCAAATGTTAGTGTATTTAAATTTGGGGGTCAACATTTTGTGATAGCGAGGAGTTATAAACCCTTGTGTCAGAGGGAGCTCCATCTTGTTTATTGTAATACCCTGCAATTGAACCTACGAAGGATAAGAAAAAAGATTTGTTTTGGGCTCATCATGACCCTGTGCACAAGGTCAACATGTTTTTTAAACACTCGCTGCTTAGGGAACACGATGGAAAACCACAAATAACACAAAACACTAGAAACACTTGCATCTGATGGTCTCAAAGATTACGAATAACTTCTTAACCATGTTCAATGATACACCAAATGCAATGAAGTTACATGTTTAAGGAGAAATGACACCACTCTACAATGTAGATATAAAGGCCTGTGACCATTATAGGACATGTCTACCATGTTTATTAACAAGCAACGACACAATTCATACATGACGAGATGTGGACTTAAACAAAGCGTAATCTAAACTAATGGAACCCTCGTTTTTATCATAGCTAAAGTAGGGGTAGACTTTAGCCATGAAAGGAGAGTTGCGGTTTTGAAGAAATTACAGAATAGAGCTCATGACGTCCCTCACTTCGTCACCGAATGTTCCCTTTGATAGAGGGAAGGACATGTCTATGATGGTGGTGGTGGGTGTGGTGGAGGCCTTGATGTTGCCCTATAGATTTGCATTTTGAAGTGCCATCTGAATGTTGTTCATGGTAGGAACAAGATATGATACATATCATGCATTGTCTTGCATTCCCAAAACCTCATTGCCGACAACGATGTATTTGATATTGGTGGCAGGAGAGAAGGGCTTAATATTGCTGCTAACCCACCCATTCACTAAACCCTGGTTGGAGGCTATGGCCTGCAATTTGCTTTTGTCGATTCCTACAATTATGTTGATCCCAGAGTTTCCAAAGACCTGCACAACATCGCGATTTGCTTGGAAAATTCTCATTTCCTCAATGTTGTTGCTCTTCATCAAAGCTATCATGTCCCCTGCGCTTGGTATATTTTCTCCATCCATTCCATAGTTAACTCTTATTCACATAGCATCTTCACAAGAAACAAATCCTGTTAAGAATTAGGAAAAATCAATGACATGCTATTTCCATAATTGGTTAATAAAAAATAATTTTGCCATTCAATTTTGTGGCCTAAAAGAATTAGGCTCATGATTAGGGTTCTTCTAGTGTCAACTACCTAAAAAAAAAATTTCCGACGTTTTGGATCTCACTACTGAATATATCTTCAACGAAGAACTCTACTCATTATTACATTGCAAAAAAAAATCTCAAATGTAGGCCCTTGTTACTTAAATTAGGTGAAGTTAAGAACCTAATATTTAGTATTGTTTTTTTTGTTTTATATAAATATTGTTTTATATTGTAATGTGTCTGTATCGGATTAGCATGGAATAGTTTGAAGTTATCCATTTGCAGGTTTAATTGCATGTCTCAGTTAAGCCTATTGGATGTTTTATGCTCACTAAGTATTTTTGTTTTCTAAAGCATCTTATTTATCCCTACTAGCAAAAAAATATAAAATTTGAGGGAGCACTGCACAATAACAATATGTTTTGGAAGGATTATTAAAGTGAATATAGACCAACACTCATGTGTCAAAGAGAGTTTATAAACGTTTGGATAGTTGAATTGAATTGAATTGAATTGAATGCTTTTAATAATGTCCGACACCAAGTAGTCTATGGGATCATTGATTAATTTGTTGTGCATACAAACAACCCTTTAAAACAAGTTGTGATATCCATTTCCTTTTTTCTCTTAAATCTTCTGTTGTGTATGTTGATAAAAAATTAGTTGTTTTTGCTAATCTCTCCTCTCCAAACAAGGCAGTCAAAGAGTTAACTTTCAAGTTGTTAGTATAAAGCCGTTGTAACTGTCCATGCCCGATCATGATAATTGTTTCAGAAGATGCAGCTGTCAAAAGCTCTAATCTCTCCTCTCCAAATAAGGCAGTCAAAGAGTCAACTTTCACGCTGTCAGTATAAAGCCGTAGTAGCTGTCCATGCCCAACCCTGATAATTGTTTCAGAAGATGCAGCTGTCAAAAGCTATAATCAAATGAATATATATATTTTTATATGGCTATCATGAAGTCTTATTGTTTTTGGTTGTCACAAGATACGGTGATTTTTAGCCTTGAAATTCGAAAAATGTCGGTTTTTAAAGCTGTTAAAAAAGTTCGGATAAATTCATTGAGTTTGGAAAAAAAAGTAGTAAAAAAAATACTAAAATTTGGAACTGCAAGCACAACGTTCAACAACAGAGGCAGGGACGATATAGACAGGGAATGGGAGGGCAGGGATGTTGCGGGCAGGGGACGGGAGAGGTAGGTCGCCGCAGGCAGGGGACAGGAGGGTAGGGATGACACCTGCAGGGGACGGGAGAGGCATCGTGGATGCTGGCAAGGTCATCGTGATCAAGGGAGGGAGGTTGATGGCGGAAGTCCCCTTCCAGGTAGGGATTGTTTTAATTTATTTTATTTTATTTGTTATTTTTTAATTTATGTTTTGTTTTAATATTATTTTATAATATTGTTTTGTAATTATGTTTTATAATATATATTAGGGTTTGTTTTAATATTATTAAGTTATTATTGTATATTTTTTATTTCTATGTTTTTTATTTTTTTTAATGTTTTATAATCATAATTTAAATATATTCTATTTTGTTTATAATTTTTTTTACGACTTTTTAATTTTTTTAATTATATATTTTATTTTATACAAATATATTTTAAATAAATTTTATTTGCTTTTTTTAATGTTTTTTACTGTTCAAATTTAATGGCGATTTGTTTTTCGATTTTTTTCCGAGCTCGAACTCGAACTCGAAATTTATCCTCGTTAAACTCGAACTCGAACCTGTTATTGTGGTTTTTGGTTATACATTTATTTTAAGGAACATTAATGGAATCTATCTTTTACGCCATAGGCGTCTTTCATTGGTGAAGCCTTTCAATTTTTTGTCTAACCCATCGTCTAATCAGTTTTTGGAGTAATTTTATTCTTATTCCTCTCTAAACAATCTTATGCCAAGTTTTACATTCTGCATGCAGCAAGGATGTTTACCAAGTGTATAACAAATATGCAGCCATTGGATTTTATGTTGTCATTGTCAAACATTAGTACTTAAAATCATTTATAGTATATTCTTTGCGTTGTTGTCATCGAATATTCTCATCTTCAATGGCATTTGTCCAATAAAATTAGAGGTGAAGACGTTAAGAATAGTACCTTTACCTTGTTATTTGAATACGGAGGAAAGCAACAATGTCTTTTCTTCTTTTGTGGATTTGAACCACCCCTCCAAACATTTGGGGTTTAACATATGGAAAATGCAGAGCTTTCACAACATTGTGGATTTGGGGGACCAACTAATATCGTTTATGTTGTACAAGGGTATTTGTTGCAGCTCTGCCATTTTGCGGTCTGTTACAAAAGCTGGAATTGGAAGTCTCCAGTATGGCAGTTTCAGTGTCCATAGGTGAAGCTATAACAGCTGGGGTAGTGCCTAATTTGAGATACATCAAACTGTCATAGTGCTTGGAGAGTATGTACAGACTGGTGAAGATTCAAACGTATGTCCAATAGCCTACACAAAATTGACAGAGCTTGTGGTCCTGGCAGCACTTTTGCCTTTTCTCCATTCACCAAATAAAGATAAATGAGCACTATTGTTACGTACAATGGATGTTAGTGTTACAGAGAATGAGAATGGAAAAAGCTTGGAAATATATGTAGATCCATATCAATTTGCATATGGCATCCTGCATCGGCCGATTAGATTATATGGATAGATGGAAAATGCAGAGCTTTTGAAACATTGTCCATTTGGAGGACCGACTAATATCATTTTTGTTGTACAAGAGTACATCTGTTTGTAGCTCCATCATTCTTCGGTTTGTTAGAAAACTTGGAATTGGAAGTCTTCAATATGGTAGTTGTAGTCTCCACAAAGGAAGCTGTAACAGTGGGGGTGGTTCCTAATATGAGATACATTAGACCACCATAGTGCTTGAGTATGTAGATACTAGTGGGGATTTGAACCCAGGTCCAGTAGAGTACCCAAAATTGATAGTGCTTGTGGCCCTGGGGCCAATTTTGCCTTTCCTCTATTCACTGAATAAAGAGAACTGAACACTATTGTTACAAATACAATGGCTGTTAGTGCTATTGAGAACGAGAATGGAAAAAGCTTGGAAATATTTTTATCCATGTCTATTTGCATATGGCATCCTACATCAATTAATTAGATTATGTAGGAGGTGTCTCTCATTGAGGAAGGCTTTCTATTTTCTGTCTAATTAGTTTTAGAGTCGTCTAATTTTGTTTTATATAGTCAAAGCAGTCAAAAGTTTCATTTAATTAGTTTTCAACTCATCTAAAGTGACACGTGGTCTATTCTCTGCGTTTTTAGAGGAGCCATTGAATATCTAATTCTTGTTTTCATTTAGATTGACATTTGTTTCAATCATGTATTGGGTAACTAAAACAATTTGGTGGAATCTATAGATTACATTGATAGGTGTGACATGTCAGTGAACTTTGCACTTGTATCTGCGTGGGCTTCTTTGAGTCCATCATTTGAAATACCTGTCATTGCCTTTCACCATCTCCTCCCAATTCACCTTTAAATCTTTCACTGCTTTCATGTTTTTTATGGCCTTGCCCTTCCCCACCACTTCACCATTTGCTCAAACTCATTGTGAAATGGAATGTCTCCTCCATGCACAACTCATTGCCACTCCGTATGAAAGAACACCCCACCCCATTTTCTTTTGTCCCCTCCACTAGAAATATCAAATTATTGTTGCTTAATGCTTCATGCACAAAAGGTGAGACAATGTCAGTGGTCATGGGTTTCAAGTGAGGTATGACTACTGATTCACACTCTTTCACTTTATAAAGCTCCACTTTACCAAAAACAGAAAATTACATCCCTTTTGACATAACTTGCACTTTTGCGGCAACTGCTAGTAATTCTCTATTGTAATTAAATGCACTCTTCCACCTCTCATTGGCATGCTGGGGCACTACCACTGAGCTACAAGCCCCTCACAGGTTGTATTTTTCCCAAAGTGTGGATTGGCTTTCCAGCAATGAGAAGATGCTTCATGTTAAGTGTTTTGTGGATGCATCTTCTATGTTTTACTATTCTTATTGCATTTGATTTTAGCAGCTTATGAACTTCTTAATGGCCTAATGGGAAAACCTAGCCAAATTTTGAGTCTTCAACAATCTCTGCAAGGTGCCAGTTTGGATTCACTTATATTTTCTTCCATCCATTGGAAATTTTGAATGGGCCTACATTTCACGAAACAGATGATCAAGTTGGAGAATGGATTTTCCAAAATTTTTACCAGCGACAGGTAATGAATAACATATTTTAGACTTTATCTTCATATTGACCTTGAAAGGCCTCTTTTGGATAACATATAGTTGAAGCTTTTAGATAATGTTTGGGAAGATATGTGAGACTATGGAAGTTTGTGTAACATTTAGGTGTTGTACTTGTCACGAATATGACTTTTTCAAGGAACTGTCCTAAAATTGGCTTCGTAAGGCAGAAGATGTAGTCATAGCATCTGTTGCATAAACAGAGTCTCACACCTCAAAACAGTGCAATCTATTATTACACCTGCTACTACTAATGCAGTAAGAGGTAGTTTCTCAGTTTTGAATAATGTTGTCCAAACTTGTGGAGATGCATATCTGAAGAACCAATGGCAGAGACCGGTGTCTGAGGAAAGCCTTGTTTTTATATTATTTATAAATAACTTTGAAAGAGAGAGGATTTAATAGCTTCCAAAAAAGAATTACAATATACAGCTTCACGTAATGAATGCAATTGCTTCGGGTCCAAGCTTTGTGTTCGGGACATACATTGATCTTTAGACGTCATCTGATCCTCCAAATGAAGTTTAGATACCGATCAACAGTCTTATTCGTATTCTGTGGAGCCTGTGACTTCATATAAGGAGGTTGAAGGATTGTCCCCTCTCCTCCTTTTACACGACGCTGAAATAAATTTGTTAGAAGTTCTGCCAGTCTTGCTTGATACTCTTCAGGAACAATCATCTTTTCTCTCGTACTTGTGAGGAAGTGATACTTTAGTTTAAAACTGCAGTCATATACTGCTATATCATTTGACTCTCTTACTTGGATCTTGATTTGCAGGTGTTTAGACCCATATTTTGATATTTTTCCTTTTACGGAGCCAAAAGATACAACACAAATGAGGGAGTTGATAGGTAATATTATATCCAATGTTCATCTAGAATCTATTGTCGTGGAACTTAAGTGGGCAACCATGCAATAGTGTGTTTGAATAGGAAATATGATAGTAGAGGAAGCAATAGCCTTACAAAATTTGGTAGTAATTTGAATAATATATGGAGTTTAATTTCCTGTTCAGCAATAATGGTCTCCATCGTTCACCTTTTCTGCCTCGTATGGCCGATTTGATGCTGCTGATGTTGCCGTTGTTGGTATTTATTTGGAGAAGAACTGTTTTATGAGTAGCATTTTAGCATCATAAAATTTTGAGTAGTTTTGTCCAGGTTTTTTAATTCTTGGGGGAATTGCTAGATGCAAGAAATCTTCTTTGTTTTTTTCGCTTTTGCTCGCATCTTTTGTTTGAGGATTTGATCATATTTGGTGTGTGGTATTTTGATGAACAGGTTTCTACATGACAAAGTCAAACCTCATGTAGTGCACCGAGATATTAGAGCCAACAATGTACTGTTAGATGAAGAATACAGAGCACATATATTGGGTGTTGGCCTTTATAAATTTGTACCATGGGAAGGGATACACGAGAGGACAGTGATGGTTGGCACTTACGGATATCTTGCTCCTGAATTTGTTTACCGGAATGAACTCACAACCAAAAGTGATGTTTACAGCTTTGGAGTTTTGTTGCTTGAACTTGTAAGTGGACGCAAACCAGTTCAAACAGTTGAATCTGTGGACTGGCAGGCTATATTTGAGTGGGCTACACCCCTTGTTCAGTCCCACCGGTATACAGAATTGTTGGATCCTGTTATTAATGACATTCCTGAGGTAGGACAAATTCAAAAGGTGGTTGACCTTGCCTATACATGTACTCAACATGTTCCTTCCATGCGGCCACATATGTCTTATGTAGTTCACCAGCTACAACAGTTGGAAATGAAAGTTGTGTCTGAAGCCAGCAGGAGAGCTGTAGGGAGCTCATCAACCTTGTCATTGGAGGTGGAGTATATTGCTTGATTGCAAGTGGTTTAACCTAATCTAGAACATCAATGTAAGTAGATGTTCTTCTTGTATTACTAATGAAGTGTTTGGCTGTCATTTATTGAGAGTAACTTCTGACCCTCGACAAATGGCATCTACATTGCAACAAATGTATGAAATTTCCTTTACTTTAAAAAAAAAAAAGGGTTCACGCTTTTTTTGGGGCATCACTCCCAGGAATGAATCCAAGGATGGGACTTACACATTTCTATTGCCACAAACCTCTGGCTAACCTTATTTTGGCGCCTGACCAGACGGGGACATCGAAGTGAGGCTTCACGGTCAAAGATAGCCAGCCCGGGGGAACGGACCCCGAGATCTCCTGCTTGCCACTTCCTGCACTCGTCTACTTGAGCTAGCCTGTCGGGCTATGAAATTTCCTTTACTTGTAAACAAGAGCGCTGCAAATTGTTTATATGTGTGCTTGTATAAAGGCTGAACTTTTATATCATTGCCTAGCCAGCATGTGAACTTGGCATATGAGACTTCCGAGACTCCCTTTTGGGAACACAAGGGAAGCTTTTTCCTTTCACCACCTATATTGTTAAAAATTTTGCACCCTTTGGGTTTTGATCTCATGACAAAGCTCAAGATTAAACCAGACCTTGTCAATTGACCTACACCACAGGAATGTACAATGCAAATGCAACTCTAGCTCATTGAGCTTCACATTGCAACCGTTTCACTTATTTTTATAATGTCAACCTATCAAAAGAACCTTGGCTAATATATTTCAAATGTGTTGTGAAACATCTGGATAATCACTGTGAAAGGACTCACCTAATGGTAGAATGTGCTTGGCAGGTTGCAAAATATTTTTTCTTCTGTTAAATGATTATTACTTCAAATAGTTATGTTTCATTTTACCATATAGTTTTTGAGATACACAATCCCTTTTTTAAGAGAAAAAGAACACAAGATCTTGTTTTCATTTTTGGAGACATATTTTAACTCTTTGGGCTTCAGAGAAATTAGCAAAGGTGTTGTCTTTTTATTTTATTTTATTTTTTGTGAGCAGGTGGGATGTAGCCGCGTGGAGGGGAAGGGGAAGGGGAAAGAGAAGTGTAGCTTATATTCAATTTTGAGGAGTTATATCAGTTGAGCAATAAGATTACATGGAAGTTAATATCAAATGAACATCAAGGTTAGGTTATGTGGGAGTTATATTTATTGAGCAACAAGGTTACATGGGAGTTATTTTAGTTAAGCAACAGGGTACATGGAATATCTAGACGTTTTGTCTTTTTGGTATTGGAGGGGGTGGTATGTAACGGTGGGAGGGGAGAGGGAAGAGAAGTGTGTCTTATATTCCACTGTGTGTGAGTTCTATCAGTTGAGCAATAGGGTAACATGGAAAATCTAGGCATTTAACTTTCATCAAATTTAATAGAAATATAAACCTTACCCAACCTTGCATAATCTTTATGAGAATTCATATTATAAGCACAAGAAACAACATAGGTTTCATTTTGGGTGTTGCTTTATGTCGAGAAGTGTTCTACGATGTCGGGGGGAGTGCGGAGGGTTGATTGTAATGTCTGTGAGTGTGTTTACTTTTAATTCTGACATTAAATTTGACGTTTATTTGACTCTCCCTCTCTCACACACAAAACTGGAGAAGGTAATTGCCAATTTATGTAATGTCCGCGAGTGTGTTCACTTTTAATCCTGACATTAAATTTGATGCCCATTTGATTGTCTCACACACACAAAACTGAAGAAGACAATTGAAAATTTTTGTGATGTCCATGAGTGTGTTCACTTTTAATTCAGACATTAAATTTGATGTCTATTTGACTGTCACACACACGAAATTGGAGAAGGCAATTGAAAATTTGTAATATCTTGGCCATACAGTAGAGTTTGGAGCCCTCTTTATTTCTGTAAATATTTTTTTGAGCTTGACACATTGGTGGAGTTAGATTGACATGATTTGTCACCAGGTAGTGGGAAATTTGCAAAGAAAGTATGAAGTTATTAATGATTGTGGTATGTAAAAAATCCATGACAAAGGCCTTGAGATCGAAATCTCTGGACGTTTTTCAGATGTATGTGCTTAAGATATTTGTATTAGTTTTATTGTAGCCATAAGACTTTGGGCCATGGTATTGCACAACTTTCAATCATACCCAAAGCTCCACATTTAAGGAAATTAATAATGCATGTGATGTTTTGGCTTGTTGATGTTGGGTGAGGTTATGGGCAGCCTTTAATACCACCTTTTTGAGTAATTAGAGCTTCTACTCTTGGATAATTTAGAGGTTCTCATTTCACTAAGGCTAAACCTAGTAGTTTACGCAATGATACCCCATCTCAACTCTTGCACCTAGTGGGATGAACTGTAACACCACCATCTTAAGATGCATTTAAATTGCCCTTACCAATATTTTATACATATTGTGAAGGTTACGAGTCTCAAATCCACACGTCTTCCATTAAACTGAGCAGAGTTAGATATTTAATAATAAATATCCAATTGAGGATTTTAGAGGTGATAGAAGCAATTCAATGATGCATTGAGGAGGTGTATCCAATATGGGGTAACAAAGCATGTATTTATAGGCATTTGAACACGATTTAGATTTAGGATTATAAAGCCAAGAAGAGAAAGAAAGGCCGAACAAACAAAATTTGATTATTGGCCATCCCATTTATTAATTTTAGATCTTATGAAATTAAATACATTATTACAACATATGAATTATTTGGTTAGTTATATAGTATTATGAGTTGGAACTTTCTATTTCTTTATTGTTTGGAATATTTTTACTTAATAAATATATTTATTTTTTTAGAAGAGGAATGGTATATTTGTAAATTAAAATAATAATATTTTAAAATACTCGTTAGGTTATAGTTTAGTGGTAGAGATTGGGGTTGCCACACAAATCACCTTGTTTTTTTTAATTGAAAAGACTCGAACCTTATATACCTAGGGTAAAAGTTTGACTTGATGGAGTAAAGAATTATTTTTTAAACAAACATAATTTATTAAATAAAAATATATTTTTTATCTAAATATTATTTGGAAATATAAGTTACAAATAAGGTGTAAAAAATCACAAATGATTTTTGATAACAATATTTATAAATTACGTATGAGAAAATTGGTGAACATTAAGATATGAGTTCAACTCTTTTTGGGTAGTACATGTAGTATCACCTCAAGGTCGGGGCCTCATTTATATTTTAGATGGTTTTGAGTACCTCCAAAAAATCCTTATTGATTAATAAAAAAATATTTGTAAATCAAATATGAAATTATAATTATATAATTTATTAAATAACATTTTTTATAATTTTATTAAAAATTAACTAAACAATTAACATTTTAAGAAATTTAGGGAGTATGACAATCAATTTGTTTATATTATTGTAGCATAATTAGTATTCGAATTGATTTTTTCATGGTTAATTTTTTTATATAGTTATATAGAACGTAAAAAAATCAATCAGTTTGTGGTGGTAAGTTTCAGGTTCTGTTGTCTCTACTGCCTCCTTCGACATCCATGTTTGTTACGACTGCCTAATTATTCTTTTTTGCTGTCAAATTGTTGATGTGATATTTTCTAAGTGGCAATTGTTTTACCATTTTTCTGACTTACCCCGTTGTGTCTTTGCTATCGATATGATTATTCTCATGGGATGTGACTTTTCTACCTGCTTTTTTTGTATAATTAACGTTGTATCATATCTCATTTGATTAATATATAAACACTCTTCAATAAAAAATAAAATAAAAATCAATCAATTATAAAATGATTATATGACTCAACAATCTAATGATTACACCATTATTAATATAATAATATTATTACAAGTAAAAATTTAATATTTTCATAATTTATATGATAAAGAGATCACTTTTGAAAAAAATTATATATTTAACTTTATAATTAACAAATTCTCTCCACTTAATTTGAATGTTGTTAACTATTTATTTTGTGATAGCTATAATTAATGATTTTATTTATCTTATAACTAATAACAATTTATATTATGTAATGTATCAACCAAATATACAAATATTATATTATATAAATTGGAAAAGGCTATTTGTTCTTACCTTTAAAAAGGGTGAAAAACATGGAAGAGATTTAAGTAGCAATCTTCAAGTTTAATAAAGAAAGAAAAGTTATATATATATATATATATATAATTTATTTTTCTATATTAAATATATGATAAATGTTGTTTTCAAATTTAATATAATTTTAGTTTCGAATAAAAAATATAAATTTATGATTTTGTTATAATTTTGTAGTAATTTAAATTTGGTCATTGAAAATTTGATTATATCAGTTTTAACCTTTTTTTAATTTAATTAATTTGTGCATTTAATATGAACCTATTTTTACCACCGTGTGCTATTCTAAGCACATACGAGGACTTATTTATATTATAAACTGTTATTTGTCGCTTATAAAAGTGTTTTGATTGCTAAAAACACTCTTTAGCATGTGTGGACAAACCCATATCTAAATTTCATATATTTCTATAGACATAACCAAACAATAGGAACAATACTAGTAGTAGGATTCGTCCCTATGAGTTGGTCATGCCCTGTGGTCCTCTATCAGTTTTTTAAAATTGAACTCTCTATTATCTGTCTTTTGTGTTTTTAGGATTCATAGGATGTGGTTTCCTCTTTTAGATTGTTATAAAGGTACATTCAAGTCACTCATTACTTCACTTGGAAATTTCAATATAAAGACATTTATATTAGTGCACACCGAGCAAAAGTTCTTTATTCTTCTCAATTCTGATTTTAATTACGAAAAATAATCATCAACAAATTCACAAACTTGTTTTTTTCAACCCAAAGCAAAGCATGATCAAGTATTCAATCCTATATGCATTTATATAGTCAAAGCACAATTATACAAAACACTCTAAGTGGGAGAACTATGTAAACTTGATTCCCTTTTTGGAGTATTGGATACGTAGGTAACGTTCAGTCCTCGTAAGGGTGATTAGGGTCAACTCATTCAATTACACTTCACCTTTTTATATTTTCAGGTCTTTCGATCATTGCATGCCCAATCATAGTTTTAACATTGGAGAAATTGAACAAATGAGACTCTGTGTAAAAACTATGTACAAGATATTTAATCTGATACGTTTCAAATTACCATCCATGATTCATCATCAAAAAACACATGTTGAGAATTGTTGTCATCAAATCTTGCACCCTACAGGAGGTTTTTCAAGCCTACTCTATTGGACAACATTGGAATACCTCTAGGTTTGTGGATTGCCTATAGTAGAGGTAGACCTCTAGGTTTAAGGGCTAGCTCCCTGAATTTACTTTGAAGTGCTTATCACCTATGCTAACTGATTGCTTGTGGAAAAAAGGGGTTAAAATATGAATGGAATTAAATTATTCTAAAGGGGTGATAAACCATAAGGATTTCTACAATGCTATCATACTTCCTACACCAAGAAATAAGATCTACAGCACTAGCTTCAAAGTCTTAAAATGTTTGAACATTAGTATTTCAATATAGAGGTGATATGCATGAGACAACTCAAGGTAAGTGGACCAGAGGTCAGATTGTAGACTTTTAGGACACTAACACACTTGAAGGGAGCCTAACACACTAGCTACACTCTATATGACCTGTTAGAATGAGAACTTCTTACACTAGACATGAAAGAATAAGAAGGTAGGATCGAAGATTATCATTAAACCTCACCATACATCACTTTGCACGCTTAGACAAGATGTTTATGAACTCAAAGCAAGATTACATATATTATTCAAAGGCAAAGTACGACATCAAATAAGCAAGGCTTCGCCATACATGGTGTGAAATTTTTTCAAACAAGAGCCAAAATGGCCAATACTTATAGAATGTGAGAGAGGAGAGAGAAGAATGAAGTTCAAGAGTCACTAAAACAAATGTCAAACTGAGAGGAGTTACATCTACATAGGAATGAAGTATGGGACAAACCATGCAAGGTCTCTTTGAACAAATGTCCCTCCAAGGCATGAAACTCTTCAATTCTGGTGTAAGACTCTTCAACTTCCTGTTTGAAAACTACATTGATCATTTGGCCTTCTTTGAACGCTCCACAATAGACTAGGAACAAATGACATAATTACACTATGAAGGGGGGGTTAAACACAGGCTCCAACATGCATTGGATGTGTCCCTAATCACTGATATTTTTTTGGACAAGTGTTCTCACTATCTGTAGTCATAATCATTAGCTCTATAGGTTTGTCCCTACACTTGTCACCAAAATGGTCATCAATTGCTCAATTCGATCTGTGCAATGGGTGATGTGACACTTGTCAAGAGTCTCTTTGCATCTGAATTAATTAGGTAGACCTTAAAAGGCTTCCCAATTGAAGTTATCACCTTCTCACTTGATGATCATCTTTCATTCACTTTGCCAATTTGGAATGCTTGAAGTGAAATAGCTAGCAGAGGTACTTGTGTGATTTTCTGAGGCAAGATATGAACATGAGGGGTTTTATTAGGTCACACTCTATCTCCCAAAGTGATTCACATCCTTTGAAACTCTTTTGTACCTACAAAACATCAAAAACTGTCAAGAAAAGGCAATCTGTACCCTATCCATACAAATAGTGTAGGAGTCAATCTGATGGGAAGGAGCCCTGGGGAATCCTCTGCAAGTTCAAATCATTTACTTGACCAAACTAGCCCTCTTAGATGCATTTCTATCCACCTTTTCCTCATCGTGTCATTAGCAAGGGTTTTGGAGGGTTTTGATTAGTTTACGCCCTTAAGGATTGTTCATAAAACTGTGATGTTCAATCCTTAGAAAAAGTCCACTAAATCCTTGTTTAGGACCCTCTTCAACATATCCTATCTCCTCAGACTCCCATGCTAAGCATCCATACTGCTATGAGATTTCAAACTTAGCCTCTCAAGCTCTTCTTTACATTTTGTGCAAGCTGTCATGCTCTTGTGCCAAGAAATGGCTTATTTGTGACCTTATCTAAAAACTAAAGGCTCAAAATACCTTATAACTCCCTATAGAGGTTATCCAATGTATTTCAAGGCTCATCTAGTGTTAGAAATGGAATTGGACCCCTTGTTTTCTCTAAGCCTAGTCTAGGCCTAGTAGGCTTAATCTGTACTTGGCTTCTCACAACCACCTCTGAATGGTTGGTCATTATTTTGAGACCTTTTGTATGTTTGTCCATGTTGAAAACAACTTCCTACAAATCCTTGCAATGATCTAAGTCTCCTTGGCATCTTCCATTATCATTCTTATGACAAACATGTAGAGTATGTGCATCTAGAAGTGCCCTTTGTCTGAGACAAAAAAGAGGGCACTTCCCATCTTTTCAACAAATGTGAACATATGAAGAGCTTGAGTAGGTGATATAGACACTCTGTACAAATTTTCAGGGTTGGACTATCTCTAAAAGGCCTCTTACACTCCACCTTCCCAAGACAGACTTTTAGAATGATGAGTATGCATGATTTTGTGTGTGGACGGTAGGTTGTTATGTGGAACCCCTCCATGCTCTGTTTCCTTGCTATGTGAATCTCTTAAGATGGTCACTAATCATGTGAGGGTATTCCAAACATGTTCATCATCAAAATCTCTGATAAATCTTTCAATGTGTACTCACCTCCACTTGACTAGATAAGACTGCAGTCAGCTATGTACTGTGTTGCTTGCTCAAAAAATAACATACCTGTAGGTGTATACTGTACTATTAGACCCTATGTTATTGCACTAAGACCTTATTGAAATCCTTAAGGTCATTTCATATCCACTAGGACTTGCCACATCATGTATATATTAGGCTAACCTTTGGACTGTTAGGCTTTAGTGTACTGTCAACCTATAGTTGACTATACATGACCCTTTTGAGAGCAAAGGTACACTTATAGAATGTTATGCATAATCTATTTCATGTTTAGGCCTTCTTGAAATCCTTTGGTCTCATTTAATGGGTGAGATATACTCATAACATGCCTAGAGCTTGAAACTAGCACTCACTGTCTGGTTCTAACATGTCACCATTCTTTGATCAACCTGTAGTTGTACTCGAGCAAAAAGATGCCCTTTAGGTTGTGATATGAGTTGAAACCCTAAATTTCAATTCCCTCAACTTTGATTTGAGCTACTAGTGCCATTCTCACCTCAATAAGGATACTTACTGTTGTTCCCAAAATTTGTCACTTGTTTTTGAGGACAACATATCGACTATTTTGGTCTTGAAGGCCAAAATGATCTCTTCCCTTCTCAAAAATGTTCTGAGTATTCAAATTCTTCAATTATTCAAGTCTTATCAGCTAAAGAACTCGCAGGGTCAACAGACATTCTTTCTCAAAAAAAAGTTTTGACACTTAGGCATTTTCAAGGCTGGTTCAACGCCGAGGTTCAATCAAAGGTCCATCGATAGGCTTCAAACAAATATAATGAACCACTTTGAACTATTGAACCATTGAACCCCGCCTCTGCAAGGTTCAAAGGTTCAATGGGTTCAAAGGTTCAAAGACTTCAGCGGACTTAAAGAAAAGAAGGCTTCGAAGAGTGAAGGTTGAACTGTTGAACCGTTGAACCTTGAACCAAAATGGTTCAATGAGTTCAAAGGTTCAACGAGTTCAATAAGATCAAAAGACTTAGTGAATAAAAAGATTCAAAGAAAGAGAATGAACTGTTGAACCATTGAACTTTGAAACGAAATGGTTCAAAGGTTTAAAGGTTCAAAGGGTTCAAAGAAGTTCAAAGTGCAAAAAGGAAGCTTTGAGCGAATGGAAGAAGCAGAAGAAGTTCAACAAGGAGTTCAACCAAAGGGTTCAAAGAATGATTGAACCAAAGAGCCGAGTGAATAGAGAAGCCGATTGAACCACCGACCATTGAACCACTTTGAATCATTGAATCGATGCACTCCAAGGTTCAAGGTTCAAAGTAGTTCAAGTGACTAAGTGATCATGACGTCCCCATGGACGTCAAATTCAAGGTAATAAAATATTTGTTGATTTTCAAATATGGCACAGACCCTGTGAACAAATTCAACGATCGGCCAAAGAAGAAGCTGAAGGAGCGGCAGAAAGTGAGAAGATAACCCTGAGAGCTTAGATCGCCAAGGAAGGACAAGATGTGGCAAGGAAAAAGAGAACAACTACAGGAAATCCAAAAATATCTGCAAGAGAGTTATTTTCAATAGGTGAAATAGTCCACCAAGTAGACATCAGAGTGTAGACACTCAAAGATGTGGCATGTTTTTCTCCATCAAATAAAGGCAAAATGGACAGCTGCACACATATCAGGAAGAAGACCAGGTGGCCCATACTTCAAAAGAAGACATTTGAGATGAATTGACATGCCACAGTTAAGGCCGATGCCCTGTTTGAGCATGGCCCCTTGACAGAACTGAAAATGCATTCAAGGCATTGAATGCAACATGGGCCATTCCATGAAACAAAGCACCCAAGTCTTTCTTGGAGTGATATATATTGTAATATCTTATTTTATGCAAGAGATATCTCTCTGTTATAGAAGCAAAACTCTGCCTAAATTGAAAGGCATTTCTTGAGACTTTGAGCTCAGATTGTTAATCATATTTATTTAATTGAATGAGAAAACAAGTGACTTTTCAGACTTTGTGCTGGAATAGCTTGTGTTATTTAAGAAATTGTTCTTATGTCTATTTCCTAGAAGCATTCTTGTCCATTTAATTTAACAAGTAGAATTAGTTGAAGTGATCAGGAAGGTGATTTGAAGCTGATTGTGGAGAGACTTTATGCTTCCACAACTGTCTTTAGTGTGTTTATTTTTTTGTATCTGTGTAAATGATTTTGAGATGACTTTGTGCCCCCATTGTCTTTCGTATATTTCACTCTTTGGCAGTTGAAGTGGAGACTTTGTGCTATACTTCATCCTGCTGTGTTACTGCGCCCTGTTACTTTTACTATTCATGAAGGAATATGGCTGTTGGCTGAATATTAATTCTGAAAGAAGAGAAGTACCTCACCAATCATCCTAGATTTTTCTTTTGATCTGTGAACATCATCTCTAAAAAAAGAGAGATGGATAGTTTAATCCTATCCTGAGTGTTATTTTTAGCTTATATTTATAGTATATAGTATTTTATAGTTATAAGAAACCTCCCCTTGATGAGAGGAGAGATTTGTCCCCTTTTGATGTGGTTGACCTGCACATTTGGCCGATAAATCTCCCTATGCTGTGGTTGAAACACCTATTTTGCCCTCAGTTAGCTGGTGACAAAATATTCACTCAACAATTTTTAGTGACTCCGCTAGGGACACAATAATTCTCTCTATTTCTGGTGACTACCACTAACCTAGTGGGATAGTCAATATTTTCTCCATCTATAACTGGGGAAGTTAATTTTTTATTTCTCTCTACACACCAACACAAGTAGGGATTAGTGCCCTCTTCATTATTATCGTCCACAATAACTACAAAAACATGTCATATATCATAAAAAACCATTTTTAGCAATAATATGAACATATATAATGAGAATAAATGGTACATAATAAAAAATATTTTACTTGACTTCACTAGATCAGATACATGGTCAAAGTCATCTAATGATGTCATATTTGTAAGTTCCAATGTTGTTAGACACTGATATGTGTTGATTGGAATTAGAGATTTAGAATTCCAATCATCCACCCACTCTTGTGGTTCACATTCATTTTAAACAGAGTCTACGCATGTAGAACAGAAACATGCTAAGTGTCTCGTATAAATAGTCCAAAAAAAATTATTTGAGCTAAGAAATGAGTGGTCTCTTGAACCCATTAGAGTCATACAATCCTCATACTTTTCCAAGTGTTATTCCTTCATTAACCCAAAATTTCTATGAATAGTATAATTTGGTTGAGCACCATGACACATGTTCTCATTACACCATAAAACCATGTTTTTTGCAATTTTTAATGAACACCCTCTTTAAATTTTAACTCCTCCCAATAGCTCTTTTTACACATTCTCTGGCACTATCATTCTCCCATTTTCTATTGCCAACCTTAGTGAAACTCCAAATGTGTTTTACACCAGTGGTAACATGCATCCTACTCATCTAATAAAATATTCATGCATTTTTTAATTGTGATGTGCAATTTTCTGACCAAATATAATGTTGATTGAAAGTAATGTTCCTCTGACTCAATTATTCATAGAACTTCTAAAAATAACCTTGCACATACTCTGAACAATGTGATCAATCATTGTTGATATAGAAATGGTACTCCCTTAATATTTTTTGTTATTTTATACTATCAGGTGCATGCATGAATGCTATATGAACTAATATGGTAACTTGTGATGAGTTATAATGTTGTAATTAAATTTTCATTTGGGGTTTGAATGTGTAATTTTCAACAAATTTAATGAGTGATACAATCGAATCAAGTATAAATGTATCCTTGCTTATCTTTAAATGTTCATCCAACCATCTAGCCCTGTGTGTGTGTCTTGCATACTCATAAATAATTTTTTCCATAAATTTGATCAAAAATAAGTATCTTTTTTTTAACAAGCTCATAACTTCTAGATTTTTTGCCATCTTTTACTTGATAAGTCACTGATTTATATTTGCTTAAACCAACTAATTCATGTTCAATTTCACTTGTAATCTCTTCATGAATACATTTTTTTAATTTTGGTAATTCACCACAAATGTTGCATTTTCTATATAAACATGATTTAGGGTAAAATAATTATCCATCTGGTCTTTTGCAAAAGATAGTTGGAATAAATTCCCTAAGTGATTTTGTTGAAAATTTAATGCCACACTCCTAAAAAATATTGTTAGTATGCAAATTATAATGAATATGATGAAAAACATCATAGTACATTAAAAATTCAATATGTTGCCTACAACAAGTGGTGTGTGTGAGTGATTTATTTTTACATAAAAATCTTTGGCCATCTCAAAATATTTTTGAAAAATAGAAATTTATAGATATTTTTAGAAATAGTACAATTGTGTTTGAGTCATATCCAATAAATATTTTAGATACGGTTCATAGTTACTTCATTGCCTAGTTTGACAAGCTAAGGAATTAGATTCCTACCATTGCTTAGCCAACACCTAAGAACCTAAAATGCTTCTTCATCAACTCACAGCTCCCTGAAGTGAGTTTCTTGTTGAGACAGGCTGACCACATAGACCTTGCTACTGTTCAAGATTTGGCCACTGAGGTAGAAGATGATCTCATCTTGGTAGGGAAGATAAGAAGAGATCATAACAGAGGCAAATCTTCTTCATTTTTTGAGAATTTTTTTATAGACACCACTGATCAAATGGTGCAAAAGCTAGTAAATAAACTGCTAGCCTTGAAAAGATAAGTGGCCCAAAATATGTCTGCTCCTCCTTATTAGGATATGCCAAAGAGGATATTTCAAAATCAGTCATATCAAGGCAATGCTGCCAGAAGTCAAGGGCAACCAAATTGTCTGCCTCCCTCACAGGAGAAACTTGCTATTGAAGCAGCACCAACCAACTCAGCAATTGGATATCTGGAAATAGAACATGATTTTTTTTTCCAACCTGAGTTTGATCAAGAAAATGACACTAATCTCTTTGCAGTATACCAAGAAGAATCAATTGGCAACTCCAACATTAATTTCTTAAATTACCATGATGAACCTATAAGTGAAGGTAAAACAGTGGATGGATCATACATTGTTTTCACACGGTCTAAGAATCAGTCAGCTAGCAAGATGATAGGGACAAAATATGAGAAGGATCTCAGCCTATAATTTCAATTACTAAATGGGGAACCACTCTACCTTTCCAGCCAAAGGACCCAGTGATTGCTAAAAAAGTAAGTACTCCAAACATGCCTTCACTTTCAACTTCAATTTCGTAGATCAGTCCTCTTCCTCCCAAAAACCAAAAGGATGAGCTCCCATCCTCTGTTCCTAGTTTATTTCAGACATTTGACATAATTGACCATGTCAAGAAAACTAAAATTCAAATGTCTAAATTTGAATTCTTGCAATCCAAACCTGACCAGTTTGATAGGTTAGTGGAATGTGTGAAAAATAAAACCGTCTCTACAAGACCAGTTGTTCCAAAGGTGACTCTCATGTCCACCCAAAATAACCTTGTCATCGATCTTTCTGTTTCTTCTAAAAGGACTAAAAATTTTTATGTCTCCCTGCTGATAAATGGACATCAGCTAAACAATTACATCATAGACTCAAGTGCATCAGATAATGTCATGCCTACCAAAGTGGTAGAATCTCTTGGTCTCACACTGACCATGACATTTGGGAGATATTTCTCCATGGAGAAAAAACAAGTGCCACTACTAGGACAAATCAAGGATGCCTAATTTGCATTTGTCATATTTCTAGAAAAGAGAATCAAGATGACAGTCCTGATGGCTGACGTTCCAGCCTCATTAGGCATCCTTCTTGGGCAAAATTTTTGCAAAGACTTTAGTGGATAATTGAGCATGGACATGTCTGAGGTGAGGATCCTTGTCAAAGGCATCATGTAGAGATTACTTCCTGAAAAAGAAGAAAAATATGTGGTCACCCAAACATCAGCCCCTAAAGCTCAAATTTTGTTTGAGTCTTCAGGAATGGGTAACTTTTTTTTTTGACCACAAAGGATGTTCATATTTCAGCAGATGAAAGTCCTGTAGGTGGCGATCTAGGAATTGGTTCAAATAAAATAGCAGAAGACATGAAAGAGCACAATGCAAACCCAAAATAACT
The DNA here is from genome assembly GCA_037957365.1 of Torreya grandis. Classification (NCBI taxonomy): domain Eukaryota; kingdom Viridiplantae; phylum Streptophyta; class Pinopsida; order Cupressales; family Taxaceae; genus Torreya; species Torreya grandis. Next base: position 2,537,140 of record JARHVA010001228.1, on the reverse strand, counting down.
CTCCCCTCCACATGAAGGAAAATCTGAAAAAGGAGTAGTTTCCAGTGGCATATAGATTCTTGAATTTGATGGCAACTACTCTTATACCCATGCTAGAGCTGGTATTGTGTTGATATCTCCTCAAGAAGATATTTTTATTTCTTCATACAAGTTGCAGTTCAGCAACACCAACAACATTATCGAGTATGAATCTCTGTTACTCAGGTTGAAGGCAACTCAAAACAGAGGTATTAAACTCCATGCTAAAGGAGATGTTGCACTGATGGTTTGTCAGGTGAGGAACCTGTGTCAAACTAAGAACAAAAGATTGCGCCATTATCACAATCTAGTATGGGATCATATTAAAAGTTTTGATGCTTTCAATATATCTACAGCACCCAGGGAGCCTCATAATCATGCAAATTCATTGGATGACCCTGTGACCCTCTTGGTTCTTCACCTTGATTTCAAAGATAATAGTTACACTATCAAATTGGTCTTACCACCAAGTGTGCCTGACAATGCCAATCATTGGCAGGTATCTGATGGGAATGATTAAATCATGTACTAGACTAAACTAGAAGAGCAACAAGCTATGGTAGTGGACCATACTGCTACATGCCAAAGTCAAAAAAAAAACTCTTCGCCAAGAGAGCAAAGATTTATGATTTTTAGATTGGAGACCATGCCTGGCCATGGGACAAGAAGAGAGAACCAAAATGAGTGCATAGAAAACGTGATTCTTGGTGGAGAGTTCCATTCACCCATCATTAATTTTGAGGAGAAAATAGTTTCTTATTAGTTTATCAGGATGGAACGCCATTTTCACTATCTCATAGTTGGCGGCATCTGAAGCGCTTCAATTTTTGAAGCATCATATAAGACCATCTGTACATATGTATATTTGTATAGCCTTTAGTTATATTTTATACTTTTTGTTTTCATTTAAAACGCCTTTCTTTTTTGTGTAGCATGACTCTGTAGCCCAATGGCATACTTGAAGGCACTGGAGATTCTAGTTTCTACTCCCCTCAGCTGTTCCAAAATTTCAACTGAAAGAAGTTCTCCAATTGGAGCCAGCTGTTGTTTCTAAAATCTGTCACTCATTTTTGGGACAACATATGAACTATTTTGGTCCTGCAGGCCAAAATTCCCTCTTCCCTTCCAAAAAATTGTTTTGGGCATTCAAATTCTCTATTTTTCAAGCTTTTTCAGCTAACAGACTTCGCAGACTGATTTCTATCGACTCTATAGGCTGATTTTTACAGACTCTACAGGCTAATTTCTACAGACTTTGCAGACTCATTTCTACGGACTCTGTAGGCTCATTTCTACAGACTCTGCAGGAAAGAAACAAGTTTTCAATACTCAAGTAATTTCAAGACAGGTTCAACACCTTGGTTCAACCAAAAATATCCATCGGCAAGCTTTAAACAAAGGATTGAACTATTGAACCCCACTTTTAAAAGGTTCAAAGGTTCAAAAGTTCAACGACATCAGCAAGCTTAAAGAGTTAAGTGCTTCAGCAAAAGTTCATAATTCAACCGCTTCAGCAAGTTCAACGGCTTTAAAAGACTTAGTGAAAAGAAGGCTTGAACCATTGAACCTTGAACCAAAATGGTTCAAAAGTTTAATGGGTTCAATGATTCAAAGGTTCAACGTGGTTGGTTCAACGCGATTGGTTCAAGCGGTCAAGTGAATGAGCGAAACACAAGATTGAACCATTGAACCAAAGCTGGTTCAATCGATCGGTTTAATCGACCGGTTCAAAGGAGTGCCCCAAAGCCTAAAGGACAAGTGCCATTGCAAAGGGCACTTAGGAGCCAAAAAGACCCTTGCAATTTTTTTGAAAGGCAATATTGGAGATCAAATAGCCCTTGTGGAGGGTAGACGATGAGCAAAATGGACCATTTCAAAGGCCGAAAGTGTAATGTTTTCTTTGAAAAGTGATTAAGGCAATGGAAGATTTCCTTCGGACATTTTGTTCGAAGGAATTAAAGCTGAAAGAATTCCTTCAGACTTTTGTCTAAAGGAATAAGACTGCCCGAAGATAGACCAAGAAGCCCGAAGGACCCCAAAGGGCAGGTACCCTTGCGGGGGACTCCGACCAAAGCTGAAGGGATTCCTCCCCTTCGGGAAGGATCAAAATAAGAAAGCTAAAGGAATTTCCAAGGAGGGTGATGGGCCCGAAGACGTCAAGATCAAACACCATGAACTAGCCATTGGGATCCAGATGTCCGATGATGTTCTCGAAGCCATCAAATTCATGGCAATGAAATAACTGTTGATCTTTAAAGGCTTGAGCGCAAACCCAAATACATTCAAAGATTTGAAGGCCAAAAGGAAGAACCACTGAGAGAGGGTGCTAAAATAGCCAACAGAAAGGGGAAAAGATAGCCTGAGAGCTCAAATCATAGCAAAAAGAGGGAAAATCCAAAAATATATGTACAAAAGTTATTCCAATAAGTGGAACAGTCCACCAAGCAGATATTTTGGCTCACAAGCATTAAAAGGCATAGCCTATTTGTCTCCCTTGGAATAAAGATGAAATGGATAGCTGCGCAAACATCATGTGACAGACTAGATGACTCAGGCCTAAGAGAAGACATTTGAGATGAATTGATATGCCATAGTTAAGGCAGCTGCCCTTTTCCAGCATGGTCCCTTAACAAAATTGAAGACGTATTCAAGGAATTGAATGCAACATGGGCCGCTCCATGGAACAAAGTGCCAATATTTTCTTGGCTACTATATATTGTAAAATCCTATTTTATGCAAAGATCTTTTTGATCAAAGAAGTAAAACTCTGCCCAAATTGAAAGGTGAATACTGAGACTTTGAGCTCAGATTGTTGTTCATATTATTTTATCTGAATGAGAAAGCAAGTTACTTGTAGACTTTGTGCTGTTATAGCTTGTGCCATTTTAGGAGATTTTTCTTATGTCCGTCTTCTAGATGCATTCTTGTTTATTTAATTTAATAGGGAGAACAAGTGGAAGTGATAAGGAAGATGTCCTGAAGTCAGTTACTTTCAGACTTTGTGCTGTTATAGTTGTTTTCTGTGTGTATTTTTAGTTTTTATTTCTGTGTTGAGGATTCTGGGATGACTTTGTGCCCCCATTATCCTTTGTGTTTCACTCTTTGGGCAGTTGAGGTGGAGACTTTCAGTTCCATTTCATCCTGTTGGTTATTACACTTTGTTACCAGTTTCTTGTCACTACTTGAAAGAACTCTTGCTGTTTCTTGTAAAGATCTCTTCTGAAAGAAGAGAAGTGCCTTCAGTATTTTCACCAAGATTTTTTTCTTTATTTGTAAACATCATCTCTAAAAAAAGAGAGATGGATGATGTGATCCTACGCATGAGTGTTACTTTCTACTTATTTATATAATATATAGCTCCTCATAGTTATAAGGGAACCTCCCCTTGATGAGAGGAGAGATTTGTCCCCTTTTGATGTGGTAAACCTACACATCTGGACGACCAATCTCCATATGCTGTGGTTGAAGAGACCTATTTTGCTCATCAATTAGCTGGTGACAAAATATTCCCCCAACAACCCCTATATCAATTTTTATACTATAAGGGGTTGACTTATTTTGACTTGTGGTCAAAATAGTCAAGAAGAACTTCAGAGCAACTTTTTTATATAGATCTTTCATAATGTTTAGAAATGTTGAAACTGTTAGAAATGCTATAAATGTATGGTAAAGTTATATGATTTTTGAGCAAAATTACACAAGAATGAAGTGTGTTGGGAGAGCCATTCAAATAGAAAATTGGTCGACTCTCAGATTGAAAAGAAAGAAAAGAAAATTTATATAATAATTTTTATTTTATTTTAAATTTAGTTGAATTATCTTTGGTGTATAGCCTAAATACTATTGACTTTTAATTTATAATTTAATTTTTTTAAAACTTAGATCTTATTTAATTTAACCATAGTCGTCTAAGTAACCTCGATTTGTAAACAAAGCCTCAACTAAACCCAAGGAGGGCACCTTATGTTAACTGACAATGCTTTTTAATCTATTAAGTAATCGTGTCCACACCTAATTAAACCCTACACCTTCATCTTGACTTAAATTCAGTGCATGTCAACCTATCTCTATGGATTCTATCAACTTGCATTTTTTAAACTGGTCTTTCATAATGAGAACCTTCACATTATCAATGCAAATGGAACATTTAATTTTGTAGGAGTGTTCTGCTAGTGTCAATGTTTCTATCATTTCTAGCCTGATGTCAGTTGCATGTTCCTTAATCCTAATTTAGATGGATCTACCTATTTCACCGATATAGGTAATACCACATGAACACTCAATTTTGTAAACCTTTCTTTAGACCAAGGTTCCACCTAGGCCTTAGCTGATTTTAAAGATTGTCTTAATTTGTTTATAGGTAAGAAGGTGGTGGACATGTTTTGGTGTTTCAATATCCTTGCAATCTTATTAGATACCTCTTCAATGTACATCAGGAATGCTATTTGGCCTGCTGTTGAGATATGAATTGCCTAATGTAACATTCCCTCACTTGTTTAAACACCCTCAATATTTGTTTTCCTTTGTATCCATTTTTTTTATTAAAAACCTCTTTTAAATAGTATAATTCTTGTTCTAAGTTGTTATCATCATAGACTCTAAAATCTCTAGTGACCAAATTCTTCAACACTCCTACTTTTTGGGTCCGATGATGTGAGAAGTGGCATGAAATAAAGGTATGTTTGTGTGCTTTTTCTATACACTTTGCATGTCAAACAACCATCTTCATTGCAATAAAGGAGGACATCTAAGAAAGGTAAGTTGCCTTATTTTCCACATCCTTAGTGAATTGAATACTCATAGCCAAATTGTTGAGATGTGTGTGGAATTATTCCACGGTGTCCCTTTTATGTTGCCAGCACAAATTTGTGTCGTCAACATATCTCTTCCACCATTTGGGTTTTAGGGGAAAGGATTTAAGAGCCCTCTCTACAAAATTTTACATATATAGGTTAGCCACTATTGGTGAAAGAGGGGAGCCCATCCCCATCCCTTCCATTTGTTCATAAATGACCCCTTTGAATGAGAAGAAGGTGGACCTTAGACAAAGAGCTACTAATTTAGTTATTTCTTCATCAGTATAATCTTGTACTACAATTGCATCCCCAATCAGAACCTTGGTGTAGAGGGATGTTGAATCCAACCATTATTCCATTTCCCCCCACTTTTTTTTAATCTTTAATGAAGTTAACAATATATATAGATTCTTGATAAAGGAAAAAGGTTTTCCTACTAAGGGTTACAACTTCAATGATAAAAAAACCACAAGATTCTAGGTGGGAGAGGTAATGGTGTCAACAATTGGTCTAAAAGTCATGCTTATTTTTTATTTTATGGATTGGTCTATGGTGCTCCCAAAATCCATAAAACAAGTGTGCCTCCAGTGCCAATTTTGAGTATAATTGGTTTAGTTGGGCTTACGAGAGGCTCCCATTGATGAGGTCGAGGACACCATATGATAGCGATGCATATCCGACACTAGAGGCAGGCACAACATGGGCTACATGGTTCATAGATAGGGTTGGGCCTATACGAGCCACCTTAGATCTAGATGTAGTAGGTAGCTACGTCTGTGATCCATACAGATCTATGACATGGATAGAGGATGCATCAGTAGAGATCCACATGGGACTGGAGGAGTTTCAAGTCCACAAGGGCCTTACCTTCATCTAGGGAGACAAGCTCTAGTGGTGAGGGAGAGACGGGAACAACCCAAATAAGTTAGGGTTGAGCACGGCAGGAAACCATGATAGAGCGAGGGGGACGGGTGGAGAGAGGCCATCATGGTGAAGAGCATCACCACTAGGAGGAGCATGACCTATAGGAGGGCTGCATAGGCCATCAACACTACAGGTAAGATAAGTGTATTTTATAGATAGCACTATATCTTGGTACCCATCCTGAGTGAGAGTAGATATACGACTAACACATATGCTCTATGTGTGTGTGCATGTAGGAAACTAGCCTAGTTGGACTGGGCCCCAGGTGGACCTACTATTGAGGGAGCTATTCCTTGATGTGGCAATGACACTACTGACATAGTGGGTGTCGCATCTACTAGTGGGGGTAGAGCCACATACTCACTTCTGGCATATGGGTGCATGGGCCTCACTTGTGCTAGTGAGGGCACGACACATGATTCCATAGCTAGAGGTGGAGTCAATGTGGCATGAGGAAACTATGACATGATTAGAGATGGTTTCAACACAACATGAGGTGGTTACTACACAACATTAGGTGGCCAAAACATGAGCTAAAACATGACTAGCTAGAGCAGAGGCCAAAATAGATCAGTTATGGGCTGAACTACCCTGAGAGCAGACTAGAGGAGCAGAGGTGCCTAGAGGTGGAACAAACCAGCTAAAAACCCTAGAACATACAGTGGCTCGACTAGGCATTAGGTAGAGATCAAGGTCTCCACTAGATGCATGCCTATTATAGATGTAGCCCAATCATAGACTGATTGGGATAGTATCAGAGGTATAGCCAGGCATGTGGTAGTTTTGGGGAATATGAGCCCCAACTTAGAGAAAGCCATGTGGTGTACTTAGAGAAAAAACATGTATTTTTTGTGATGTATATACATATTTTTCTCATTATTAGCAAATGTGTGTATATGATTTTATGTGTGATGTGTATGCTTCCTCTGATATAGACTATTAGATAAAATGTAATTAGACAGTAGGAATTGATAATAAAGAACCCACATGCACACACATATAGAAGTGGCATGGAGGTTAGTGGTTCCAAAAGAGAGGAAAGTTTGCCTTACCACCATGGGTGACTTTTTTGGAGTGTTGCGAAGGCCCTATACATGAAATGTCTTGAGGAAAAACCCATTGATCGAGTATCACAGGGGCTTGCCATCAAAAGACAAGAGATGATAATCCCCATTACCTAGAGAGGCAATGATAACAAAAGGGCCAAACCACTTGTGTGCAAGTTTTCCCTTGTTACAGCGTTCCTTGCCAAAAATGAGGACCATATCACCAACCTTGAATTGACCAGGGTGCACCAACTTCTTGAACTACTGGCGCTAACAATGTTGGTAAGCATGGTTGTGCTCAAGAACATCCACACATCACTCATCTAATTGCTCAAGCTCAGTGAGGTGAGCAGTGCATTCTTCCTCATCAAAAATAGATCCAAAGGTATTAACCCATAGTGAGGGGATTAATATCTCCAAGGGAAGAACAACCTTAAACCCATACACAAGCGAGTATGGTGTTTACCCCAGTGGCCATTTTAAAGCTAGTCCGATAGGCCCATAGGGCAGGATAGAGCATGATATGCCAGTCCCTCTTGGACTGGGAAATGATACAGAGAAACATCTTCTTCAAAGTTTTATTTTAAGATCATGCTTGCCCATTTCCCTAGGGGTAATGGGTAGAGGAGAAATTGAGATTGAATCTAAAATGTTCAGTGAGCTCACAATATTTTGGGGCTTTGGAAGCCTAGACCATTATTGACCATGATCACAGTAGGGATGCCAAACCTAAAAATAATTTGGTTCAAGATGAACTTGGTAATGGTCTTCCCACATATGTTGCTAAGAGGCATGGCCTCCACCCACTTCATGAAATAGTCAGTAGCGGTGATGAACCAACAATGGCCATCAAAAGAGGTTGGTTTGAACTCATCAATAAAGTCAAGAGCCCAAATGGAGAAGGGCCAAGGGGCTGGGATAGAGTGAAAGAGGCCTGTCGAGGCATTGATGGCATCCCTAGTGACTTGGTACATCTTACACTTCTTGGCTTATTGGATGACATCCTTAATAAGAGTGGGCCAATAGTAGTCCATCTTGATAATACGCTAAGCGGTGGCTTGCCCTCTCGAGTGGCCACCGCAAACACTCCCATGAGATTCCTCTAGCACAAGAGGAACATCTTCTAAGGTGAGGTACTACATCAACACATCATCGAGACCTCTCTTGAATAAGATGCCACCAATAATGACATAGTGAACATCAAGATTATGAATCCGATAGCGTTCCTATGAAGGAATGTTGATGGGATAAGATTGGGTCTCAAGGTAATGGACAATGCCTCGATACCAATCACACTTAAAGACCTCAACATAGTTGACTGAGTGAACCATCTCATTTGGAAAGGCATCATCAACCAATTCCACACTATGGTTGGGTATAGGGCAACCAGTGAGTTGATCAGCCACAACCAAACCCTTGGTGGAATTTTGGTTAACAATGCAGAGGTCAAACTCCTAAAGAAGCATGATCCACCTCGTAGTCCTGCCAACAAGGTGTGTCTTGCTAAGTAAGTAGTGAAGTGGATCAGATTGGATAATCACATTGGTAGTCTGACCCAACATGTAATGTCTCAAATTCTTCATGGAGAAGATGAGGAAGAGGCACTATCGCTCAAAAAGATAATAGTTGAGCTCAGGGCCAACAAGTGTATGAGAGATGTAGTAAACATATATCTCTCTGCCAATGTTGTCCTTTTAACACAACAAGCCCTTGATGGAAAGATCAATGACAGAGGTATACAAGATAAATTCGTACCCCTCAATGGGTGCCATTAGGATGAGAGGATTATGAAACATGCACTTTAAATCCTAAAAATCCACTTAGACTTTAGCAGACCACAAGAGAGATGTGTTCTTATGGAGGAGACGTGTGAGGGGTATGGACTTGTAAGTATACTCCTCAAATAAATGTCTGAGGAAGTTGAGTCTTCCAAGGAAAGACTACAACTAAACAAGATTACACAGGGGAGGCATCTCAAGGATCACCTTGATCTTCTTGGGATCCACTTCAATCCCCCTTTAAAAAATGAGGAAACCAAGAAGATTTCAAGTGGACATGCCAAAGACACACTTCTTGGGGTTTAAACTGATGTGATACTCCTTGAGACACTCAAAGATGATCTTGAGGTCTCGCACATCCTCATCCCACTTGCAAGATTTGTCGAGGAGGTCATTGACATAACACTCCATAATCTTGTGGATGAGGTCATAAAAAATATGGGTCATGACATGCTGATACATGGCCCCAACATTCTTTAGATCAAAAGGTATGATGGCATAACAGAAGGTACCCCATGGGGTAGTGAATGTCATCTTGTGTTGGTTTTCAGGTGCAATTCAGATTTGGTTGTACCTAAAGAAACCATCCATGAGGGACATGATCTCAAAGCTAGTGGTGGAATCAACAATTTGGTCGATCAAAAGATTAGGAAAGTTATCCTTTGGACAGGCCATATTGAGATCTCAAAAGTCGATGCAAATCTTGATTACTCTATTTTTCTTGAGAACAAGGAATAATGTTAGAAACCCATCGAGGGTAGTCAACACCCTGAATGAAACCAACTCAGATGAACTTTTCAATATCAACATTGACTAACTAAGAAATTTTAGCTACCATTGGTCATTACTTATGGAGAATAGGATGGGCTCCATCATTCATAGCAAGGTTATGGACAACGATGTTGGAATTCATGGCCTTCATATCAACGTATTCCTAAGTGAATACATCCAAAAATTTATGTAAGATGGTGACCAAGACATCCCATTCCTTTAAAACAAGGTTAACACTAATTTTAATTATGTTAGGCCTTGTTGAAGCACCAAGGTTGATATCTATAAATCCTTCAACATCCATAGCATTGCCTTCCTTGAAACACTTAGGTGTGGGAGGGAGTGATTGGTTTAACACTTCAAGCTCAACAACCAAGACATTCACTATAGGAATGTCATGGGTTTGACCTTTGGTGAGATCTCTAAACCAAGATGATCAAGGGGATAATGGTACTTACAGCAAGCTTGCATGAGCTTGGTGTAAGCCTTTCTCTCCTCGAATAGGTTGCATGTCATAACATGAATGAAATAACACTCGAGATCAGACTCAACCACTCTAGTGGTTTCAGTGGGAGATGTATTGAGCGAGCCTATACTTTGATGGGAAAAGTGTGATGTGAGGGGAAGCTCAACATTTAGGGAACATCCTGAAAGAGGTCTCCCAAAAGGGAAGCATTTCCCTAGCCTCATAGAACGAAAGAGGGAGCTAGACGATGTGTGGCAGACTCTGAAGGAATGAATGATGAATGATACTCAAATGGATCACAACATTCATCCTTGAGAAAATGAGATTCAGGGGTGGGGGGTGTGTGGGAATCCATAGAGCCCTGTGAAGAGATAGCCAAAGCCTCACCTGAGGGCTTTCTCTTTGCATAAAGCAACACTCAGGGATATGGGTCAACCTTTAGGGTATGAAATTCACCTTCATGCATAAACTGAACCATGCAAAATGTGGTTGATGTGATGACCTACATGGTTGTGGTCCAAGGACGGCCAAGAATCATTTTGTATGAAAGATCCAAGTCTAACACATAAAAATCGATCTTGACAATCTTAGGGATGAATTTGATGTGCAGCTTCACATTCCCCACTGGCATAACTATGTCATTGTTTAAACCAACATAGTTATGGTGAGAATCAGAAAGCTTCTTCCAACTGATCCCAAGCTCATTGAACACATGTAGGGGCATGATGTTCAACACAACTCAATCAATAATACATCATTAAATGTGCAATCATCAACAAAAGTCTCAATATAGAGAGGTAACCTAACCCTCTTTGCAAGAATCAAAGTATCTAGAAAAGTGGCGAGGTTGAAAGATAAGACGGGAGGTGAGGGTGCTTAGATGTGTCAGAATTGAATAACACTTTAGCATCATCACACAGTGGAACCTCACACGAGAGACCAAGCTCATTAAATATGAGGCTCTTTTGCTCAAAACAAAGGCAAAGCAAGTCCAAAATGGAGATCCTAGTCGAGAGGTCCTATATCTCCTCTATGATAGAGTAAGGACATTGTCTAGCCTGGGGAGGGATATTATGCCAAAATTCAAATCTAACTTTGGGATTCCCTGCCCTTGTGGGCTAGACAGGAGGTCCAGCACCACTAGTCTCTCCAACAGGGTCAGTGGCCTAACCTGAGCGCCTAATGACAAAGCACTCATACCTAATAGGAGTGATGTCAATAGCAACAATGACCTTGCTACTCTCATGCTTGGATTTCCCTCTCAGGCTAGCCTAGGAAGAGGAGTCAAAAGAGGTGGAAGAGCAAGAGGGAGAACAAGGGGCCTTAGCCTTTGATTTATTATTATTTTTCTTCTTCTTTTCCTTGTCTTTATCAGGTAGAGGCTCTTTGAACACATCCAACTTGCGGTTGGGATCTACAAGAGGAGAACTCTGAGATAGAGTCGAGGCTTGCACCCGACACTTTTGGGCAGCATAACTGGCATCATCGTGCCCCTTCATCTGATGGTAGTTTCAAAACTTGGAGGGGTCATAAGGAAACACCATCTGTTATTTTTTTGTGCTTGATTTATAAGCCTTATTTTCATATGGATTCTTTCTCAAAGCATTCACCTCATGGTTGTACTTCTTATCCTTTTTCTCAAGAGGAGAATTAGTGACACCAACATTGATTACATTATGATTGCGATCATGTGAAGAGGATGACTTGTGGGAAGGTAGGGTCCACATGCCCGCATGCACCTCAAATACTTCAATATTTAGAAACTTGTTAATAACTTCATCATACGAGGTGGGCTCATGCTTGAGGACCTTAAGGTGAACCTCCTACCTCAATGCTTGTGTGAACATATAATAAAGTTGATCATCTGAGAACCTTGTTCTGTAAGTATGGACAATGGAATGCTACCTATACACAAAATAAAAGTTTGACTCACCCTTGGCCTATGTCATGGAGGTGAGTGATTGGATGCTAAGGTTGAATGGTTTGGAAATATCAAAGTATTTGAGGAAGTCATCCAGAAGGAGCTGGAAACTAGAAAGAATATAGAGGCAAATTTTGAAACCAGACAAGAGCTTCAACTCGTAGAGAATGAGCAAAGAGATTCAACGTCATGCCTTCTTCCTATTCCCAATTCATACATGTCATCATAAATGTGATAATGTGCTCTATGGGATTGGAGTCCCGAGTCTTATTAAAGTTAAGTAGTTCAGGGATAGGAGTAGGAAGGGGAATAACATGAGCCCAAGGGGCTAGAGGATTTTTACAAAGATCCTCATAGGCATGGTTGATAGCAGGCTAGTGACGAGGTCCAAGAGGGGGCTCATGATGTTGCCTATAGCCATAGATATCATCATAACCATGATCACAGAGAGGACAATGCCAAGGTGACTCTTGATGAGGAGGATGCTCATGGAAATCATCTCTACCACGAGGTAGGGAATGACCATGAAAAGGGTAACACTCCCCATAGAGATGATGGGATGACATGGGATGCTCATGGAAATGGTCATGATGACCTAAGTCTCCTTGACACAAGTCATGTTCCATCAGATGAGGGTCAATTGGAGGCCGTTGATGCTCATGATAGGCATTACATGGGTCTCGAGTCCATAGATGATGATCAAAATCAACATTCTCATCTGAGACTCTAAAAGAAGGGCTAAGAGGATGGGAAGAATATTCATGAAGAATATATCTTACCAAGTGGGAATACCTATGACCCACAACATGGATATGAGGGTGTTCTTGTTGTAGATTTTTTAGTAGAGAGAGAGGTGGGGAATTTGTGTCAAAATTGGCTAAGGCACTCGAAAATAAACAGGTGCAAACTCTATCTCCAAAAGAAGCATGCCACCAACTCCTAGGGGGAGAGGGATGCACTTCATTCACCTGAAGGTGTCTATGTAAATCATCAATGATTACACACAACTCATCATGTCCCAATCATGGAAGTGTATCCTCATTACCTCAAATGCATGAATGAGTCATGGCATGAGGTTGAGAAGAAACATCCTCAGATGAATGAAGCTCAGACTAGTGAAAAGGAAACTGAGTCCATTGGTTATAATTCTACCAATCTTATTCCCTATGAAAACCAAGAGGGTGTAGGTCACCATGCTGGGTCGAGGGAACCTCTTGCGTCCTACAGTGTCTATGGCATTCCATAATAGCCATGACTTGCTCATGAGTGAGCTCATGGATGAGACCTTGAATTCGACAGGATTGACGTCTCAAGGGTGGGAGGTCGGACATGGATGCAATAAATTAAGATCAACACATAAGGCAATAGAAAAGTCAAACTGATGGAGAACCAACAGTAAGAATGAAATATAACCAAAGCAAAAGAAAACAACGAAGGTAGGAGCCAAAACACAATTGAAAGCAAAGCCTAATAGTGCATAGAGGGATTTTCACTAAAATAGCTCTAAATGGGATAGAACTAGCATGAGACCGTATGTGAGGTCCCACCAGGTGTGCCAAAATGTAGCTCCAAGAATCTAAATGGAACCACTAGTGTTTGGCAGGGTGCTAAAGCAAACCACTAAGAGGCTAGAGGGCTCACGGGTTCTATGGGATACAAAAGATCTATAATGGCTATTCGATTTGCCAAATTGCACCAAGATATAGATAGACTTGTAAGCCAAGTTGGGGCAGCACAATCAAGCAAATAAAGGATGCAAGTATCTCTAGTAGATCCAACCACAGTAAATAAAGTAGCTAAGACAAGACTATTGATTGCATACACAATGCAAAAACAACAGTACCGAATGAAGGGAAATAACAACTAAAATATAAATCTAGAAGCTAAGTCACTTTGAGGCCAAATGAAAGACCTTTTAAGCAATAAAGACATTTTCAAGAAAGGTTTCAAGAGCATGCCTATTCTAGATTTGAGCCATCTTTCCAAATCGATATTATTGTTTTCTAACAATGCAATGTTCTAGTTTAGAGAGGGAGAGAGAGAGAGAGAGAGAGAGAGAGAGAGAGAGAGAGAGAGAGAGAGAGAGAGAGAGAGAGAGAGAGAGAGAGAGAGAGAGAGAGAGAGAGAGAGAGAGAGAGAGAGAGAGGAACTAGTAAGCAAAGATAAGAACTTTGTTGATAAAAAGAGGACCTTAGAGCCATGAGGAAAAGAGCCCAAAAAATAAAAGAGATTAGTAAAGGTCATGATGAAAGAAGGAGAAAGAAAATACTTTAATGTCCATGAATGACCAAAAGTACATCAATCAGACTCAACAATACACCTAGTTAGAATAAAAAGACCTAGGGTAAAAGGACCTTTAAAAAATGACTAAATAAATAAAAGAAGAAGAAAAAAAATTAAAAGTAAATGTTGGGTAAACCCAACATAGGAAAATCCACCAACCCATGTGAGTAGGGTAGTAATACAAATAGCCATTTGGGGGAAGTAAGATCCCCCAAAGAGCATTGATTGATGAAAGTTGAAATTCAAAAAGAGTGGAAAGTAGTCTCATCAAACGTATCTAAATGTGTTGAAATAGAAGAATCATTTGTGTCATCATCTATCACTATGAAAAGGTTAATGTAGGATCTGATAATATTTTTTGAGGAATGTCTAAGCATAAGGGGGGTAGGTTGGGTAATCCTAAGAGGAAACAAAACATTTCATCTAGAATCCTTCCTAACATCCAAGGCTAAAGAAGCTCTTGTGGCAAAAAAAAAAACTCATGATGTGTGCCTGCCTTTGTAGTCTGAGAGGTGGTCATGAAGAAGTATATCTACAATTCTGGGGAGTAGATCTATAACATTGAGTAGTAGTGGATCCTTATCACTGAGAGACAATGTGTTATGATACCTTAGGAGTAATTTTGTGCATAGATGAACATTACCTTACTGACCTCTTAGCATGTGAAATAATAGTATCCAAAGGGCACTTAATGCCACCAACTTATGTGAGGGGTTGGAAGAATGAAGCGATTAAATTAGGGGCACTAGGGCTCCCTGCAAGGACCTACATACCAAAATAAAGTGGATAGAGAATTTATTGAGTCTTTGTAAAGACAATAATATCCCTCTTGAATCTCATAATAAATAGGGCATCTAAAAATTAAGTGCTCCTAAGTCTCCACCTCTTAGACGGGGCAAAGATGATAAATATGATCCCCATGTGGAATATGATGATCAATCTCAACTTATAACTAATGTGAGCATACCCTCAACTGGACAAGGGGAAAGCTTAAGCTATGAGACCAATGATCTTGGAGATAGTTAAATGAATGACACCATCCATTAGTTTTAGGAATTGTTCAGTGTAAGAGACAAGCTTGGGGATAAATTAATGAGAAGGAGAGGTCCGAGTGACCTTGATATAATTCCTATAGATATCCTCTCTAATAACTCTAATGATGACCTCCTTTATGGGGAAGAAGCTAGGGAGGGGCATCTAAAGATTCCCTGAAAGGAGGTAACCTATCAATAGAGATGCCAATAGACTATAAGAGTAAACCAATCTCAAAACACCAACAACATCAACATTTATTAGGGCCTCAAAATGTACTCCTCTCTTAAGAACATATGGTTATGTATGTATGCCTTACATGACCTAAAGCTAAATTCCCCATGGTTTCAAGTTTATGAATGTAGAAAGTAAGCTTGAAGATAGTTTCAAGGTGTAGACGTTGGAAAATCAGCTTGGATGATGCACAAAGGAATGGTTTGTTTGCAATGGATCATATGCTAAATCATGAGAGTCTAGATTCTCTTTGTATGAGCCCAATCAATGGAACCTAGATTAGGTCCCCAAACCTTGGAATACTATAAAATTGTATTGAATATGTGCATCTTCAAAGGATATCTTGGGAAAGGATCTAAAAGCATTGGTGCTCTAAGATAGAAAGGGAGGTATATCCCTTGCAAAGGCATGATTAAGAGGTAGGTTTCATCTTAAAATATGGTCCAAAAAAATAGACCCCTAAGTAAGTGTAGGCCAACGTGATCTCCAAAGATTCCCCTTTGTAAATAAATAGAATTGGCAAGAGAATGTTTAGAGGTGTTAAATACCATGACCTTAGTTTTGTTAAGGTTGACCATCAAATAAAAAAGTTCATAGAAATGATCAAGGAAATCAAGCTATCTTTGTAAACCATTGGTATAGTTAGAAAGCAGAACAATGTCATCAATAAAAAGTAGTATGGCTATTACTACATCATGTAAAATGCAACCAACATTTTCATGGGTATGTTGTTAAATAAAATCATGTAGTTGATTGATGTAAATGTTGAAGAGGGTCAGAGAGAGGGCATCTATGCTTGACCTCAATGTTACTCTTCACAAAGTTAGAAATACCCTGAGAAGTACTAAATTGTCCAATGACTGTCTCATTAAATCTCCAAGTAGCAATAATGAGAGAATATGGATTTTTAACATTTTGCAACTTTTGGAAGATTAGATGTCTCAGAACAAAGTCAAAGGATTTCTTAATGTATAAATAATAATAAAATACTTTGTAAGATCAATGATGAGCCTCCTCAATTATAGCCTAGAGTGTAAATATGTGATCAATTGTCTAAGATTCAATCCTAAAGCCAAAAGGCACCCTTTCTCTAAGATTTCCCCTCTTTAAGTGATCTAAGAAATCCATGTCTTACACTGTGGAATAAAATTTGGCAACATATGGCCAATCAAAATGGTCCTATAGTTTCTAGGGTTGGATCTATCTCTAAACTTAAGAATGGGATGGATTATGTTTTGGGACCAATAATGATGAAAACATGAGCAAAAAACCTTGTTAAACAAATTTGTTAATGGGAATCCAAGGGAATCTACACCATATTCGAGGAAATCAACCTAACCTAAAGGCCCTCATAATAAGTTACTTTACTGGTACATAACTTATAAATATCCCTCTTGATTGTACTAGTTGAGAATACAATAGATGCTGATGGTGGGGTGGAGACAATGACAAGAAGCTACTCTAGATGTTATAGAGAGAGCTAGTATAGGAAACCCATGTCAAGGGATCAATGTTAGAATAAGGGTCTTCTTCAGGAGGAGAGTGCACCACAAGGTCCTATGGGAATGGTGGAGGGATAAAAGAGAGCAATTTGTCTAGATGTAAGAAACTCATGTGTCTTTTATCATAGAATAAAATGATAATGTCTAAGAGTGGTGGGTATAGAGGAAGGTCATGGTCTAGGACAAAACAAAAGACTCTGATGTAGGAATTTACACTAATCATTATACCAAAATTTCATATGGCATGACCCATGGGAATGAGGAGAGCTAGAGTATTGTATAGTGTGGGGAAAGGAGTCAAGGGCTGCATCCTTGAGGGTATGAAATAAAAAATCATACATGGAATCTATGGTGGAGAAAGGAAGGGAAAAATATCTTGATATAAGTTGGGAGAACTAGGTTACATAGTCAATGGTGTACTCAATTTTAAACTAGATTGTGGTGTTGTATGTGTTGAAAGGCATGGTGGGAGGTGTTGGGGTGATAAGTGAGTTTAAAACTAGTAGCCTTTTCTTTTCCTTTAGATAGAGCCTTGAAGATTTGATGAGGTGGATAATGGATTTGGAATTTTATTTTGAGGAAAGGAGCATTAAAGAACCCAAGAGGTAAATTTTAAAATCACAAGGTTTTGTGGATATGTTATTATATGTTAGGAAGATCTCTAGATGAGGAGATGAGACAAAGGGGAAAAAAGTGAAGAGTTGGGAGATGATGGTGCATAAGATGATGGATGTTGCTATACACCAAAGAGAGCAATTAAGATAGCTAAATAGATTGTATGAGATGATGTTGGGAATTAAAGTAAAGAGTTTTGTGGTTTATTTGTCTCAAGGAAAAGAGAGGAGATAGAAGGTTGTGATCAACCAATAATAAAAGTTTAAATATTCATTGAGGAGGTATTGAATTTGTAGTTGTTGATTAAGAAGGAGGTGAGGCCCTAGAGTACTTCTATCCAAACATTGTTTATATGGAGGAGACAACATGTGAAAAGGAAATTGTGTTGGCATATGCAAATGTGACAAAAGGTTTTCCTAGAGAAGTCCTAATTAAAGAAGATATTTGTGTTATAGGAGAGGTGCAATTGAAGGAGATGTGGATGGGAACTCTTGATTTCCATAATGTTCAGATTAAAATATTCATGGTAATGAGTATT
The DNA here is from genome assembly GCA_037957365.1 of Torreya grandis. Classification (NCBI taxonomy): domain Eukaryota; kingdom Viridiplantae; phylum Streptophyta; class Pinopsida; order Cupressales; family Taxaceae; genus Torreya; species Torreya grandis. The sequence continues at coordinate 2,519,216 of JARHVA010001228.1, read as the reverse complement.
TGAGATAATTTTTTTTGTATTTTTAGTAAAGGTACCATTATGTTTTTTATGGGAACTCTTGATTTCCATAATGTTTTTTATTGATGGTTTATGTGTAGATAAAGTAGTGATAAATATGGCAAAGGAGAAAATGTGCAATTGGACCCAACATATCCATGAGTATGAGGAATTGAAAGAATAAATATTAGAAGATATTTATGAAGCCATTATGGATGATGAACCTAATTTAGAGAACAATATTACATCATAGGTATAAAGTTTATTTGGCTCTGTCATGAACTAAAAATAGATGATGACATGGAAGTAATTTTAAAGGTAGTGGTGAAGTTGATGATTAGTCAAGAAATAAAATAAGTGTTGAGCTTAGGTGGAAGTGGTTGGTTCATAGCTTTTGAAGAGTAGAAGAGGAAGATGAGACAAAGTAAGGTACAGAAGAAAAAAATGTGATGATAACAAGTGGATATTTTTGGGAGATGGTTTATCAAATAATATTGATCCAACAATAGACTGGAAAGAGGAATATATATATATATATATATATATATATATATATATATATATATATATTGATAAGTTAGAGATAAATGATTAGAGGATGTGGATGAACCATGCCTCCAAAATGGGAAAGCAAAAGAATTGGAAGTTAGTCAATGGGAGGAGGAAAATAGTCTATGGTTTATTAGGTGGATGTAAAAATAAGAATAAATTGATTGAAAAAAATATTGCATGTATTGTAGATTAAATAATAGAATTAAGTTCCAAACCTTTGTATAGAGTTCAAGCATTAGTATTATGCAATAATTGCAAAATAATACAACAAATCCACCAACAAATAAGGAAACTTAGTTGGAGTGAACAAGAGATAAATGGCGATGATAAGAAATAATGTCAACACCATACTGTAAACTTTACCGTACCACCTAATTCTTTTCTCAAAGTTGAGATATGCTTTGAAATGTTGCACAAATTTATTTTATCTTTTTTTCATATACCTCCATACTTTGTCATGATTCAAAATATGATAACCCTACCAAAATTCCATGGAGCAGATAAATCTACTATAGCATAAGTTGTTACTAAATAAATTCTAAAAAGATCTAAATTTGGATTACACAAATATTTTGTTCCATATAATTGACCACAATCAAGACTTAAATTTGAAAATGTTAAAGTTTTTGGAATTTTAAATCATTTTAAAAGTTTCTATAATTTTGAAAATTTTGACCATTTGAAACTTGGGATAAGAGTATGGAAGGAATACACCTATGTGTGTGAAGCCTGATTGTTTATATTTTGTGAATTTGTTTTGTAATGATTCTTCATTAAAGCATTGGAGAATTTGTGCCTCTTAATAAGCACATGGAGAATATGGTTCCTTAGTTCAACCATTGGAGAAGATCAGGGTTGATCAAGCCCAACTTATAGAATAATACTAACACCCATTGAGGAATGCTTAAACTATAAATTAATTTAGATGGTCTTTGTAACCACAAGATGTGAAATAGGCTGGAATCCATAATGGATTTGCTCACATAGTTCTAGAGTCATAGTCATCTCTAAGTTATGCACCATGTTATATGAATTGAACTCAGCACTGCATATGGCTTATGATTCAATTGTAACTTTAATGCATGGTCAAAATAGAATGGATGTCTTCCATGGCCCTACTTGTAGGTCCAAGAATCCAAATGAACTGTTAAGGTTTGGAATAGGGGTAAGAAGAAAATAACTATCGAGATGGACATAATAATCCACTAGAGGTCTATGGTAAATATTCATTTTTTAGGCGTGCACTAAGCTAAAGATAGACTTATAAAACCATGTTAGGGCTAGTGTGATCAAGGTCACAAAAGAGCATGTATCTCTAATTGGTCTAACCACAATCATACGATCAATTAAAGGAAAGAAAAAATACATTTTGAACAAGAAAACAAAGCTATATAAACAAGTAAACACTCTCAAGTAGAAATAATGATTTAGAAACATGTAACCCTAGGAAATGAAATATGATTTCAAAGGAAAGACATTTTCAAATGGAAAATGCACAAGACTTTCAAAATATATACTAAATGCTTGTTTAAAATGAAGCAAAATCTAGCATGTAATCTCTAACCCTATAAAAAACACTATGCTAAGCAAAAATAATGATTTCACTTTACAAGCAAGGTACCCTCAGATCATGCTCAACAAAAATTCAAGAAAATACTAAGCAAGAGTTTAATTTTGATCTTGATCAAATGAATACTAAGTTGCAGTGTAGAACTCTATCCAATATGATGCTAACAATCTAGGAGAGAGTGTGATGCAAGATCAAGTAGGAGATATGAGAACCAATCCAAGTTCACAAATCATGTGTAATACTAGTCGATACAACATGAGAGCAAGAAATAATGAAGGCATGATAAATTGTAGATCAAAATGGTGAATCCAACTCAAATAACAAATTCATGTGTGATTATCTCTCAAGAAGGAGGAAAAATCAGAGTAGAAGTTCAAATAAACTAAGAGAGATCAAGAGTTGAATAAGAAGATAAGATAGGTTAGGAGAGGACAAGAGAGGTTATGAGGGATGTTTATAATTAATATAGGAATGACAAAGGTTAGAGTCCCAAAAAATACTATTTATAGTCATTTGGTGATGGATAGGAGTGAAATGGATCTATTTTGAATAAGTCATGGCCTAGGTTGTGAGTAAGCAAGAAAATGGGTAGCTTAAGCCATTGATTCTACTACTAACTAGTAGCCTAGGCCGTAAAAGTTCCTACAGGGACCTAAGAGTAGTCTAAATGGGATATATAGGGTGTGGGAAGGTCCAATAGAGTGTAGGAGGCCCAATAGGGTGTACAAAGGCTAAAAATATCTCTAACTGATCATTTAGGGTCAAATTGGTTTCTTAGTGTCTAGTAGTATGCATGAAAAATACATATATAGTCATTGGGAAGAATAGAGTAAGATTAGTCATGATTACATATACCCTGAGGTACAAGCAGTTGATGTTCAACAAAATAAGGAGTGTTGTGTAGTACCTAAAAGACACAAAAAATAAAGAAAGAATAAAAAAGGTAAATAGAGAACATCACCTGTACTCACCTAAGGAGAATGGCAATAGATGAAATGTTGATGGCATAATAAAGTGGGTAAACATATGAGATCCTCATGATCCAAATCCATATCCTGCATAAAAGGGGCCAAAAATGGCATCAAACTAGAAAATACAAGATGGAATTCACTAGAGTGTCCATTTTTGTGTTCTCTATTTATAAGTCATCAAAAGAAGAGAGAAAATCATGTGGCACCTCAAAGAAGGGGAATAAATCAATGCTAAGGATGTTTTAGACCCTTGTGAGATGATATATGATTTAAAGTGAATTGGAGAACATCTACACATAACATGTGCCTAGTACACAAGCAGTGGTCAAAGCTATGATAATTACGTGATACTCGACAACATTATTCATCTCACTGGTAAAGAAGATACCAACTGAAACAAATTTATGGCCTCATGGGTCATCAATAGTCAAAGTTGTGGTGGTAGGTACTAGGTTGCCTTGAATGCCACCATCAATGAGAAATCTCCATCAAATAGTGCACCATGATATGGGTGAAGGACACAAGACACAACCACAAGGGAGTATCTCATCATAAATAAAATTAATCAAGTTACATGAGGGAGACAAAGAACATGACAAAGCCAAAATTGTAGAAAGGATACTAATGTTAGTTGTAGAGAGGTAAAGAGGGATGGTAAGAGGCTTGTGAAAGATGAAGAATAGCCAAAGAATACTATAACATGTCCCAAAACACTGTAACCAATAACTCACAACACTTACAGAGACCATGAAGGGAGTTTGTAGAGGACTAGCTATGAGCAAATAGTAACACTACTGACTAAAAGAAGCAAAAGACTCTAGTTTTATCCTAAGATGTATCCAAATAGGAGTACATATGAAAAAACAAGAAAGGAGACCTAAAAGGTAAAAAAATGGGCACTAGTTGGCATATAGATTGGGGTAAAACCCATAGGGAAAAGTTGTTACATATACTAGAATAAAGATAAGGCCCTATTAGGGTGGAGACATTGAAAAGGGTATTTTGGTAATCCTTAAGGATTTCTAGGCCATCGACAAACTAATTTGCAATATGGAAATACTATACGTGGTCTGTTTCAAGGTCAGGCCATGACTTAGCCTTAAACTTCATGGCCTATGTTATGGCTTAGCATGTTAATCCATGGCCTACACTTTAGAGGGATTAAGAGGCCCTCAAAAGGCCCATAAAGAGTCTAAAGTAAAGAGAATATAGATCATTATATGCACCTAAATATCACATAGTATGATGTTCTGATATGATGCCCAATGATGATGTAGTGATATCCTAATTTAATCTCAAGTGGGTTCACTCTAAAATTCTAGTTCTTGTTCTCTCTCTATTTTAATAAATTGCCCTTCTTAGTGACAAAACCATCGCAATCCATTATGAAACCACCCCTAAAATGATAGAACTGCCACTTAGTAAACCACCTTGATGGAACTATCATTGATGGAGGGGTTCTTTATTTCTATAGGGCTATTTGGTCACATTATAGGGGAATTTTATCACTAGAACCGACAGTTACATAAACACCCCTACAAATAGGGGTGGTTATATCACCATTATTCCACCTTCTAAATTTGGCTTCCATGATTCATTCCTTGATGTGTTTTGCATGCTTATTGTTGCACTTCTTATTTTATCTAACCTCATTTCACCTCCAATCAGGCCCAACTCACTCTCTCTTCTATTTATAATCATTTTTAGTCCCTCTCAATTTCAAATCCCAGTTCATCTTAGTTAAACTCCTTCATACAAACTCCATTTCTCTTCTACAAGTAAGTCAATTTTGGTGTGATTTTGGATTCTAAAATTTACATTGGATACTAGAATTTTGAATCTTTTCATAGACAGAAATTTATACCATTGTTTTGAAGATCTACCTTTGTTTTTTTCATGTTTTAATACATAATTCAAAACAAAGGAAGTTATTATTTTGTCAGCTAAATCTTTACATTCAGTGCACTAGCCAACCATAGTCAGCTACTCTTTTGTTTTGAGTTGTGTTTCTTATATTCCCACCTTTTATTATTATTATTTGATCATCCTTTCATTTATAGAGTTTATACAATCATTTGTTGAGTGAAAGAGCTAACATGTTGAGTATCACATCATAAATACTACTCTTGCTTTCAACTAATCTACACCTTAATCAATTTGGGAGTTTCTAACTTAGATTTATTTATTTTTATCAGTAGATTAGAGTAGATTAGTTTTTCTATTTGTATTAGTTTAAAATATTTGATTTAAAAAAAACAAGTTTTGATAGGAAAAAGAATTCTTCTCTCTCCCATCCTTGCACAAAAACAATAATTAGTTTCTTCATTTCCATGTATTCATTTAAATATATTCTTTCACACCAAAAATTTACATATTAACCCTAGGTAGATATTAAAAAACAAATCAAACACATTTATTTGTAATCATAATAAATTTTTTGCTTTTAAAACAAACTTCCATTCACACACAAACAAGCACACTACCAAGTACAAAACCCTAGTCAAACCTAGGTAATCAATAGGTGTTGTTTTGCTCATGATTCTCTTTGTTTTAGTAAATTAAAATTGTTATTTTAGCTTACTAATTTAGAAAATCAGAATTCAAATATATATTTTATTCAAACAAATCATTCAAAACCTAATGTGCATCCACCTATAAATTTCAAAACTAAGTCTAGCTTACATTTGCAAAGAGAACTCCTAGATACTTTGTAGTAATACTATTTAGGATCTAGATTTGATTTTACATTTAATTAAATGTTATAAAACGTTTTCATAATATATCCATTCATCTACAATCTAAAAATACAAAAAAACAAATTCATATAGTTTGCACCTAGAAAAGTTATAAATCAACACTTGTATTTAATAGGCTAGATTTCATTTTTAGTATTACACGCATAAAAAAAATCAATAAAATGATTAAAAAAAAGTCATATCTAGAAATGTCTTTTGGTCACATTTTTGGCTCATTAAATGACTTGTACAGATTTGTAAAAAATGTATATTTGTCACCAAATAAGATTATAACGTGGATGAGGTTAGAATATGTCAAAAAGTGGTCAGAAGTAGTCAAGAAGTATTTTTATGCATAAAAATAGGGAGATCTTAAAAATAGGCCCTTAATGGCACTTGTACGAACTTGGGAAGTTGATCTTTTGCTAAAAATGCTTCATATGTAAAAATGTCAAAATGTCTTTTGGTCAGAAGTAGTCAAGAAGTATTTTTATGCATAAAAATAGGGAGATCTCCTTAAAAATAGGACCTTAATGGCACTTGTACGAACTTGGGAAGTTGATCTTCTGCTAAAAATGCTTCATATGTAAAAATGTCAAAATGTTTTGCCATGCTTCATATGTAAAAATGTCTTTTGGTCACATTTTTGGCTCATTAAATGACTTGTACATATTTGTCAAAAATGTATATTTGTCACCAAATAAGATTATAACGTGGATGAGGTTAGAATATGTCAAAAAGTGGTCAGAAGTAGTCAAGAAGTATTTTTATGCATAAAAATAGGGAGATCTCCTTAAAAATAGGCCCTTAATGGCACTTGTACAAACTTGGGAAGTTGATCTTCTGCTAAAAAAGTGGGCCTAGTGTCTCTTGAGATCCCTAAGGCCTTCACTATGATTGGCGCATAGAAATTTAATCAGATAAATCAAATTTGTCTTCTACTCCTTTCTTGCCTTCACAAGCCAAGAAGAATCAACTTTGGATGCTTGGTACAGTCTGTACAAATGGAGTTGGAGGGAGTGATCTTTGGAGTTGAAAGGGGTTTTAGTCTACTTCACATCCATTGAAACAAGTTTTATTTTCATGACTCCTCCCTTATGAACCATTTCTAAGAATATAGATAACTTCTTATGCTTATGCATTCAAGAGGGGTATAGGTTTGCACCTGTTTCTTGCTTTAAAAAATCTATGAATCTATGTGGTTTTGATGGAATATTTTTAAGTTTGAATGGGTCCTCTCCATGGTGTTTTCATCACCCAACTCTTTCTCTCTCTCTTGAGGTCCTTGGTGGAATATTCCCAGCCTATGCTTGGTATTCAAGCTTATGGTCATGGATGCATAACTTGTATTATGTTGAGTTACAAAGGTTCTATGGGGATGTTTTGGTGTTCTCTAGTCCAAGATTGTTAAATGTTTTCATTGGATGATAATAGGTCAACATCCTTCAAAGCACATTGCCTACTTTTCATGCTCACTGCCTATATTATACCTTGCTGCCTACATGCCTGAGGATCACTACCTATAGGTGGTCTAAATAGAGAGTTTAGAGTCCTTTTTTAAAGGTTTGAATATGTATTAACATCTTCCTTAAGGTGTTAATGTGATTAAAAACTCATAATAGACCTCATGAAGTGATGGGTTGTTATGCAAAGTAGAAGGTTCCCTTCAAAAGAGTGATGACTAGGATTTAAGGATTCTTTCCCTAAAAGCATGAAATAGAGCCCTTGGGTATTTTGTTTATATTATGCAACAAGGCTATGAGGGATTTTGAAGGATCCTAAAATCCTTACCTTGTAGTTCCTAACAAGGACAAAGAGATCTCAAAATATTATGAGAGAATGATCTATAGAGGAAAATTGTTGGGAGATCCAAAAATGAACTTGATACACTGAACTCAGTCAATGTCATCTATGAGTTTTGACCTAAAAGTGACCCTATTCCTTGAAAGTGACAATCCCAAACATGTTTGATTGATTGAGGATCCTTACCAAGTATGAAATCACATTAGTGATTTGAAGGAGGTCTAAGGTACAACATCATAGTCAGGCATCCCCTATAGGTGTGTATGACTTAGAAAAGGCCACCTACAGGTAACTATATGCAGATAATAAATTAAGCATGATGTGTGAGTAATGGTGTTTAGGAATATGTTCATGACATAAGGTCCTAAATGGTGTCATGAGGCCTAATTTGTGTTCAAATATTTTTTAGCAGAGATCTAAATGCAAAGCATGACTTCAACACACACCTACAGGTGTCTGTACACAGTCCCAAATATCCACCTACAGGCCTGGAGATTCTCATTATAGTTAACTAAAGTGGATTGAGACAGGTAGTGAGATAGATCTTAGCATCTAGTGTTGGTTTTACATGGAATTAAGGAGATGAATGATTCCAAATCAATGTTTTATGACTATGAAATCCTCATGAAGAGTACTAGAACATTGATGCAGCCTAAAACATACCTAAACACCTACAAACAACTTTTTAAGCAGAGTTCTTAGTCAGAAAGACACTCAGTCCTAACTGGATAGTTGTAGGAGGAATTAAAGTGAGAGGTTGAATTAAGGAATGGATAGTGAAACTTATCCATCACAAAAAATTCTATGTGGATTTTGAAGTTTCAAAAAATATTTATAACATCATAACCAAGTCATAGGAAGAAACCAAACACCTACAGTAGGCAGGAAGGTAGAGCATAGTCAAAGTGGAGGAGTGTGTGATGGTTTGGAGAGATAATAGCTCAATAATTTTAGTCATAAAAAATTCATGACACTCTCATAGTTTTATATCAAGAACAAATGGGAGCTATGAGATACACCTATAGTCCACTTGAGAAGGGTTTCTACATACTCTATCCCTAACAAGCCTATTTTGAGGTTTTGATAAGTTTGGAGGTTTAGACTTGTCACCAAGGGTTGAAAATATATAAAAAGAACCCTTATTATTCAAATTATCCTATTAGATTATTATTTTATATAGGAAAATAGGTAAAGTACCCCTATTTTCTCTCAGATATGGGGTACTTTCCCCATGCATAAATCCTACACTTTGACAAAGGAGATGAAAAAGTTGAGACCGAAAGCTAGGGAAACCTTGAAAGAGGGTTTTTGGAGTTTAAATACACATGGAAAAATATGTAAAACCAAATATCAAGGGGTGAAACCAAATAGGGTGATCTGGACATCTAAAGTTATAGTTAGCACCATGAAGGAAGGTAAAGCCTATTACTAGGTAAAAAAGTCATTTTCATCTATGGCCCTAGTTGGGCATTCTAACTTGTTTGATCATGATTTGGGAATGTCATAAAAGGTGTTTCATCTGATAGTATGAAAATAATCTCAATTTGAGGTTTTAAACCACCAAAAGTTGTAGATAGGCTATAGAGCCAATACTAGGCCTAGCATCTAAAGAGAGGTCAACTTCAATTTTGGCTTAATATGTACACTAAAACCTATTAAAACATGCTTGTGGGATCATTAAAGGTATATTAAAAACATTATTTTTTATATAAGTTCATGAAGAGACCATTCCTTGGTTGGAAGGCACTCATACCATGTATAATGTATTAAAAGATCTCAAGTGGCCAACTTAGAATGCTTGTATCTCCCATGGTGATTTGCATGGAGACTCAAGGAGTTTATGGATGTTAGAGAGGGTCCCCAAGAATCCCTTAGTGTCATTGTGATATAATTATAATGTGCCATTTTTATGAACAAGTGGTAAGGCCTAAAATTTCTAAAAACCCTCACAAAACCCCAACTCAGACTTGATGGAGAAGATATTGCAATTGGAGCATCCAAATGACACAAGTTGTCCATGAAATAATTGAAGGTGATATAAAAATCTTTAGGGATCCTCCCCATCCAACTAAGCTGTACTACACTTGTATATATGGTGTACAATAAGGCATTATTTGATAGATTTATGCATTTTTATAGGTATGAAGAAACTTCAGATGATGCAAACACCTTTAAGAGAAAGATTGGGAATTGTTCTAAGTATCCATGATCATTCATTAAAGTATCTAAGATACTAAGTGTGTTTGATATTTTCTTCATCTCAATGAATCTAGTGAGCAGATAGTGAACACTTAGTGGAAAAAATGAAAGCCCAAATTAGGATGCCTATTAAGGCTTGGTTGATGAACATGATGACATGGACACTCTTGAAAAGTTTCATTCCTCCTTGTACATGGATTGGATTAAAGGATTGGAAGTATTTTATGTGCCAACTATGATAAGTTTATGAGAAAGATTCATTGGTAACTATTTGGGATGATTTCTCATGGCCATGGGAATATGAATGATTAGAGACCACTCTAATGTAGGTGGAGGCTTGTAAGTAACCCCCCCTCAGATAAATCATCAGACCTATCCCTATTTAGTGGCGAGTTAGTTTAATGAAGGCAAATCATGAAGGTAGTTTTATATGCAAACAAAAAAGTATCTATGCCACATTTGGAGGAGTTAGACAAGTTTGAGAGACATTTGTCCTTGTTTTCCTTATATGATCTATCTCATTCCTGATTCCATGCTATTGTAACTCCTTCTTACTTGATAAGTTTCTTAGTGACTCTTGAGCTTCACTTTCTCTTTCTTCTCTCACATTTTCTATATATACTAGATTTTTTGGTTGTTGTATAGATCTCTCTCCCTGAGTATGGAAAAGCCCCACTTAATTTTTGCCTTGAACTAATAAAGAATGTTGTTTTTACCTCATTCATGACTTCATGAAGTACATGTTATGGTTGTTGGTATTTTACAAGTGTATTTTGCTTACCTTGACATGTTATCCTTTTTAGTGCCTTATGTAATTTGAAAGATCTCTTTTGCAGGTTAGCAAGAAGTATCTAATTGTTGAGTTGTGGAGCTAAAAGCTTCACTATTGAGCTCTTATGGAGGTTATTGGACTTAACCAGTAACTAGCATCAGTTACAAAGTAACCAGCATTGGTAGTGTCACTGACATTAGTCAGGCATGGACCAAAAACTACCAACATTAGTCAGGGATCAGCCGACATTGGTCATATGCAGATCGACAACAACCGACGTCGGTCACCTGTGTGTGTGCATGCATTTGCATGCATTTCCAAAATTAGATTTGTTATAATTTAAGGAGGTCCAAGTGTTTACATGTAAAGACTAATTTAATTCTTGGGTCTGTATTTCTAATTATTGTATGCCTTGGATCCTATTTAAGAGACCTATGGGGCATGTATTATAATTAAGAAGTTGTAAGTAAGATCAATTAGATCTGCAAGGTGTAAGATCAAGAAGATCTGCTGTATTGGTTGAGAGAGAGAGAACTCTTAAGAGAAATACTGTACACCCAAGAGGTGTGGGAAGAGTGTGATTTCTTCATTGTATTCTGGAAGAGTTTAATAGAGACTGGTTATTTCTCATATCTCCTCTTATTTGCTATTTCTAATTTCTAGTTACTTATTGCTTCTGGTTCAATTTTGTGTTTAGTTGCTTATATACAAAAGTAATCAATTGTACTCCAAGTTCCTAACAAGTGGTATCAGAGCAGGTTAGTGGTTTTTGATTACAGGTCACTCACAGGGGTTACTATTTGAGTGGGAGCAAAGCAATGGCAGAAGAAAGTAAGCTAAGAATGAAGAAATTTAATGGCAAGAATTATCAATTATGGAGAATGAAGATAAAGGATTATCTGTATTAGAAAGATCTATTTTTACCATTGGATGGGATTTTTAGTAAGCCTACATATATGCAAAATGAAGAATGGAATTTTCTTGATAGAAAGGCTCTTGGATCTATAAGGTTGAGCCTGACATCTTCTATGATTTCTAACTTATCACAGAAAAAGACAATGGTAGAGTTAATGGATACTCTGGCAAACCTATATGAAAAACCCTCGCTTCAAATAAGTTAAATTTAGTCAAAATAGTTTTTGATGATGAAGTTAAGGCTCTCTTGATCTTATGTTCTTTACCTAAAAGTTGGCACAGCTTGGTAATGGCGGTAAGTAATACTGCATCTGCTTCAAATATCTTAAAAGTTGAAGATGTTGTTAGTGTAATCTTGAATGAAAAAATTCCTAGGAAAAACACAGGTAAAACATCAGGTAATGCTTTAAGTATTGAAAGCAGGGGAAGGCAAAGAGAGAAGGGCAAGCATAGAAAATCAAGGTCAAAGATGGAAAGGAGATCCAAATCTAGAACTAGCAGAATAACCTGCTAGAATTATGGAAAGAAAGGACATGCAAAGAAAGATTGCTGGTTGAAGGATATCAAAGAAAATCAGTAAGAAGGTAATAAGGAAGCAAATATTGCAAGTATTGTTGCACAAGATGCTCTTATATTTTCTTTAGATAGTCAAGTAGAATCATGGGTTTTAGATTCTGGTGCTTTTTTTCATGCAACCCCAAATAGAGAATTTTTCAATGATTATGTCCATGGAGACTTTGGAAAAGTTTATTTAGGGGATGGTGAACCTTGTCAAATTATTGGCAAAGGAAAAGTGCAGCTGAAATTACAGAATGGCAACCCATGGGTGTTGAAAGATGTCATGCATGTACCCATCTTGAAGAGAAATTTGATTTCTATAGGAAAGTTGGGTGATGAGGGTTGCACAGTAACTCTCACAGCTGAATCTTAGAAAGTTTCCAAGGGTGCACTTGTATTAGCAAGAGGTAAGAGAGTAGGTACACTTTATTTATCTACTTATTTTACTGATTATTATCCTTCTGTTCTATCTACTTCAGATGTAGATGCAAAGATGTGGCACTGCAGGCTTGGTCACATGAGTGAGAAGGGAATGAATGTTCTTAAGTCAAAAGGTAATCTTTTAGATTTGAAAAGCATAGATCTAGATTTATTTAAGCACTATATTTTTGGGAAACAGAAGAAAGTAAGGTTTTTGAAGACTGGGTCAACAAAGAAGAAGTACAGGTTGGAGCTTGTTCACACAGATATGTGGGGACCAGCTCAGGTAGCTTCTATTAGAGGATCACAGTATTATGTTTTTTTTATTGATGATGCTACAAGAAAGGTATGGGTTTATTGCATAAAAAGGAAATCTGATGTTTTTGACATATTTAAGAAATGGAAAGCTTTGGTTGAGAATGAAACAAGTTTGAGATTGAAGTGCCTTAGATCTGACAATGGTGGTGAGTACTACAGTAATAAATTCAATAGTTACTATTCTGTGAGTAGAATACGCAGGGAAAGAATGGTTCTAAGGACACCTCAGCAAAATGGAGTTGCTGAAAGGATAAATAGAACAATAATGGAGCATGCACAGAGTATGAGGTTGCATGCTGGTTTGCCCATAAAGTTTTGGATAGAAGCTGTGGATATTGTAGTTTACTTAATTAACAGAGGACCTTCTACTGCTCTGGATGGTGGAATTCTAGAAGAGGCTTGGACAGGTAAAAAGGTAGATCTTTTATTTCTCAGAGTTTTTGATTCTGAAGCTTTTGTGCACGTTGATAAAGAAAATAGAAAGAAGCTGGATGCTAAATCCATGTAGTGCACTTTCATTGGTTATGGCTTTAGAGATTTTATATTCTAGTTTTGGAATTTAGAAACTAACAAAATTATCAAAAGCCATGATGTAGTTTTTAATGAGAAGGTGATGTACAGTGATCAGCTTAAGAGGCTGAATAATTCTGAGCAGGGCAATCTTGATTTAGATGAGGTATTGATCCAAAATGAGCTCATAGGTAAAAATCATCAGTCACAAGAAAACACAAGCATCGATGTCGATCAGACAGGAACTAACATCAGTCAGACAATAATCGACGTCAGTCAGGCAGGAACCGACATCAGTTAGGGGCAGATAGAAAGATGACCAAAATCAGTCACTGATAGAATGAAATTTGGGCAAACAGCACGCTATGAATGAGTCTCAAATGCCCATAAAGAGGACTATAAGGGTAAGTAAACCTTCAATTTGTTATTCCCCTTCTTTATACTATGTGTTGCTCACTGATGGTGGATAATTAGAAAGTTTTGATAAGGCAATACAGGTAAAATCCAAAAAATAGTGGAAGCATGGCATGAATGAGGAAATTGATTCCTTAGAAGAGAACCAAACGTGGGATTTAGTTGAGTTGCCAGCTGGAAAGAAAGCACTAAAAAACAAATGGGTTTATAGGTTAAAGGAAGGAGAGAATGGACAGATGAGACATAAGGCCAGGTTAGTAGTAAAGGGATTTGCATAGAAACTAGGTATTGACTTTGGTAAAAAAATTTCTTCTGTAGTAAAGATGACTTCTATTCGGACTGTATTGTCTTTAGTTGCTATTGAGGATTTGCATCTTGAGTAGCTTGATGTTAAGACAACGTTTCTTCATAGAGATTTGGATGAAGAGATATATATGGAACAACTAGAAGGTTTTGAGGTCAAAGGTAAGGAGAAACTTATGTTCAAGTTGAATAAAAACTTATATGGTATTATGCAAGCTCCAAGACAATGGTATTTAAGGTTTGACAGGTTTATGATAGAGCATGGCTTTAGTAAATGTCAATCTGACCATTGTGTTTATTTTACCAAATTAGATAATGGTCATTATATTATCTTGTTGCTGTATGTAGATGATATGTTTGTTGCAGGTTCACACATGCAAGAAATTACTGAGCTAAAGGTAAAATTAGCTCACACATTTGCTATGAAGGATTTAGGAGCAGCAAAGAAAATTCTTAGCATGAGTATTTCGAGAGACAAGAAAAATCATGGGTTAATTTTGTCTCAAGAGGATTATGTGAATAAGGTGTTGGAGAGGTTCTATATGCAGGATGCAAAACTGGTAAGCACACCTATGGCTGGACACTTCAAGATGAGCAAAGAACAGTGTCCTAAATCACATGATGAGGTTGAGTACATTAGCAAAGTTCCATATGCTTCAGTAGTTGGGAGCTTGATGTATGTTATGGTATGTACTAAACCTGATATTGCCCAAGCAGTGGGAGTTGTCAACAAGTTTATGGCCAATCCAGGAAAGGAGCACTGGAAAGTAGTTCAGTGGATTCTTAGATATCTGAGAGGAACCAGCAGTAGGCATTTATGCTATGGAGGGTCAAACACTTCTCTACATGGGTATTTAGATTCAGATATGGCAGGTGACTTGGATGGCAAGAGAAGCACCACATGATATGTGTTCACTATTGGTGGAACAACAGTTAGCTAGATTTCAAAGTTGTAGAAGGTAGTTGCCCTATGTACTACAGAGGCATAATACATTACAGTCACAGAGGCTAGCAAGGAAATGATATGGATGACTCAGTTCATGGAAGAGTTGGGAAAGGAGCAAGAGAGTTGCAGATTGTATAGTGATAGTCAATGTGCAATTCATTTAGCAAAAAATTCAGCCTTTCATTCAAGAACTAAACATATACAGCTTAAGTACCACTTCATTAGATAGGTATTGGAGGATGGACAGTTGAAGTTGGAAAAGATCCATATGGATAAGATCCCTGTAGATATGTTAACAAATTTTGTAACAAAGGAGAAGTTGAATCTTCATTCAACTTTTGTTAGTCTTCAAGATTGAACTTGAAGATGGAGATGCAAACCAGAGTAACAGACAAAGGATGTTGCTATACAGGTACAAGTGCAACTGTTTATCTCCAAGTGAGAGATTGTTGAGTTATGGAGCTAAAAGCTTCACTGTTAAACTCTTGTAGAGGTTGCTAGACTTAACCAGTAATTGACATCAGTTACAGAGTAACTAGCATTGATAGTGTCACTAACATCGATCGGGCATGGACTAGAAGCTACCGACATCAGTCAGAGATCAGCTGACGTCGGTCATATGCAGACCGACAACAACCAATGTCGATCACCTGTGTGTGTGCATACGTTTCCAAAATTAGACTTGTTGTAATTTAAGGAGGTTCGAGTGTTTGCATGTAAAGACTAATTTAAGTCTTGGGTCTATGTTTCTAATTATTGTATGCCTTGGATCCTATTTAAGAGACCCATGGGGCATGTATTGTAATTAAGAAGTTGTAAGTAAGATCAATTAGATCTGCAAGGTGTAAGATCAAGAAGATTTGCTGTATTGGTTGAGAGAAAGAGAACTCTTGAGAGAAATACTGTACACCCAAGAGGTGTGGAAAGAGTGTGATTTCTTCATTGTATTCTGAAAGAGTTTAATAGAGATTGGTTGTTTCTCATATCTCCTCTTATTTTCTATTTCTGATTTCTAGTTACTTATTGCTTCTGGTTCAATTCTGTGTTTAGTTGCTTATATACAAAAGTAATCAATTGTACTCCATGTTCCTAACACTAATATGGATTATAGGTATAGTGAATAGATTATTCATTATTGTCTAGGTCTTCCTAATTTAGACTCTCCTCAAGACCCCATGCTTGAAACATTGATGTAGAAGAAGAGATTTTAGTTTGATGGATGAAGTGTATGTGTAGTTTTCCTTTTGGTTCCAAGTGCATTGCAAGTGGTGTGTGTAGACCATATATTTGATGTGTCACCTCCTTAGCTAGATTTAGTTTAGGCTTCTTAACCCTTTTCCTCATAAATGAAAGTGTGGTTGTGGTGTGTGGAAGTGGTACATCAAGAGAACTAGCCCTAATCTAGAGACTCACCTCAAATTTGGGTCACCCACAGCCCTTAGGTGTTTCCATTATGCCACTCGAACAAAGAGAGACTTGTCATCTCATCAAGGGGTGAAAGTTCAAGTGATAACATTTTTTGTCATGCTTGGTGGGACTCAATAGTCCATTCCTTGAGGATTTTTGGTGTTCTCCTCAAGATATCAGCCTTGGGATGCAATTCTACTAAGCAGAAATGGTGACTCCAAGCATAAATCTACTGGTCAAGTAGTCCAAGTACTTTATTTAAGGTTGTTTACTATCTTATGGTCTTCTCATGAATGATTCATGGATTATTTTGATGTTGAATTTGTCTTATCATAATTTGGTGAGACATATCCATCTTCGCCCATTCCCTATCAATATGAACAAGTCCTTGGTTAGTCTTATCGGTCCTAATATGACCATATTCAACCCTGATATGATTTACATCAATCCTATAATCATCCTTCCCAAGCTTATGTTCCACCTAGTTCTTATCCAAGTCAGTCCATTGCAAGTTTCAAGAAAACTCGCATTGGCTATAAGGACTATATGCTAGACCTTGATACTAGAAATGGTTGTGGTCAAGTCATCCCTAGTGATTGTGTTAAGAGTGTGAGGGATGCTTTAGAGATAGTTAGGAGAGAATGGATGCCCATTGAGAAAGCTAATTGGCAAGGTCTTACAAGTGAAATGCTTGATTTTTTTGGTCTAAATTTCCACATAAAAGAGAGGTTGAAATCTCATGAACCAGCTTAGTCTTGGCAGCTCCAATACACTCCACATTAACCTTCAAGTGTGTCAACTATACCCATTCAAATGCTAATCTAAACATGATTTAAAATGCCATAAGTCCTTCATGCATTCCTCAAATTTTACCTTCTTGGAAGTTTGTCCAAGAGAGAAACCAAAAGAAGAGGGACACCACTGTTGGAGAAGATTTTGAGAGAAGAAGGTTGATATTGGAGACTCATCTTGACAAGGAGATTGAGTTGGAAAACCAACATTTGACACAATCCATTATGGAAGTAGAAAATGAAGTTTCTCTTATTGTTCCCCTTTATGATATTGATAAAAAATAGGATGATGAATTGTGGTAGAGATTTGAAGACATTTACAATGAATTTGAAAGCCTCAAGGGGCCTACAATTCCTTTGGAGCTGACTACAAGAAATGGTAAGCAAGATGACATGTTTCAAGAAGAAGACATGTGGCATACTTATATGCAAATGTTCAAAGAATATGAAGATAGTGAGAAGGCAAGACTTTTAAGAAAATAATCCCAAGATGTTGCTGAATAAGTAGTTGTTGAGAGGTATCACCATCAAGAGAGTCTAAACCATGATGGAGTAACCTATGATGACTATGGGTATTTTGAAAATGGTTTGAAGATTCATTCTAGAACTGAATGTGAAGCTACTCCTAAAAACGTTAAGAATGATTTTGAAAAATAAACACTCCTAGAATGATATGATACAATAATTATTGAAGGGTTTGAATAGGTTATAACAAAAGAAAAGAGCAATGAAACCTTTCAAGAGGACAAAGACATTCAAGAAGCTATTATATTCATGGAAATGCAAATCTACCATGATGAGACAAAGGAAAAATAGTATGAGGTACCTTTCCAAGGTCGAGAAGATTTTATCTACCTTGGAGCCTTATTTGAGATGACTCCATCAGATGACATATGAAGCCAAGGAATAAAAAAGAAGCATGACTCATCTAGTACTACAGCCAAAAGGAAGCATACTTGGTACCCTCATTCATCTCATGAAGAAGGAGATTCAAGATACTTTCATTTTGATCTAGGAAGGGAGGTATGTTTGGTTATATATACATAATTATTTTGCTTTATATTGTGTCTTGTGTCCCCCAAGTGCTTAATAGTATAAGTCTGCCTTTGCTTTGTGTGTTTGCTTGGTATTGGTATGTGTTATCTTTCCTTCATGTGTTTTGAGGTCAATCAACTATCTTGTTGGTCAATTCAAGATCTGATCCTATTTTTTTTAGAGTGCATTTGATTCCCTTTGCCCAATGTATAGGATAAGGCTATTGATCCTTAACATAGGCAAGCATGTTAACCCTAGGAATTACTAAAAGTGTTGACCAAATTTGAATTTTAATAAAATTGGGTCAAGCCATACATATTTAAACTTTTAAAAATTATCAATATGTCCTATAGGGTCTCATGTGTGTCCAAACATCTCACCTATCCCTGTTCTAACCTTAGTGTAAGCCTATCTTCCTTATACTTGCCTAGTCAACCCAAGTCAACTTTGGTCAACTCTAGTCAAACATGGCCAAAGGCTCAAATTATTATATAAATGTCATAATATGGCCATTTAAGTTTTTAAAAGTGTTCCTAAGTCATAAATTTGTCCCTTTTCATGCTTCATATTTAAAAATGCCTTTTGGTCACATTTTTGGCTCATTAAATGACTTGTACAGATTTGTCAAAGAAGTATATTTGTTAGCAATCAAGATTATTATGTGGATGAGGTCGGAATATGTCAATAAATAATCATAGGTATTCAAGAAGTAGTTTCATGCACACAAATAGGGAGATCTCCTTAAAATTAGGCCCTTAATGGCACTTATATGGACTTGTGAAGTCCATCTTCAACTAAAAATGTGGGCCTAGTGTCTCTTGAGCTCCCTAAGGTCTTAAATATGCTTGGTGTGTATATATTTAATTAGATAAATAAAATTTTTCTTCCATTCCTTCTTTCTTACCTTCACAAGCCAAGAAGAGTCAACTTTGGATGTTTGGTACATTCTGTATAGATGGAGTTGGAGGGAGTGGTCTTGGGATTTGAAATGGGTCTTAGTATGATTCAAATCCATGGAAATAAGTTTTATTTTCATGGCTCCTCCCTTATGAACCATTGATAATAATCTATATATCTTCTTATGCTTATGCATTCAAGAGGGGTATAGGTTTGCACCTGTTTCTTGCTTTCAGAAATCTATGGAGCTATGCAATTTTGATGGAATATTTGTAGGTTTGAATGGGTCATCTCCATGGTGTTTTCATCACCTAACTCTCTCTCTCTTGAGGTATTTGGTGGAATATTCTGAGATTATGTTTGGTATTCAAGCTTGCATTCATAGATGCATAACTTGTATTATGGTGAGTTATAGAGGTTTCATGGGGATGTTTTGGTGTTCTCTGGTCCAAGATAGTAAAATGTTTTCATTGGATGAGAACAGGTCAACATCCTTCAAAGCACATTGCCTACTTTTCATGCTCACTACCTATATTATACCTTGCTGCCTACATGCCTGAGGATCACCACCTACAGGTGGTCTAAACAAAGAGTTTAGAGTCCTTTTTTGTAAGGTTGAAATATGTATTAACATCTTTCTTAAGGTGTTAATGTGATTAAAATCTCATAATATACCTCATGAAGTGATGGGTTATTATGAAAAGTAGAAGGTTCCCTTCAAAAGAGTGATGACTTAGATTTAAGGTTTCTTTCCTTAAAAGCATGAAATAGAGCCCTTGAATATTTTGTTTATTTTATGCAACAAGGATATGAGGGATTTTGAAGGATCTTAATATGCTTACCTTGTAGTTCCTAACAAGGAAAAAGAGATCTCAAAATATTGTGAGAGAATGATCTATGGAGGACAGTTTTTGGGAGCTCCAAAAATGAACTTGATACACTGAACTCAGTTAGTGTCATCTATGAGTTTTAACCTAAAAGTGACCCTATTCCTTGGAAGTGACAATCCTAAACATGTTTTCTTGATTGAGGAGCCTTACTAAGTATGAAAGCACATTGGTTATTTGAAGGAGGTCTAAGGTGTAGCATCATATTCAGGCATCCCTATAGGTGTGTATGACTTATAAAATGCCACCTATAACCAACTATAGGTAGGTAGTAAACTAAGCATTATGTGTGAGTAATGGTGTTTATGAATATGTTCATGACAGAAGGCCCTAAATGGTGTCATGAGACCTATTTTGTGTTCAAAGAGTTGTCAATAGAGATCCAAATACAAGGCATGAATTCAACACACACCTATAGGTGTCCTTACACAGTGCCAAATGTCCACCTACAAGCCTAGAGATTCTCATTATAGTTAACTAATGTGGACTGAGACAGGGAGTGAGATAAATATTAGCATCTATTATTGGTTTTACATGGAATTAAGGAGATGAATGATTCCCAATAAATGTTTTATGACTATGAAATCCTTAGGAAGAGTGATATAAAATTTATGTAACCTAAAACATACCTAAACACCTACAGGCAGCTCCTTAAGCAGAGTTCTAAGTCAAAAGGACACTCAGTCCTAACTGAACAGTTGTAGGAGGAAGTAAAGTGAGAGGTTGAATTAAGGAATGGATAGTGAAACTTCTCCATTAGGAAAAATTCTAGGTGGATTTTAAGGTTTCAAAAAATATTTCTAACATCACAACCAGGTCATAATAAAAAACCAAACACCTACAACATATAGGAAGGTAGAGCACAATCTTGATCGAGTCAAAGTGGAGGTGTGTGTGATGGTTTGGAGAGATAATTTATCATTTATTTTAGTCATAAAACCTTAATGACACTCTCATAGTGTTCTATCAAGAAAAAATGGGAGATCTGAGATACACCTACAGTCTACTTGAGAAGGGTTTCTACACAATATGTCCCTAACAAGCCTATTTTGAGGTTTTGATAAGTTTTGAGGTTTAGAATTGTCACCAAGGTTTGAAAATATATAAAAATAACCCTTAGAACTCAAAGAAGATTATTTAAGTATTGGATTTTCTAGGAAAATAGGGAAAGTTCCCCCTATTTTATCTCAGATAGGGGGTACATTCCCCATGCATAAATCATACACTTTGACAAAGGAGATGGAAAAGTTGAGACTAGAAGATAGGGAAAACTTACAAGAGGGTTTTTGGAGTTGAAATACACCTATTAAAATATGGAAAACCAAACATTAAGGGGTGAAACCAAATAGGGTGATCTGGACATCTAAATTTACTATCAACACCATGAAGGAAGGTAAATCCTATTACTAGGTAGAAAAGTCATTTTCATCTATGGCCCTGGTTGGGAAATATAACTTGTTTTATCATGCTTGGGGGATGTCATAAAATGTGTTTGAGATGATATTATGTAAATAATCTCAATTTTAAGGTTCAAACCACCAAAATTTACAGATAGGCTATAGAGCCAATACTAGGCCTAACATATAAAGAGAGATCGATGTCAATTTTGGCCTGATATGTGCACTAAAACATGTTAGAACATGCTTGTGGGATAATTATAGGTATATTATAATCATTATTTTGTAGATAAGTTCATCAAGAGACCAATCCTTTGTTGGAAGGCACTAAGACCATACAGAATGTATTGAAAGAACCCAAGTGGCCAACTTAGAATGCTTGTATCTCCCATGGTGCTTTGCATCGAGACTCAAGGTGTTTAATGATGTTAAATAGGATCCCCAAGAATACATTAGTGGTATTGTGATATAATTCAAACATGCCATTTTTATGAATAAAGGCTAAGACCTAAAATTGCTAAAATCCCTCACAAAACCCCGACTCAGACCCGATGGAGAAGATATTGTAAATGGAGCATCCAAATGACACAAGTTGGCCATGAAGCTAATTGGAGGTGACATATAAATCTTTAGGGATCTTCCCCATATAATTGAGATATAATACACTTGTACATATGGTGTACAACAAGGATTTATTTGATAGATTTGTGTGTTTTGTAGGTATGGAGAAACTTTAGATGATGCAACCACATTTAGGAGAAATATTGGGACTTTTTATAAGTCTTGATGATCATTAGTTGAGGTAGCTATGATCCTAAGTGTGTCCACTATTTTATTCATCTCAACTAGTCTAGTGAGCAGACAATGAACACTTAGTGTAAAAAATGAAATCCCCAATTAGGAAGCCTTTTAAGGCTTGATTGATGAACTTGATGACATGGACACTCTTGATAAGTGGAATTACTCCTTGTGCATGGATTGTATTGAAGGATTAGAAGCATTTTGTGTTCCAAGTGTGAGAAGTGTATGAGAAGGAGTCATTGGTAACTATCTGGGATGATTTCTCATTGCTAGGGGAATATGAATGATTAGAGACCACTTCAATTCATGTGGAGGCTTGTAAATAACACCCCCCTTACATCAATCATCAGACCTATCCCTATTAAGTGGTGAGTCATTTTATTGAAGGCAAATTATGAAGGTAGTTTCATATGCATACAAAAGAGTATCAATGCCACATTTGGAGGAGTTAGACAAGTTTGAGAGATATTTGTCCTTGTTTTCCATGCAGGACCTATCTCATTACTAATTCCATGCTATTGTAACTCCTTATTTCTTGACAAGTGTCTTAGTGACTCTTGAGCTTTAACTTCTCTCTCTTCTCTTACATTTGCTATATATACTAGCCTTTTTGGCTATTAAACGGATATATCCACCCAAGTATGGTGAAGCCCTGTTCAATTTTTGCCTTGAAATAATAAAGAATGATATTTTTACCTCATTCATGACTTCATGAAGTGCATGCTATGGTTTTTGGTATTGTACAAGTGTATTTTGCTTACCTTGACATGATATCCTTCCTAGTGCCTTGTGTAGTTTGAAATCTCCCTTTTAAAGGTTAGCAAGAAGTGTCTAATATGGATTACAAGTATAATGAGTATCTTATTCATTAGTGTTTCTAGAAGACCTAATGTATAATTCCTCCTAACCTAGACTCTCTTCAAGTCCCCATGTTTGAAATATTGATGTAGAATAAGAGATTTTAGTTTGATGGATGAAGTGTATGTGTAGTTTTCCTTTTGGTTCCAAGTGCATTGCAAGTGGTGTGTGTAGACCATCTATTTGGTGCATCACCTCCTTATATAGATTTAATTTAGAATTCTTAACCGTTTTCCTCATAAATTAAAGTGTGGTTGTGGTGTGTGGAAGTGGTACATCAAGAGAAGTATCCCTAATCTAGAGCCTCACCTCAAATTTGAGTCACCCATAGCCCTGAGGTGTTTCCATTGTGCCAATTGAATGAGGAGAGACTTACCATTTCCTCAAGGGGTGAAAGTTCAAGTGAAAATAATACCATCTTAAACTAGTCATAGGTTAATCAAGTTAATCAACCCCTATCAGATGGTACTCATGATGTCTAAACCTCTACCTTTGACACAATCAACCCCAATGTGGCTCCCCAATTAGGATGACAAGTCAAAAAATGCATGATAGGAGTTGTGTAACTTGAAACCAAAGAATATGCAAACACCATAAATCACATAAGAAAGCGTCCACCCATATCCCCTTATATGAAAAAAGTCTTAGATACAGACATCAACCCAAAACCTGTGGGGATCTATGATTTAATTTTTAATCTCACAAAGACATTTTCCCATATATTTTTCCTAGACCTCCTAAATAAATCTCCATCTCATCATTATAGATCACTCAATGCTTTAGGATTGGTCCATCTTGTTATTTTCAAACTTCCACTACAATCTTAAATCAATCATATTGATTTGGATATATACCCATACAAGAAAACTCTAGGATATGTTGGTTACGTATTTGACCTAAGAATCATCCCCCCATATGTAAAATTGATAGAAGGGGAGATCAAATCTTTTATATAAAAGTATTTATCTATAATAATTATGTAAAATTAGTGATTTTTAATAATGGGGTGGATGTCAACATAGTCCCATTTTCATTTCTTCAAAAACTTGGGTACATAAAAACCAATTGCTCTACTACTAGGAACACTTTACAAGGTTATGATAGCCTCAAGTATACCTCAATATGGACCATCATGCTTCTAGTAACTTTGGTTCCCAAGACATGTAGACATAATTTTATGTGATTTTGATTTAACTTTTAAGGGTTATGGATTTTAAGCCTTAGGTTTTCAAAGGGTATGAATAGAATAAATTAGGGAATAAAATGTGCAATAAATATAACTAATGATTTGTGAAATAATTGATCTAATTTGATATTTATAATAATAGAATTTAATGATACAAATAATTACTTAGCTAGAAACTACCTAAGATGAAGGATATGGAAGCTAAAAACTAGTACAAAAGTTGGTATGAGTGTCACAAATAGGATCTAGGTGTCAAAAACCCTCCTGGATAATAATGTAATACCTTTGATAGTAGTATTATGGTGCTAGTGTCCACTTTTTATGCTAATGTCCTCTATGTAAGAACTAATATGTAATTCTATAAGTAGTTGTGTCTGAATCTGATAAGCATGTTCTTGTGCGAACAAACCTTGCTTTGTTGTTTGTGGCCTATTTTGACTGATTTTGAATGAAAACCCTAGACCTCCATATTGTTAGGGTATTATATTGGCACAAGTATCAAAAGTGTGATATTATCTAGGTAGGATAGACATCCTCAAAATCCCACTATGATGAGAGTTTCTTACATATCAATACTTCAAGGTGGGATCAAGCCCGATGTAGTTTTCCCCACCTAAGTGTTATTGTAAGTGCAAGTGAAACTAGTATGAATGCTAGTTTTAGAGCTTTGAGTGAGGATTGAGACTAGAAATTTGTGTATCCTAAGCTTAGGATGGTTGTAGATAACTGTATGTTGAATTAGGGTAAAATAAAGATCAATACCCTTGATTGTGCACAACTTGTTCTGAGCTTGTTTGTGTATATCTACATCTTATTTTCATCTAATGAATAAAGGGATAAAAGTAATGTATATATACTAATTTAGTGCTTGTGAAGGGTTTAAAATAGGTCTATACTAACCCTAGGTGTCTTTGGAATTGAAATGATATATGTTGGGGCTAAAAAGAGGGATAATGATAGTAACACCAAATTGGGACACTAGTGCAGGGTTCTAGTGTCCAAAGTATGGAACTAATGTACAGGTGGAAGATTCTATGACACTAGGGGCATGAATACCTAAGGGAAGGTTTGAGACATATTTTGAGAGTTCTAGGGATGCATAAGGCCCACACAAAAGCTAGATAAGGGTCTAAATAGGCCCTAAGATAGGTTTAGGGATAAACTAGGGATGGGTGGTCTTAAGTAACACTCATTACACTCAAGTGACATTTTATATGACTACATTCCCGCAACCCCGCTCGCCCTGCCCCCCCACCCCCCCATTTATTATATAAATGTATCAAAGTGAAATTACTAGGATAAAGGAAAAGAGATGTACCTAGAGTTACCTAAGAGGCAAAGCCTGTGAATCTAGATATGAGTATGTAAACATGATCCATTATGTGTCTTGAAAATGAAATGTGCATAGATAAGTCCTTACTTAAGAGATATCAAAAGAAAAGACAAAACTAAGTAAAGAGATAAGAGAGAGGAAATGAATGAATACACCTCACTAGGTATGTGAACCAATGCATAAACCTGCTCACATCCTCTGTGTGTGTAACTATTGATAAATTAGTGAAAATATTAGATAGAGATGAATGGCTTGCTCAATACCCATATGTGGGTGGCTCAAGAACTCAATCCAGTTTTGAATCCATCATTTTCCACCCTTGATAAGTGGACTATATATTGTGAATAACTTGGATTGGACTAAATGGCTTGTATAACCCTCCTATGTAGGTGGCTCAAGAACTCAATTACACTATGACTTCATGATTTCCTACCCATGTGTAATAGATGCATCTATAACTAATTTTTTCACAAAGTAACTGAAGTTGTATGACTATAATTAAAATTGTATATAAATTTTTTTTGGTCACTTAGGAACTTTGGAATGAAAATTAAGCTCAGGGGCCTCTCCAACACTTGGTTGTCTAGTTTAGGGACCACTTGGTAATGCTAACTATTGTAGAAGGAACAAGTATCAAATTTGGTATAAATTGGTACAAATGGTGTCTGGATTTAGAACTTAGAGAATGACACAGAGTTTTCCATTCCATCTAATCAATTGGTGTAAAAATGAGCATATAAAAAAATGTGACACACACATTTCACTAAATATGATATCCATGTATATGGATTCTATATTGAGTTGTAATAATCTATAAATGAGTATCTAAAGCTGAAATGGGAGTGATCAACCTTTCATGATGCCCCCAATCTAAGTAAATTGGTATGATTTTATGTAAAACTAAGTAAAAACTAATAATTTATAACTAAATTTATGAAAACTTGGACTGTACCTACTATAATTTTATGGCATATATAGATTTTCCTATTTTTGGGGCTACTAAATAGTAACACCATACCTTGGAAAATAACACTAGAGTGATAATGTCCACTTTTGGTGCTAGTGTCTAATTATGTTGTCTCTCTATCAAATTAACTCTGATCTCTGTGTGACTAGTTTCCACTTTGCTTTTTCCGAAACTAAGCTCTATATTTTGTGCCTATGTGCTGAAAACTATACTATGAGTGCATTCAAATGGATTAATATCTATGATAAATGCGTATGAATTCCTCTTCTTTTGAGGGGAGTTGTTTAACCTATGAAATAACTATCCTCAAAAGAAAAATCTTTACATGATATGTGTTAGCTTGGGAATATATGATATCTGCATATTAAAATAATATATTGTGTATACATGACATCATAATGTAAGATAATTTGAGAATAATTTGGAATTGTAAAATGTGTTTTAGATATAACATTCACAAAGATGTCAAGATATATATATATATATATATATATATCTGTGTGTGTGTGTGTGTGTGTGTGTGTGTGTGTGTGGATAACAAATATGAGTAATGAACTGAGTAACTACCTAGGGGAATGGGGCATGATGTCCATCAAGGCACCTAGGGAGGAAGGGGAGATGTATGAGGTCCCTCATGACATATAAAACTAGAGTGTGTAAAAAGCAAGAGACAAGTGTCATAGCCATGAAACATATATACAATGCAGATTAGGCACGCAAAGTAGGCCAAGGGGCTACAATACAAGGGACATGGGCACATGTCACTAAATATGAAAAATTAAGACATACAAGGACATGTTCAAATGTTCAACAAGCAAGTTTACATGGAGCCACATGGAAGGACATGTTCAAATATTCACATACACAATCAATAAAACACACACAAAGACATGGGCAGATGCCTAAACCATACATATAATGAAAGCAAGTGACATATATCCAAAGAATAATGGCATATTCAAATGCCTTCGAATAGATGTAGAAGCATATAGATACAATAATGTCTAAACTAATAAAGAAAGAAATGAAAGTATGCATGAACATGTGATACAAATCTGTATAATAGTAAATATATACATAAATTGAGTCTAGAGTAGTAGTAGTTAGAAAAAATAATCTGTGTAGTGTAGGATGATCAATATCAAGATAGAAACAATGCTAAATCTATGATATAGAGTATAGAAATATGTAACTTGGAAATCATAAATGTGTATAGGATTCCCCCAAATGGGGAACATGTCAAATGAGGAATCTATGTATGTTCCCTTAGTGGGTAGATAGTATCAAATTTGGATCTTTGTGGTGGAGCTGAGTCTTGTAGCAATCTGCAAACACTCAAAAAGAATAAGTGAAGCATGTATGTATGATAAAACTGACTATACTAGCATAAATAAAATATAATACCTATCAAGTATAATAAATGTAAACATGTACATGCATAAAATCTATAATTTGTAATTTCTAAGAAAATATTTGAATGTTTTTTTATTTTTTACATGTTATATTGTTTTTGTATTTTCTATAATATAAGCTATGTAAAACTAACATGAAAATGATACATATATACATGGATCAAGAATAAATGAAACTATGTACAAGCAGGGAGGAACATACTAACTAATGAGTCACACAAGAGACTAGTTATCAAGGTGTCATGTATCAAATAAAAGAAGAGTAGTCATGCATGTTGTGTGAAAAGGTATATATTATCTAGGAACTAGTTATACTGAGTGATTTGTAGCTAGCACTACTTGTGGAGTAGGACTAAGAATATGCAAAGTTGACTCAATTGGCCTATAAACTATTGGGATATTAGGGACCCATATGGTAGAAGATGATATAACTGACATGGATGCTCTATCATGAGAACCCTGGGAACTCAATAATAGTGATCTCAAAATGAAAGGGGTAGAGAGAGGCTCTCTAGAATCTATAACATATCTCTGACGCATGGGTCTATCTAATAAGGGTCTTAGTGGGAGAGTATGCATACGTGGTAAAACTATATAAACATACCTCACTTGTAATGGTGGCTCATCTGAAATATGTGGTGTGTGTAGACACTAAAAAATTGCACACTTGTAATTCTAGGTGTCTGAATGCCTCAGGACCACCTTAAATCCTCCTAAAACCTTCCTAACCCCTTATGCCACCCTCCTAACTTAACTAAAGTCCCTATTATACCCTTTTATATTTAAAAAGTATTATTTGAAAACACCATTCAAAAATAGTTTTTGAAATCACTATTCACAAAACACTATTCACTATGGGACCCACTTTTACTATTCATGATGATGTGGCATATGACATAAAAAGTGATATGGTAAATGACATGGCATGTGACATAGCATGTAACATGGCATATGACATGACAAATGACATGGCATGTGACATGACAAAATGACATGGCAAAATGATGTGGCAAAGTGACATGGCTGGTACCCCACCTTTAGCCCCCTTTTCAAGGATGATTAATGACCTCATTTAAGAATCACAAGGGTCCCCAATTTAAATGGGTCGAATTTATCCTCAAGGGTACATAATTTGACTTGGTTTTGCTGACTTACCTATCCCTTTCACACCTTGGGAGAGACAAAAAGCCTCCATTTTGGACTTCTTAGCCCCAATAATAGAATTATCAGCCCAAATTGGAATATTAACCCACCTCAACTTGAATCACCCATTCCCCCTTGAAAAATGGTGCCATATTTGGTGGGAGAACTCTTAAAAGTCATAAATGAGGACAAATAAGGGTGTAATAGAGTCTTCGGTCCCATTTTCAAACCATGTGAACAATTAATTTTAAACTTGGAATTGCATACAAGGTAGGGAGACTTGATAACCCCCATAGGAATCTTCCACCAACCCCATCCTTAACCTTGGGGAAAAATTCACCATACTTCCAAGATGCCCCCTTTTAGCCTGTTTCCTCACAAAAAAACTACAAATAACCCCCCTCTCCTTCACCCAAAAGAGGAGGTTGAAAAGTTAGAGTATTGCTACCCAAATTTTATTGCAGGTGGTCATCCATTTCAAGGATGTCATTACTCTTCCACATCTTGTAGGAAAATAATTCAAAGCAACGAAGCTTTGCCGAAATTTCCTCAAGACATCTTCATGAACAATCTTCAACAAACCATCTTCATCAATAAGCATCTACAAACATTAAGGTAATATTTTATTTTGTTATTTCAATTTCTTTATTTATTTCCTTTTGGCATCCATTCCCTTAACCTTTTCACTCCCTTCACCATTCTTGTCTTCATCCCTTCCTCATCTTACCATTTACCCTTTTACCCCTTTACCCCATTTTGCCTCTTTGCCATATTCCTCACTTGACCTCTTTCACCTCTTTGCCACACTCGACATATTCTCTTCTTTGACTCATATATCCATTTACCCTTTTGCATATTTTCATCCTTGATCATTTAACCAACCCAAAAAAATAATCCTTTTGACCCTTACCATTTTACCCAAACCCCAAAACTATGGCCTTGCCTTGATTAGTTTTAGCATGTGCTAGAATTAATCATTTTTCTTTGAATAAGTATTTCATTTATTTTTGTATTTAGCATTTAATTTATCATTAATTTAAATGTAATTAAATTTATTTATATTTTATCATCTTCATTTGTTATTATGGGAGTGGATTGACAGCCATCCAAGGAAGTTTAGCTTCTTGGATCTAGCATATACTAGGCGGTCCACCCTGCATCTTTGTCTAACCAACATCTTGTGGTAGTGTTGTTTTATTGCAGGTATTCCTTGCAATAAAAAAATGAGTTATCTCTTTTTTTAGTCATCAATGAGTGCATGTTTACCAGGTACACACCCTTCATCTTGTGTTTCTATCTTTTCTCATAAAAAACTAAGAAAAAAGCAAAAAATTATAGAAACATTTTGGCACACCCGGTGGGACCTAGCATCATCTAGGTGTCCTTTTCTTCTAATTTTTCATAGTTTACATTTTCATGCTCTCCTCCTTTATTTTATTCTCATGAAATCTTAAATCTTAAATTTCCTTTGGCATAAAGTAAATCTTTATGTTATTTTATGTCCATCAAATGAAATTTGAAATCCAATTTTTTTTAGCATAAAGTAAATATTTTCATTATTTTATGTTCATCAATTGAAATTTGAAATCCTAAATTTATTTTGGCATAAAATAAATCCTTTCATTCTTCTATTCTCATCAATTTGGAATCTGAAATTTTCTTTGGCATAAAACAAACCTTTGCATTATTCTATGCTCATTCAAAGACATCAAAATTTTCTTTTGGTTTAAAATCAAGTGCATTCATGGTTTGATTGCTTAATTAACTCACACATCTTTAATTAAATAGGTAAATTAATCATAGATTCAATTTTATTCTTCACACACAAACTGAACCACTTTCATAATCAACACACCAAAACAATACTTGAGACAAGGTCCGACTTGGATTTTACCCCTACCTAGTTTTCAAACTTGGATTCAATCACCAAGGGGTTAACCAAATCTATTCTCTGGTTGAGTATAAACTCTAAACAAATGGTATATTTTGGTTAAGCATCCTGACTTGGCTTCGGGTTCATGAAGTATGGGGAGCAAGCCCCTAGTACTAGGCCACGTACCTGGTTCAGTGCAAAATTGACTCTTGAGTGCCTAAAAATCTCAAAATTAAACTTAGATAGCTTTTTTTAGGAATTTTTAAAGCCAATTCCCTTCATACTCATTTAAATCTTAAGCCAATATGAGATAATTAAAACTCTAGGGCTTAACATTCTCTAGAATGTGTTGATTTATTTCAATTCCTTTTCTTTTTTCAATTGCTTCTTGTTTGAGGTACGAGGTTCCACTTCATCTCTTTAGTTTCTCACATGGTCTTAACTTGACTAAAAGTGAGAAACCAAACCAACCTACTCCCACCTCCTTCCTCATCTTTACCCATGGAGTACATCTCAGATGTCAAGGTGACACCTCATGATTCTCCTCATATGCCTCATTCACCTAATAGACCCTCAGTGGTCCTCGAAGGGGATACTAACTTCACCACATATCTGGATAATAACTCAGTGGCCTTACAACATCACCTTGTCACCTTGGCCCTTCATGCCCCAACCTCTTCCATCCCTCTCTTGAATCCACCTTATGACATGCCACACCACCTCATGGTGGGTGTCACCTTTACTTGACCTTCTATTTCTCATGCTTCTTCCTTAACTCATGGCCCTCTAATGGATCAAACCCAATCGAATGTATTGACTACCACTCACGTGCCCTCAACCTTGACTAACTAATCTCACATGAAGGTGAGTGTACCCCTTCCCACCGATACCCTACCAACCATGGATCAAACTTCCAACGGCTCTTTCTTCTTCCCCTCTTACCACTATCTAAATAAATAACACCCCTCTTCAAAACTTGGTACTTTCGATACCCCAAACACTTCCTCCCATCCAAACTTGGGTAACCTCTCAAACCCAAACCTCTGATACATCCATTCCCCCAATCATAATTGTTCCCTAACAAATAACTTCCACCTCTTATCAATATGTGGATAACCCACAAAGCCATATATCTCCCCCTACCTCTTCTTTCATACCCACAAGTTCTTATGGGGTACCCCCTCCAAAAGTATCAAACTCTTACCACCATATTCCATCTTCCCAATTATCTTATTATTTTATCAATTCTACCATTCCTCCAACCCAACCCAAAACTGACTTGGTCAAGATATTAATCGATAAAGTTAAAAATATTGAATTTTCATTTCCAAGATCTAGCAACCTCCTTTCCTATGACCAAATATGTAACAAACCCATCCATCCATTCATCCCAATTCATGCCTACCCTCCCTAATGGGAACTCTCAAAATTTACTATGTTACAAAATAAGGAGGACCCCCAACATCATATTAGGGCATTCCAGTGCTCATGTTACCTAATTTCCCATGATGAATTTTTTTTTCACACATTCCCCATGTCTCTAAATAGACCGACCTTAGATTAGTATAATGCCTTGCCTAAGCACTCTATCATCTCCTTCACTCAACTGGCCCAAACTTTCTTGGAATAGTTTTCAATAAATATCTTCAAGAAAGTCTCTATTACTGACCTCTACTCTATCTAAAAATATGAAGATGTGTCCGTTACTAACTTTGTCACTCATTAGAGAAGCTTAATAAACCAACTTTCCTTCCCCTTACCTCAACTAGAATTCATAGAGATTTTTTCTTGAGCATGTGCAAAACACATTTCCTCCACATTGTGTGTCTAAAGTTTTCAGACATTTGACGAAGCCTTTACCATGGCTCATAAACTAGAAAACAAAGCCATTGAAGAAGGGAAGTTAAAGTTGAAAAATAAAAACTTAACTTACAAACCCAATGAGCCCTCTTCATCTAAACCTAATAACCTAACCAATATCAATACCAAGAACAAAGCGACCACAAATGCTATTGTCCTTAAAGCCACACCTCCACCATCTACCAACCAACAAAACTCAAGAAACCAAACCTATAATTCCTCAAATCCTTCAAACTAAATAAACCAAATGTGGAATAATTAGAAGCAATTAAATCCACTTGGAGAACCGTATGCTTCTATTTTAGATTTTTTTTAAAAATCCAACATCATTTAACTTCCACTGATTAAACCACCTCAACGGTTTGATCTGTCTCACCCCGTGCCAAGATGGTATAATGAGAATGATCATTGTGTCTTTCATCAAGTCATAGGGCATGATATTAACAGATGTAACACCTTTAATGATTTTTTCCAATCCCTCATTGATAATGGGGATCTTAGATTAGATAACCTTAATGCTCTGCCAAATCAAGCTTTCAACATATTCATATATCCTTTTCCAAACCATTCTCCCACCAAAAATGAGAGCAATAGCATTGAATGCTTTCCCAACACCCATACCATCAACATGGTTCATGATACGATAGATGACAAAGAACCTACTCATCAACCCACTAATTCCCCTCTACCTATGAAATAAGTATAGTTAGCTTTTACCCCTTTGAACACCTAAACAAAAGAAGTAACCATACCCAAACCGTCATTAGAAGCTTCCACACCTATCTCCCCTATTATAGAACCATTTGTTCCCTCTTTGAAGGCTATCTCACAAGAAAAGATAGCCTCATCCACCAAACCTCTAATTATGGAACCTTCTATCACAAGCCAAGACAAGGGTTATAAAACTAAACCATAACTCCCAACCCCTTCTTTGGTGAACCAACCTAGCACTTCTAAAACCTCCACCCAACCATCTAAAACCTCTACTAAACTAACCAACCCTCAACCACTTGAAACAAATAAAGTAACTAAACTTCCTTCAAAACCAACAAAAGAAATTAAGGTGGTAAAACCACAAAAGAACCCAAAATCCCAAATTTTCCCTCCTTCAACCTTGCTCTCCATCTTGAGTCCTCATCCCTTTACCTTGAGCATGAAGCCCATTATTTATACCAAAACACTACCACCTCTACTAGTTACACCATCACACTTCCTTTCTAAAGCATCTCTCATACCAATACCAACAATACCTAAGCTACCTACCTTACCATCCTCTCCTATCTCATCAACCGTATTACCTAAACCAAAGCCATCGAGCAAACATACCAACTTAAAAGCACCTATCTCTAAACAATCTTCTATCTCAACACCCAAACCAAAAACCACCAAACCCATACCACCTTTAGTGGAGTCATACTCAACCATTCTTTGAAGGTTATTGAAAACCTCCTCCTTAACTTTACCACCTCTCAAAATTTTCCAACTTGTCAAAAGTTTTGATCCTTCACGTCCTCAACCAAAATGGTTTAATGACAGCTTAGTCTGTGCATACCATAGGACACTTGGACATGACATAGAGCATTAAAAATCTCTCCAAGAACTTCTCCATAACTTATATGAGGACAATATGTTATAATATTAACCTCCCTTAACCAAGCCAACCCAATCTAACCGATAAACAAAAACTACCCCACCACCCATAACTTTTGCAGTTAAAATTAATTTTAGGAAAGCTCCCAAAAATAAAAACCTATCACCTCCAAAACCTATGCATGAATCCTATTCAACCATTTTACAAAGGTTATTTCAAACCTCTTCCTTATCCTTATCACCTATCAAAACTTTTGACCCTATCAAAAATTTCAACCCCTCACACCCGAAACCGTCATGGTACAATGACCACCATGTGTGCTCTTACCATAGGATACTTGGCCATGATACAGAACATTGCAAGGCTCTTAAAACCATTATCCACTAGCTTTATGGAAAGGATAATATGTTATCAAATGAACCTCTATTGAGACCATTACCAACCCAACCATCAAGCAAACCTACCTAACACTTGCCTATTCCCCCATTCTTACCTAAGAGTAAAGAGGAACCGAAGTAGAAAGCTAAACTAACACTTCCTTTTATCCATGCCATTTGTAGGGTTACCCACTCTCAAGCCCAATAAAGGGATAAGGGAAAGTTTAAAATGTCCATTCCATAGACATACCCTTCAAAACCTCAACATTCTAACCAAACCCAACCATAAACACCTTCACTTTGGGATATTTTCCCCACCCATGCAAAGATTAAACTAGGGGAGCTTTCCTTCCATAAAGCTTTAACCATTTATTAAATTCAACCATACCTTAACCATTAATTTAACTAACCCTTACTGCCTATCAAACCTTTTTACCCTATTAAAACTTTCAACCCCTCATGCCCAAAACCATCATGGTACAATGACCACCATGTGTGATCTTACCATAGCATACTTGGCCATGATACATAACATTACAAGCCTCTTAAAACCATTATCCACAAGCTTTATGGAAAGGATAATATGTTATCAAATGGACCTCCATTGAGCCCATTACCAACCCAACACTTGCCTATTCCCCTATTCTCACCTAAGAGTAAGGAGGAACCAAAGCAACAAGATAAACCAACACTTCCTTTTATCCACACCATCTGTAGGGTTACCCACTCTCAAGTCCAAAAAAAGGATAAGGGAAAGGTTAAAATGTCCATTCCATAGACATACCCTTCAAAACTTCAACATTCTAATCAAACCCAACCATAAACACCTTCACTTTGGGATCTTTTGCCCACCCATGCAAAGATTAAACTGTGGGAACTTTCCTTCCATAAAGATTTAACCATTTATTAACTTTAACCATACCTTAACCATTAACTGAACTAACCCTTGGATTTTTGCCTCAACCTATCAACCAAACCTATCCGTCAACCCAACTTGAACCAAGTGGTATATCAAAGTGGAGGAACCCATTTGGAAACTGCTCAACCTATTTGGGATTCAAATTCCTCCATCGAACCATTGGAGATTACCCTTCTCCATCAAACCTAACCAACCTTACCTTAAACTTCAAGAATTCAATATCGAAGATCTCATCCTAAAGGAAAACCAACATGTGACCAACATGGAGAAGAGTAAATGAGACAAGTTTGCTTTCAATTGGCTTGGACCCTTTATTAACACCCATAAGTATGGATCAAGAGATTATCATTTATCCTCTCTCAAGGGAAAACTAGAACTTGAGCCTCTCAACAATTCGCATCTACATTCATTTTTTTGTTAAAGAAGGATCAAGATCACCTATTTGTTTAACTTAAGCTCATCCCTTGATTATAAGATTTTAACCTTCACCCACCTTCCTACTCCCATTTTGAGGATGATTGATTACAACATAGAACCATGTGATTAACCATGATAGTCATGCCTAATCCTAAATATGGGTACCATGGCTTTACCCATAGTATGGTTCTTATGGATACTTCTCATTTCTAACAAGATGGAATCCCATGGTCAATGTCTCTCAAAACCACACCCTTTCACATATCATTAACCTTCTTGTGTAAATTTTTGACGTCATAAAGGTAAACCTCTGAACCTAATTAGACTGGTCCATGTCTAAACACATTTCATCTTACAATAATTAATTGGGTCAATATCTTAAGCATTGCAGATGGCTCCCTCAAAGGATAGCTACCCAAAAATAAAAATAATTTTTTTTACATGTAAGGTAGACTGCTCTCTTGAAGGACAACTATCAAAAACATTAAAACAAAGCCAATAATCTTAGACCAATCCCTTGAAGGATGGCTGAGTCAACTTTGTCAAAAGTAGAGCAATTTCATGAAAGATTCTCATATTGATCAACTTCCCATATACAACAATAAAGTAAAAGTCTGAATTTCAAAACCAATTCTAAAGCCACAATCAGCTCTCAAGCAACATAATAAGTTGGAAGCCATAATCAACTTTCCCATGTAGACTTCCCACATTGATCAGTCTACATCTAGCATATGACATTGACTTGTCTAATACCATTCTTAGGTCACCTATAAAAGGGGAAAACTAATTCACATGAGGTTATCATACATATCACCCATTACCTTTCACACAACCTATCACCCATTGTCCCTTTTGACTATTTGTAAATCAAGGGATTTAGAGTTTACTTGACACCCTGTGATCAAGAAACTTTTTTTATCAACTAAGGACTATTTATGTGTAACGTTTGAAGGGATTATATTTATTAAACCAATCCCACTTTGGGTCCATTTTCAATCCTTGTAAAAAATGAAGCATCATGCCCTATTCTCATCTTAATGTGTTTGGTTAATTTTTTCATCACAACTTTTACCATATAACATTGTAACAACAATAGTCATTCCTTTTACATTGAGTGAGAATACAACAACCATCACCATACTATTCATAACCATAACCACAACATTCATAAGTATCTACCCAATCATAACCATAACCATAACATTCAACCAACGACATCCAACATATTTTATACATGTTTATGTCAAACTATGCAATATTTTATTTAGGATGTGAGGAGTCACATGACACATGCAATATTTTATTAGATTACACATGCATTTCCTAACACACAAGCATACATTATTTTCCTACCCTATGTATTAGACTAATTATCTAATGACTTTGGATTTGTGTTCAACCATCCTTTTACTTAATCCATAGCATTCCCTATCTCAACATCCACTAAAGGGTATACTATGTTCTGTCCCACATTCATCCCCATAGAGAGAGAATCATACTCCAATCTAGGTCTTTTACAATGATACATTCACCTTCTTGCCCCTTTTTCCCTCTTATTCCTACCAACCCACTACCACATGCTCTGAGCATCAGACCCTAACCATTGGTAGTGTTTACTCAAACATGGTAGTCTTTTCTTTTGTGCCAACTGAATGTTTATTCATAGTAAGGGAACCACCATCTTCTCCCATCCATGTAGCCTTTGGTTGGTTAGGCCCAAACTAGTGAAACCAATAAGTCATTAGTTCCATGGAGCTAGGATAGAGGATGCAAACATGGCCACCATTTGTCTAGACTAACCATGTAGCTCTTGGGTCAGGTAAGGTCCATCCTCTATCGCTCACCATGCTACTAACTTCTTTAATTGTAAAATTTAATTAATTTTTAAAGAAATTCTTTGTAGGTCATCACTTCACTACTGACCTTAAAACTTAGCTTGTAGCGGTGATGAACCTTGGCCATAACAACTCTATAGATTCAGGTAGATCTCCACCTCCTAAAACTCAGCTCATAGCGGTAAACACTATCTCCAAACTCCTACCCTCACATAATTTTAGGTCTAACCTCCTAACAAAGACACCTATTCTTTGGATTAGTTCTATTGAAGGTAATTTATGTTGTTAGGCCTGGTATTCCCTTATTGTTTACCCTACCTTACCCATCCATGCCTCTCATCCTATGACATGTGGGATCATTATGGTAACTATTCACCAATTTAAACCATACACTTTCACCATAACCCAACACTTCTATGCTATAAAACCCTCTGCCATTAGCCCAAACCAACCCATGTGGTTCATCTAATTAGGGAAACCCACTTGAACACCACTAACCCAACCCCTATTTGGAACTACATTGGCCTGATGTCCATAAACTATGTAGGTGCTACTTACAAGCAGCTCAACCACTAACATTTCCCTTTCCTTCTCTTCACTATCAACCATGAGCAAACCAAAACAACCTTAACCAGTTTTGACCTCTTGCCAATTTCGCATCCAACCAACTTGACCTAAACTTTGTGGTCTTTCAAATCAAGGCATCCCATTTGCAACCCACCAACCATCCTTTTAGTCAAACTACATTGGCTTGATGTCCATTTTGACTATATAGGCACTACTCACAGCAAGCTCAGCCACTAAAAACTAACTCCCCATTTCCTAACTAATTTCCACTGCTAACCATGCCCCTTACCTAGGGCATCCTAAACCAAGACCACCTTGAACATTCTTTCTTGGTGCCCTTGAGTTCTAACGCCACCCACCTTGTCTACCTTTTTTTATAGCTTGTCAATGTCTTTTAATCACTTTTCCATCTTATCAATCTCTTTTAATGCAAGGGTTAACAACATTTCACATTGGCCCCCCTTACCTCCCATAAA
Organism: Torreya grandis; assembly: GCA_037957365.1. Lineage (NCBI taxonomy): Eukaryota > Viridiplantae > Streptophyta > Pinopsida > Cupressales > Taxaceae > Torreya > Torreya grandis. The sequence goes on along the minus strand of JARHVA010001228.1, from coordinate 2,480,204 downwards.
GCTGCCTCTTAATCTACTTCGTTGGCCTACCCATCACCTTTCCTTGTGCATGCTTTGTGGCCCACTTCCCTACCCACATTTTGCATTTTATACCTCTCTTTCGCCTTATTACCAACCTTGCCCTTTATCCCCTTCAACTTCTTTCTCCATCCTCATCATCTCCCCTCCCCCTTGGCTATTTGTCATACCCCTTTTATCACTCTCTTTTCCTCACCCATTCCACTTCGTATTATGTGTCCTGTAAGATTTCTATTTCTTCTATTGCTGCACTTTTTATTTACATTTACCACCACTCTTTGCCATTCTGCCACTCCTTCCTCTGTACCCATTTTCTATTCTTCTTGTTTGATTTTTTTCCATCATTTCATCCTTTTTATCATCCCCTTTTTCCTCCACAACTATTTTATCCTTGGGTATTTATCCTTTGAGAAGCCTTCCATAATTCCCCATTTCTTCTTACCTCTTTTTTCCTGTGGCCCTTTTCGCATTCCCCTTTTTCCTCTGTTCATCTCGATACTCACTTGTCATTTGCATTTGTGTGAGTATCCATGCTTTATATCCCTACATTAATTATTCTTTTTTATCATCCTTGATTTTCATCCCTTGTCTTCATCTCATTCTTTCACTCCTTGCATTTCCCTTTTCTTTCTCTCTCATTTTCATCACCAAATCCTTCTTCCCAGTCTTTTTAGACTTGTTTTCAATCCTTTTGTGGCCACCTGACCACTGGGTTCACCATCCTTCATTCTCCATCCTTTTCATTTCTTTACTTCTACCTTTTATTTTCCTTTTCTCTTTATCATTACTTGAAACTCCTTATTTTTCATCCATATGACCATGCCTGGCTCTTTCATCCCCCTTGGTTACCTTGATGCTTCTATTTTCATCCATCTCCTGCTCAACCCTTTAGCACTTTCTGCTTGACACTTTTTAGTGCTTTCTCTTTTTACCTTGTTTTCAAGTCATGTGACCAATAAAAATGTGCAAGCACCACCAACTATTTAGAAGAAGTTTCCATCCCCATACCCCTGATCTTGCTCATTTTATATCCCTTTTTCTCTGCTCTTTCATCATTGTTGGAATCAAGCTAAAAACCATCTTCAAATGGGAGATTTAGGATATCTGTGTGGGAACACAACCTGCTCCTTCAATTAATTAATATTTTTCTATATTCTAAATCCCTTTAGTGTCTTTCTTAGAATTCCCTAAAAACTCAACACTTGCTTATTTTAGTGCCCCACTAGCTCAAGCATCAAGGGTTTGATTCTTCACCATGACCCATTTACCCACTCTACTATTTTGCTTCCTTGAATCATTGAACCATACCCCTTCCATAGCTTGTTCATGACATTATTGTGGAGTATGCACAATGTCAGCTTATTTGGATGGTGATGAAAGACCCTATCGGATCATCACAACAATTCAAGTAGTACCAAATTTTCTATAGCCTGACACAACCTATTTCTCCCATTTTTTTGGTGGTAGAAATTTTAGAATTGTTACCCCTTTATTTTATTATGACCTTCTTTTTGTCCTACCCATTTTTGGACTCTCCCATCCTTTTCTACCTTCATTTTTATCTGTGAACTCATCACCTTTTCATATTGAGGCAACTAGTTACCCAATATTCCCACCCTCAAAAGAACTACATTAGGCCTAAAGTTCATTTTGGACATTATGTCCATGCAGCTATGTAGGTAGTGTCCACTTTCCCAATGCATATGGCATCCACTTAGTCACCCCATTCCAACCACCTAACCACATTTCCCAAGTCTACCCTGATGTTGGCTATTTTTGAACCCACCTATTTGCATGTTTTATGATGCCCTCGCCATAGTCTTTTTAACCGTACTAACCAATTTTGCTGTGTTGAACATTTAAACATTTAATATTTTGTACCACCTAGTACATGACCTGACCATTGGTGTTTTACATAAGATCACTTCTAATTTTAGTTACCCACACAAGTGATCATTCTTGAATTTAGATACCCACATAGACATCGCCCCTTTTGTTATGAAGGCTAACAAGTGTACCCAACCATCATAATAATGGTCATGTGGTCTATTGGTCACCTATTTTCTTATCTTTGAACTTATTTTACCAATGTTGGTAGCTTTTATCTTTGCATAATATTGACTACCACACTTAGTCATATTTTATACACCTCTTGGCATCTCACATGCCCCACTACCTTGTGGCACTACTTAGTGCTTTCCCACCAATTGCTTATCAAACCTACACCTGATTCGACCTTTCCTCATCAACTCTCAGTTTGAGGGGGAACACCTCCTCCCATACTCAGGGCACCCTAACCTTTGACTAGACAATCTATTTTTGTTTTGTAACTTATTAATTCAAAGCCATATAACAAAAAAGGGCAAAATATAGACACTAGAAAACTACACACTTATAGTTCTAGGTGTTTGAATGCCTCAAGACCACCTTAAATACTCCTAAAACCTTTGTAACCCCTTCTGCCACCCTCTAAACTTAACCAAAGTCCCTATTCTACCCATTTCTATTCAAAAAGTATTATTTGAAAACACCATTCAAAAATAGTTTTTAAAATCACTATTCACAAAACACTATTCATTATGGGACCTAATTTCACTATTCATGATGACATGACATATGACATGGCATGTGACATGGCATATGACATGACAAATGACGTGTAAAAATGACATGGCAAAATGATGTAGTAAAGTGACATAGGTTGGTACCCCACCTTTAGACCCTTTTTCCAAGATGCTTAATAACCTCATTTAAGCATCACAAGGGTCCCCACTTGAAATGGGTCGAATTTATCCTCAAGAGTAAGTCATTTGACTTGGTTTTGCATTTTCACATGAATATAGCCTTCAAAATTGACTTACCTTCCCATTTCACACCTTGGGAGAGACAAAGAGCCCCCATTTTGGACTTCTTAGCCCCAATAAGAGACTTATCAACCCAAATTGGAATCTTCACCCACCTCACCTTGACTCACCCATGCTCCCTTGAAATTGTTTTCCATTTTCAAACCATGTGCATAATTCCTTTTAAACTTGGACTTGAATGCAAGGTAGGGAGACTTGACAACCCCCATAGGAATATTCCACCAAACCCATCCTTGACCTTGGGGAAAAATGCACCATACTTACAAGATGCCCTCTTTTGGCATGTTTTCTCACAAAAAAACTACAAATACCCCCCTCTCTTTCACCCAAAAGAGGAGGTTGAAAAGTTAGAGTATTGCTATCCAAATTTTATTTCAGGTGTTCATCCATTTCAATAAGGTCATAAATATTCCACATCTTGGAGGAAAAGGATTGAAAGTAATGAAGCTCTGCTGAAATTGCCTCAAGACATCTTCATCAACAATATTCAACAAACCATCTTCATCAATAAGCATCTACAAACATTGACGTAATCTTTTATTTTGTTATTTCAATTTCTTTATTTATTTAATTTTGGCCTTCCTTACCTTAACCTTTCCACTCCCTTCACCATTCTTGTCTTCATCCCTTCCTCATCTTACCATTTACCCTTTTACCCCTTTACCCCATTTTGCCTCTTTGCCATATTCCTCACTTGACCTCTTTCACCTCTTTTCCACACTCGAAATATTCTCTTCTTTGAATCATATATCCATTTACCCTTTTTTTTATTTTAGCCTTTATCATTTTCCCAACCCAAGAAAATAATCCTCTTGACCCTTACCATTTTAACCAAACCCCAAAACTATGGCCTTGCCTTGACTAGTTTTAGCATGTGCTAAAATTAATCATTTTTCTTTGAATAAGTATTTCATTTCTTTTTGTATTTAGAATTTAATTTATCATTAATTTAAATTCAATTACCTTTCTTTTATTTTATCATATTAATTTTCTATTAGGGAAGTGGATTGATAGCCATCCAAGGAATCTTTAGCTTCTTGGATCTAGCATATGTTAGGCAGTCCACCCTACATCTTTGTCTAACCAACAAGCTTGTGGTAGTGTTATCTTATTGTAGGTATTCCTTCCAAGACAAAAAGGAGTTCTCTCTTCATCTAGTCATCAATGAGAACATGTTTACTAGGTACACACCCTTCATCTTGTGTTTCTATCTTTTCTCATAAAAAACTAAGAAAAAAGCAAAAATTTACATAAACAATATGCTAATGGAAATTGTACTTAGAACTATAACTGGTTGTTTCTATGTAATTACCTATGGGATACGTAAATGATATTCATATTAAATTCCCTTAATTGTAACCACCTAATTATAATGTATATATAGACTTGAGGCATATATGTATGGTGGATGAAATGGCTCAAAGTTGTTATATCCATGGCCTACCCAGTAACGTGTCAAATGTGCTTGCACTAGGTATGACTAAGAACCTAGTGGCCACATGTGTAGTCCTAACCTATAATGGGAGTAAAACATTCATAATTTATATTTGAACATGGCCACTAAAACCATGAATAATTATATCAGTTAGATAAGTGTCATGTTATGAATAACCCAAATGTTATAGAAGTGTGATGGTACACATGTTAATACTTGACCCATTATCAACCATGACACTCTAAACAAGATGATGATCAATGTATTCTCTTATAAAGAGTACATATAAATTTAAATCATCATTGATAATATCCCATTCTAAAAAATTGATGATAGGTCTAGATAGTACTATAGTATGATATACACCAATGATATTTTGCAGGGGTGTGTGTCCTCTATAGTAGTATGATAAGATGTCAGTGGTAGATGTGATTTATATGTATAGTGAACTCTTAAAGCTCCTCCTTTATCATTAATTGTATGTTTTGGAAATGGATCCAAAAATATTTTCATTTCCTTAGCTTTCATTGGAAAAGGTTAGGTGCCTTTTTAGGTATGCCCACATTAATGATATTGGCCTCTATCAAATCTTGTATCTTATGTCTCAAACTGATGCATCTTTTTGTAGTATGGGCTAATGCCCTGTGATAGTCATATAATGCATTAGAATTGTAGCTCTTTGGAATATTCCTAGTTTTATCAACCTCTTTTATGGGAGGGAGAGATATGACATTGTATTCTAAGAGCTATTATAAAACATGTGCTGGTGATTCTAGAAGATTTATAAAAACTCTCTGTGGAGGAGCTAATAAAACTATGTGAAGAGGTGGCTCTGAAGCCATGTTAACTATGCAATTTTAATCATTATTATTTTTAGTGGGCCTTACTTTGTATGGGGGATTATTATAACTCTTATTAGTTGAATCTAATCCAATTATGTACTTTAATTTTCCCATAGAGAAAAAGCTTGACTTCTCTTTCTTTCATTGTATGGCATAAATCTATGAATGTTAGAAACTTCTTGAATAACATAGCTTCATATAATGTTGGTAGTAAACATTGTTTGAATAAGTCTTGGACTTATCTATTTGCCATGGGGATATTCATCTTTGCCAATATAGTTTTATATTGCAAAACATATTCAAATATTGGCTCATTGGAGTTTTGTTTGAGTTGTGCCACTTGAGCATAGGAAACCTTATCATTGATGTTAATTTAAAAGTGTGTCAAAAACATATCTACCAACATATTTAATGTTATTATGGGCTGATTAGGAAGATCATATAACCATTTTAATGCATAATCCTTCAAACTACAATGGAACAACCTAGTAAGGAGCGATACAGTCCACACATAGTATGTGGAAAGCTAGTAGATGGTGCTTTGGGTCACCCTTACCATCATTCAATGTAAGCTTAGGTGCCAAAAATATGGATAGAAAAGGAGTTATCATATGTATTGTGTGAAATGTGTATGTAAAATAACATGAGAATCCAAAGCATAAGATGGCCTAGTATCACCTTGAAAAAGATGTAACACCTTGGATTGCAGATCATGGATCTCATGCATAAGGGATTGTACATCTGGATAAGAGGAACTAGCCATAAGAGGTGTTGCTATTGTTGAAGGTTGTTGTAAAATTTGATTTTCCCCCAAAGTAGGTGTAATAATATTGGCATCTGGGGGAGTAGAATATTGAACATTATTGTATTTTCAAGCTCTTCATGGATAACATTAATGAGTTCACCTTGCATATCTGAATGTTTGGAAATGAAATATTGAAATTGTCTTTGTTGATTTCATCAAATTGGCTATAAATTTTTGCAATTATAGGTTTGAAATTAGGAAAATAAAATGTTTTATATTTTGAATCTTGTAATAAATTTAATTTATTAAATATTAAAAAAATGAAATAATAAATTAGATTGAGATTTTGGAATTAGTTATTAAATACAGAAAACAAAAGGATACAAACCTTAATATCATATAAGACTATGGTTTGGTATGTATTCAAAGTAAGTCAGGTTCACAAAATGATTTAACTTTCAAGGTCTATGGAGTTTAATCCCTAGGTTATTAAAAGGTTTGAGTACAGTAAATTAGGGTATAAAACATGTAATAAAAGGTTTGGTTATTAAAAGGTTTGCGAAAGAACTTATCTAAGTTTAATCCCCAAGTTGTTAAAGGGTTTGAGTATAATAAATTAGGGTTTAAAACATGCAATAAATACATCTAATGATTTGTGAAATAACTTATCTAATCTAATATTTATAATAATAGAAATGAATTCTATAAATAAGTACTTCGCTAGAAATTACCTAGTATGAAGGATCTAGAAGATAAAAATTGGTACAAGAGCTGGTTTGAGTGTTGTTGACATAATGGATTGCACCCAGGGTAGGAGACCGAGCTCTTGCCTATCCACACATAACAATGGAAACTCCCCTCTCGCCTGTGGGACCAACGAAGCTGGAGGGGAGAGTATCTAGATGAGGGCTAGCTCCCTCTGATGTATCATTTAGGCCCTGGCTTCTCCTACTGCTAATAAATAAAATGAAAAAAGGGGGGATGAAAAGGGAGAGAGACATATGCTGAAAATAGAACCTAAGCCTAAAAATAAAAGGTAATACACCAAAAAAGGTTGATCTACTCTACCCAAACATACACTTTCCACCGAGAAACAGTTCCATACACTTCATCTGACATGAGAGAACCTTCTGCATCAGTGGGTTAGGGGTCTGTGGAGATACAGGGAGGAAATAACTACTAGAGGCATTCTGAGACACACTGCAACAGCCTATCCACTTCACCTATACTCCTCTAGGGACAATTCTGATAGACCTATAAAAGGAAACTCAAAAATGCACCAGACATGCTGAAATCATTCTGCAAAAGCATTAAGAAAATGACTTAACATAAAATCAAGGCATAGACACATACTAAAGATGCAAAACTTAGAATGGAGGTAAAAACACTATGTTTCAATTCAAGGTAAAATTATGGCAGAGCTCTGCCTTACAAGCTTGAGAGATTTTTGGGCAGAGTTTTTCCTTAAGGCTAAGAGCAGATCCTTCTCAAATGAGAAATTTTACAATTTATAGAGGAAGAAAGAGGCCATTTTGGTGCCCTTTTTACAAGTGACCCATGTGCCTTCTAAGCATTGGGATGAGGAAGTCGCCTGAAGATAATGCTGTGTCAACCCCTATCATGATTTGAAATTATGGGCCACACCGTTTGTCTGCTCATCAATGCATAATGAAGAAAAATGGGTCGCACTATTCACTATTTATGCCTCTTGATGATCACATGGCAGGTACTGTGTCAACCACTAGAATAACTCCTTGAGTTAACACTTTCCTATGCTACTTGGATTGCTTTGTCTATTTTTGCGTTTGGTTACTTTGCCTCCTCTAGCTCCTTCTGCTACTCCTTTGGCTCTTTTTGCTGAGAGCACATCCACTTTTGACACGTGTCATAGTTTGCTACTTGGGCACTTAGAAGACACTTGAAATGTAGACGTTGACATGTGGCAGCTTTTGCCAAGCTGATAATGGGATGTGGCAGCATCTGCTTACCTTAGAAGGTCTTTGGAGAGTCAGGCAGAAGTTGACATGTGGCCCATTTTGCCTACTCTTTCCACTTAACCTAGAGGCTTTGGAAGTATTTTTTGAGATTTTTATGAAAGGCGACACGTGGCCACTTCTGTAGAGCCTTTAGCTACCTTAGGAAAACTTTTGAGCCCTTTTTTGGTGCTCATGGATGCTGACACTTGGCATGCTCTGCATAGCTCTTAGTAGCTCATTCGGGCCCACCAGTCTTCTCTTTGAAATGGCGAAGCACAAGGAGAAACCCACAAATGTTAACACTTGTCAGCTTCCACCGAGCCTTATAGGGGATACATGGCACATTATGCTGCTCTTAAAAAAGCATTTTGAAGTCTTTTGTGATCGCCACTTGGTGCCTTCTACACTCTAGCTTTCCTGGTGTAAAATTTGACATTTGCATGCCTATCATCACTTGAAAACCCAACGGCTAGTTTGCGTGCTTAATTTTGACAATTTTCGAGATGTCACCATCCTTGGCAAAGTTTGTTGGGCCTTTTTTGTGGGCTTTTTTCCCATGGGTTTTTTGCTTTGAGCTTTTCCTATAGACAAAAAGTCTACAATAATTGTCCCGATCTTTGTCCCTTCATTGGCGGCCTTTGAAATGCTTCTTTGGCTGTCTTTGGAACACTCCCTATCCTTTGTAAAGGCATTTGAACCTTAAACTACCCTCCATAAGGGCTTTGTGACCTTCAACTATCAGATTCTTTATTAAACCAACCCATTGAACCAAAATTGGTTTAACAGTTCAACGGTTCAACGCTGCACGTTGAGTCAATTGAACCATTTGCTTTGAACTTCTAAATTCCTATCATTGAACCTATCATTGAACCAACGTGTTGAACCAATTCATTAAACCAGTTTAATGGTTTAATGCTGCACATTGAGCCACTTAAACCATTCGATGAACCGAATGTCGCTTGAACAAAAAGCTGCTGAACCAACTGGATTGAACTGAGGCTGATGAACCTTACATTGAACTTTGCCGATTGAATTGAGTGTTGAACTAAGGCACAAACCAAATTGGTTAAACCAAGCCATTGAATTGATTGGTTGAACCAATTCAATGGTTCAAAGTTTCATGTCGATGAACCCACCGATTGCACTCAAGCTGATTGAACTAGGCGTTGAACCAATGAATTGAACTAAGTGCATTGAACTAAGCTTGATTGAACCGAGTGAAGTGTTAAACTTAGTGGTTAAACCAAGCTAAAGCATTGAACCAGTTCATGAACCAAGGTTGATGAACTTATGCAGCCTAAAATTGACTGGCTCTGAATAGTAAGGGAAGAAGGGGACTGATTTTCGGTCTATTAGGCAAAAAATGGTCAACAAATTAGTGACTCCCAGGGGAAGCATGCCTACTATGTTTAAAGACTAGTTGCCTTATAGTCCATTAGGCATGGAGTCAGATGTAACTTGAACAAATATTAGCAATAGCCCTAAAATATCTAAGAAATAAACATGAAGCTTTTACCCCACACACAAAGGAAAACACACACAAGGCTAAAAAACAGTACTTGTGCAAATTACACTTAGGGAAAGTACAAAAAACAACTGAAAACAAATACTATATAAAACTAACTAGGTAAATCTACTTCCCTCCTAGATCAAAGGGAAAACTTCTTAAGTCCCCTCCCTAGCAAGGAAACTTATGGTGCCAGCCAAGTGGCTGAATAAAAAGGAGAGCTAGTGGCCTGCTCCTCTTGCCTGCCACCTGAGTTGGCTTGTATTCGAGTGGATTAGATTGAAACATGACTCCAATGTATATGTACTCTATTTTTTATTCTAAGCTCACCTCCTATTGGTTCTTTAGGCTGGTGTATCTCATCAAGAAATCAATGGCTATTAGCTCATCACCATAAGCCTCTTGATATGCATCATTGACTAGCTTGTTCTCTTTTGCTTCATGCTCAAGTTCCATGACATGACCTTCCTCTTTGATGATTTCAAAGAAGGTATCTTCAGATTCACTAACCTCTTGAAGAGATAAATCTGAAAACTTACAGCCCCTTTGCAAACTTATTTGAGTCCCAGTGCCGCCTTCTCCACTCTTATCCAACTCACATCCTCCTTGAAGAATAGTGCAGCTTGCCCCAATGACTTCAAATGAATCATTCAAAACATGGATAGGAAATTGTCCATGCTCTTCCATGTCACCTAAGGTGATCTCCTCCTCATCCATACTCATGAAGTCTCCCTGGTCAGTCATGAACTGAGCATAATCTATATCAGGCAAGGCCTGATAGCTTTCTTGGAGGTGTGTGTATGGAGTGTATTCAGACATGGAAACTACTATTTGTTCTAAAACATCCATCACACATTCACTGAGGAAACCTACTCTAGACTCTAACTCTGTAATCCACCTATTTATATCTTCTTGGAAAAGCCTTTCTCAAAAGTCATAGTCATCATCGGGAATAGGTGCAGCCTCATTTTATTCAAGGTTTTGAGAAAAAACTTTCTCCTCATCTTCCTTTCTGCCCCAAGATTCCAATGTTTGCTCCCAACTCATGACCTTGGGATTGGAATATTGCTCCTGTGAACAAGCAGTAACTTTATCCTCTTCAAGGTCCTGAGCTGGTTCATGATACTCCTTCTTCCAGCTTGGAATTTGGAGATTATGTTGAAAGACTTGAGGAGGTTGGGGAAGATTTGGAAGGGTCAGCTCATGTACAAGAAGAGCTGTCTAAAAAGAGGCATGCTAGAAAGCTAGGCATATGGGATTAGAGGCAGGATCAATTGATGGCATGGATGAGTCAGAAAGAGTAAGTGCCATCTGATAGAAAGGATTTGGCACACAAGAGGGAGTTTTCTCTAGAATAGGAGGGGGCAGATCGTGGGCCAAAATTTCTTGATTTTCATCCCTCCACTTTACCAACACTTCATCAATATTGAAATTAGCTTATGTATTGGTGGAAGGGGTGTCTTTTGGCATTGGCTCTTCTATAAGGTCTGAAAACTCCATCTCTCTTTCTCTAAGCAGTCTCATCTTAGCCTCTAATTCCTCAATCTGCTTAGCCAAATTATCCTCATTTTGTACCTCTTGGAGCTCATAAGAGTCATTATAGAGATGGGGAGTACATGAAGGTTTCCATGAAATGCAAGAAGCTTCTTGAGGAAGGGTGGGAGGGACTTGAAAAGGACTAACCTCATTTTGTACCTCACACTCTTGGACAATGCCTTTCTCCTCCTTGCTGTTCCATGACTTGACCACTTTATTCCAGCTCAAGACATTCAGACTGGGCATCTCCTTTTGGGGTGATGGGGCCACAATGTGAGAGGGTAGTGAGGGTTTGGATTCTACTTCCCTTGCTACCAAAATGGACTGCTACATTTGAAGATTTGCCAATTCGATCTGTTTATCAAGATTATCCTTAAACACAAGATTTATTGCTTCAGAACTCTCCTCAACATGATTGGGAAAAGGACTTTGATAGGCTTGACTTGGCTTAAAATTAGGGGCTGCATATGATTGATATGATACTTGGGGCAGCAAATACACAGGTTGATAGACTTGGTAAGGCTGCCTCTCATAAATACTCAGCTTCTCCAAAGATGCAATCAAACCACTCACATCCAACATCTCATTTGTAAGCCTGTGCCAATTGACTTTTTCAATAGGAGCCCATTCACTCCTAACCTGATCCAGTGCATTTCTCACTTGATGGATGATATGATCAAGAATTTCTTGGCCACATCCCTTTCTGGTGTTGAGCTCTATTACATACTTTTCATATCCCAGCAGTCCCCATTTTTACATTTTATTTGTTAGTAGTAGGAGAAACCAGGGCCTAAAAGATACATCAGAGGGAGCTAGCCCTTATCTAGAGACTCTTCCCTCTAGCTTCACTGGTCCCATAGGCAAGAGGGGAGTTTCCATTGTTGCATGTGGAAAAGGCAGGAGCTCAGCCTCCTACCCACGGGTGCAAATCCACTGCGTCAAAAGTTAATTTATTAATTCTTGGGTAGATTTTGGATCCATAACATGAAAGCAATCCCTTCTACCTTGTTCTAGTAAATCATGTTTCTCCACTTATGGAAAGTCTTTGTTACTTAAGGAGAACATAATCCCTTTGATGCCATTCAAATGACCATGCATAAACAACTAGGGCTACACATTGATTATCACATTCCCATCAATGATGTGTTAAAGCCCCAACATTTAGTTTAAGATAAAGACTCCCTAACAATAAAAATAGTTCTATTAAAGAGGGGTACCAAAACTCCTAAGCTTCCATCAAATGACAAATAAAGATAAACGGGAGTAAAAACAACAAAAAAATTAAGTGAATAAACTCTTGTGATAGTGCTAACCATCTTTACCAAGTCTATGGCTAAGATTATCAATACTTATTATCACACTATATTATACCCTTAAGGATCTTGTGAAGCCTCCTCACTTAAGTCATAGTATGAAGACACCTCTAAGCTATGGGTGGCCTAATCAATGAAGTGAATCTGTATATAGGGCTAGCTCCCTTGACTCTTCATATTAAAACTAAAACTAAGTCTATTGCTTGTTAAGGAAAGGCAGAGAGGGAAAATAAATAAAAAAGGAGGTGATGTACCAAATTAATACCATCCACATTATTATACATCACTAAAAACATGAATAAGGGCTAAAACCTATCACACTAACTCAATATAAGCCTCTAAACATTAGTATTTTAGTGTGAAGGTGTAAATTAGGATAATAACTAAGAGGGGATGATCACGAGGTGTCATAGGAGACATTAATGAATCAATATTCACACTTAATCAATGTAATACCATATAACACACGCCATATGACCTGATAAGATGACTAAAACCTATAAATAGGTAAGGAGATAGGACAACTAAAAGATAAATATGACACTACTACTGACATTCATCAACTAACTATGAAATATGCACTAATTATAGCATTAATAAGGATGGAAATCATCTTGTATTCATTTCAAAGACAAGTACAAGTTTTTACATGATTAGGGATCCACCATACTCAAGTTGAGGATCCTTAACAATGCCAAACAAGTTAGTACATATAGGAGAACAAGATGAGAGAGGGAGAGAGAGAAAATAAAGGTGTCAAGAACCAATGATGATTGCCAAGCACTCAGAGAACTAGTTACAAAAAATAAAACCTGTCAAAGGATAGTCCAATAGCATCTTATTCATAAGTGTTACTTGGTATGATGATAGCCTTCTCAAAGGTGGCATGGGAGATGATTCATTACCTTGATGACTCATCCTTGAGCTCTTAAAACTACCCCTTATTATTGATTAAGAAGTGACAAGTCATCGTATTGAGGTATAATTTATTATTATTATTTTGGACACTTTTAAGACCTATAACCTATCATCTCTCCACCTCTATTCTGCAATCTCATTCCTAACTTTCACACTTGCTCTCCTTAAGGCTTATTTCTTATAACCCTACTTTGACATAGAACTACCAGGTTTGAATGATATACATAGATTATACAAAATATAAATACATATTTGGGAACCTTTTATCCTATTTCAACTTCATTCAAATTTTCATGACTCAATTCCCAATGTAGACCTACTAACTCAACACCCTTAATCATAATTTGGTCATTTTAGGCCTAAAATAAACAAACATTGCTAGAGATTGTACCATACTATACTATAATACTCCAAAAACACCAAAATATTTTAGGTTACACTAAATAATTTTAGATTATAATGTTTTATGAAATTTTAAGGGTGGAAACTCATGTTATGAAAAATGCAAGATTTTAGCCCTAGGTTGGTCTTGACACATGCCTGTGTAGGCTTAGGGTGAAGAAAAAGAATAGGAACAGTTAAAAAACTTAAAATATTTTAGAGACATTTGTTATGTATTCATAACTCCCCTAAACTCTTCCAATAGTCATTTGACTTTGAACCATCTTCATACTTCTTCAACATGCCAAGATTAAGAATTTTGTGTGCATTTTAGGATTGTCAAATAGACCATGGGTTTTCTTCCCTTTTTTTATCAATCTATAAACATATTAAACCTATTATTAGGGTATATAATTAATCTCATACACATTTTTTATATATCCAAACCTTAATCCCAATACAAGTCTTTCATACTCTCTTTGATTCTTGAAAATAGACTTGTAGTTCTCTAGCAGGCCTATAGGTGTACATTAGGTATCTTAACTATATTTTGCGGATGAATCTTATTCATATATATATTTTTGTAATTTTTTTGGTATTTAAAATTAATATTTATATAATTCATACTTCATTTGATTTTATATAAACCTCTGTCACTTCCCATCCATTATAAGCATACCCTTTCTCTCATCTACCTATAACAGGCTTGTAAGTGTGTATTTGGATTTCTTGACTATTAGGCTCACTAAATTGAGTTATTATAGTTGGTATATATTTATTAATTATTATATTAAGGATATACATCTTAATTATATTCTCTCAGGACTTTGATACCTCCTGGTCTTCCATCCAATACCACAAAATTGTTTTTTTCTTCATTTAGGCTTATGACAGGCCTGCACGTGTTCATCAGGCCTAAAGCTCTCTTGATTTTTTAATGCCATATCTAAGATTATTTGGTAAATTTTTAAAGTTTTAAAAATATCCATTCATGTCTCATGAATCCTTAAAATTCCTTTAGTCATGCCATCTATCCTGATTAGCTAATTTGCTCTTCACCATGATGTACACAGTCCATAGTATACTTATTTGTTGCATGAATTCACATTTTTGATATGTTGGGGACCTGTATTATGACTTATATATTTATATAGTTAATAATAATCATTAAATAAGTTAATTTAATGGGTTCTAATTCAGTTTTTATACTCATCTTGTCCATTTCAAGCCCAAACACCTACATAACTGTCTTGAAATTGGTTTTTGCTAGACTGCATATGTGTAGCTAAATACCCTCTTAATCCCTCCAAAGGGTTCATGAATACCTTGTAAAAAATTGTTTTGATTCCTCATTAAAGTTTAATAGACCATATATTATCATTATAAATAAATATTTTATTGGTTTCTTGAGACTTTAACTCCATATGTACAGAAAAATCTTCTTCTAGGCTCTAAAGTCCTTCATATTTAGATGTCTACCATTTATGTTTGATATCTACCACTTCATGATATTTTTATGAGGAATGATATGTTTATGGAGGTTTTTTAAAGACCATTTAAGGTAATAAACATTCAAATCCACCAAACCCCTGCTAGTATCCATCCTATATAGGTCTATACCCTGTCATATATGGAGATTTCTTGACTTCCCCTACTTGTACATGCCAAATAAATGATAAAAAAAGTGTGAGAACACTAGGTTAATATTTAAACACGTCACACAATAATTAATTTTCATCAACAATCTCCAAAAATCTTTGAAATTGCCTGAAGTTGAGCTATTGGGGCTTTAGAAGGGTTTTTGACTACTTATTTTGTTAGCGATGGTTCATAGAGTTCTACCATTCAATATAAAAACTACTGACATGATTTTTGAGGAAATAGGGGTGGTATCCTTCCCTTAATGTATTTTTTCCTAGTTTTCTCTCTCCTCCATGAAACAAGCTTATGAATTTGGCCTTTCTTAGTCCACCAATGACTTGATGGAGCTTCTTGAGTGCGACTTGCCCTATTTTGACATGTATCTTCTATCTGGGGTGCCTAATCAATAACCTATTTTTATTGGTCAATAGAAAGTGACAATTTGTCAACAATAAAAAATTCCAAACCCTCAACAAGTGCTTAACTAACAATAGGTGTTTAATCAACAACAATGTTCCAATATAAAACAAGTACTAGGTGCTAAGTACTAGTTAACTTTAACCCAATGGGTATCACAAATATAACATGGATATAACTTAAAACACCTTCAATAATAATGTTTTATCTAGAGACATGTTCCCTTAATGCAATAGGGTTTGATGAGTAGATAGTAAGTTCTCACCCAAACTCAATAATACTAGCATATCCCAGCTATCCAAATTTCATTACTGTAACCATAATTTTCTAACCAAGGTTATGTATCCAACCCTAGCCAGAATGTTTTCCAATAAAAATGTATTCCATATCAATAGTACAATCCCAATGCATGGATACGTATACCTAGTCATCTGACCAATCTAGCCAACATTCCATAGTATGCCATTATTTGATACCCTAGTCAAAGTAATTCACCTTTAACCATATGACTTCCTTGCTCAAGATTTGTAGTAAATAAAGGATGTAATTTAATCAATTCAAACTGAAAAGTAAACAAAGAAGTTAAAACTAGATGAAATATGCTCATATCCATTCAATATGGATTATCTTCATATACCATTTCCTCAGGGTTATGAGCCACCCAAAGTTGACAAATGTAAGGGCAAAGGTGACCCCAAAGAGCATTTGACAAAATTCTTTGTCACTTAACAACTAGTGGCATACAAAGACATATATTTTATTCTACTCTTCCTAAGAATTATATCCAGATAAGCTTTCGAATGGATTTTTAAATTATTAAATAATTATGTACTTGAATTTGATGATATTTATGAGAAGTTTGTATAGATCAATATAATAGTTTATTGCTGATTTTTTTATATTGTAAGTCAATTATATGGCCCAGTTTAGAATGCATAGTGGACCAAGAATATATACTGGGTAGAGTATAATCCCATATATAGTTAATCAACCTACCTCAGTGCCTAATGTATCAAGTGATTATGTTATTATGGGAGGTGTGAGAGGTGGTACTAGTGGTGGTTCAACCAGAGGAACTAGAGGAGGTGTAGGAGGCATTGGTGGAACTCCCCTATAAGGTCAAAGATGGATAGGAAGTGCATTGAATAAAATTACATTACCAAAAAATCATTTTAACACTATGTAATATGAGACGATACTCTATTTACCTAAGTATTATGGTGTGGATAATGTCGTATAACATATTCATAACTGTGAACTTATTCGATAAGTGTGTAGCATTACATCTTTTGAATGAAAGACAACACAGTTCACCACCACTCTCATGGAACATGCACACAAGTGGTACCATAAGTTTGATACATAATAGGTTGTGGTGAATTATAACCAACTAAAGGGATCACTTCTTTAGTAATTTGATATCTTAGAGTTTGAACAACACATTATAGCTACCGTGAATGACATCAAATGAGAACTAACTGAGAGCATGTGTGAGTATGATGTGTGTTTTAATATTTTCATATCTAAGCTTTGTTTTGAGATAAACATCACATATCATTCATAATGGTTCATAGAAGGATTATATCTTCCCTTCCCCAAAGAATCTTATCATAGAAGACCTTCACCAACTCGTGTGAGGCCTTGGAAGTTTCCCTTCACACAGAAGCCATTGGAAGCATTAACACATGGATTAGTCCATTCATGGAGGCTTAGATTGTTGATATGGAATCTCAACTATAATAACTAATTGTGAATATTTCACTTGACACTCGTAATGGTTTTTGGTGTGTGAACTGTGAATCTAAAGGCCACAATAGGAATAACTACCCCCAAAAGAGTATTCATGCCATGATGAAGCAATCTTGTGAGATTTGCCAAGAATACCATGACATGAGGAATTAACCCTACTTAAATATTCCATAATCAAAGGTATCTACTTATTATAAGATATGTGATGCTTACACTCACAATATTAATGATTTTCATCTTATTAGTGAAATCCATGAGGCACACATGCATGGTACGTGTCAGGCTTATGTTTCCAATAACTAAGATAATGGAGGAGGATATCATGGTCATGGTCATCTTCAAGGATTTGGAGATAGATTTTTTCCACCAAAAACATGTTATAAGTACAATTTTCCGAAGCACTATTAGTGTGATTGCCTAGTGTATCTTGTAAACACTCAATTTTGAACACTTTCATGTCTAAACCAAGATTCATATCAATTTCTATCAAACAACATAATTTAAGCATATAGATCACCTAAATTTCCCAAATTCAGATATGTAATGGATTTGATTTCTTATAAATGTGGTGAGGCTTTCTTATTTAGAGTATTACTTTATATGCACCAATAACCTATCTTGATTTTAACCCTAGACAAATTATAACCTAGTAATTTGACATTCTTGGCATGTTGATCTATTAATGTAAAAAATTTAAAACAACTTCCAAAATATAAAAAACACTAAGCAATATTAATTAAAAATTAAATCTTAATCAACTTGCCTAAGTAAAAATTCTAAGTTGAATTAGTGAATTTCATTTATCTAAAAAAATAGCCAAATATGAAGTTAAGGTCAAAGGAGCTAATAAAGTGATTTATTAATTCCTAATATTCTAAAAAGGTGAGTCATAAACTCACAAATATCTAAAGTGTTTTTTCATGACTCATAAATATTTGAAAATGAGTGGCCGAGACTTCATCAGTGCTTTGACCCAACCTAGGCTTAACGTTACTCAACCTAGGTTATTTTAGACTCAACCAAAGTTAGAACTAAACCTAACCTCATTAGGATTAGAATTAGTTTTAAGACCTATAAATATAAGTTCCCTCACTCTACCCATTAAAGCTTTTGTGTGTAAGGTTATTCTCTAGGAATGCCTTCAAAAAATTATCAAAGTAATGTTATAATGTCAATTTGATAGCAAGCTTCATACCAAGCCAAGGCAAGCCTATGAAAGACACAAGTGGTCATTGAAGAAGTGTTATCAACATGGAGAAGTATTGATCAAAGTATTTAATTCCATATACTGAGTAATAACATCTACTATGCCAACAAATTTAAATCAATTTTGGCAAGGGAGGTAAAATTCTTGTGTGTCTTTATCTCTATTTTGTGGTCTTGTTCATTATATTATGCTCCCCCTAGTTCTTAAGTAAGAGTGTTTAGTTTCATTGCATTGTTATACTTAGAGTTTTACTTGATTCACTAACAAGAAACTAATCAAAATTTGTGTGCTCTTCAGACTCTTAAGATACATAATGGCATGCCTAATGGGACCAGACATCTCGTATGGCCAAGATGAATGATGTGGAACCTTTAAAAATCCTAAAAAGAGAATTTAAATATTCAAGTTTAGAGTTTTATGCTTAAAAATCCTATCATTTCATTATGTTTATAATCATTGACTTTGCCTTGTGTAACAATGAATTCGATTCTCTATTATCTATTTATGATCTTTTACTTTGCTAAAATAATGACTTTGCATCAATGACATCGACCTATGTAATGGTGACATTAACAAACAGAAATGGTGACATCCACCTTGCCATTTAGCGACTTCGACATGTATATTTACAAGTGATTTTAGTAACTTCACCATATTTTAACCTGTAATTAGCGAATTCATTCTGATTAATATATGACTTTACCATTGTTTAATGGTGACTTTGCTAGAATCTAGTTTCTATCTATCTATGTTATAGAAAAACAATGACTTTGATGGAATCGATGGCTTCATTCCATTGCATAATTAGTGACTTCACTCTATGTTTTTCAAAAACCCAAGAGCTAAAAAGGGAGTATTGTTTGTTAATTTTTTTTTTGGCTTAAAGACAAGAGAACCTCCTAATTTTTTTTAGGAACCAAGCCAGATATATACATACCTAAACACTTCTAAGTTGCATTCACACTTTTGTTTTAGTTCTTAAAACTAACCTAACCAAACTTATCTTTTCACATTTCTATTTGCAAGAGAAAACAAGGCCAAGGGGTCAAAACTTAATTCACTTTTGATTTGGCACTTTTAAAATGAACATCCAATTTAGTTTAGAGCTCTTAAGAGCTTTTATCTTTTTTTTGTTCTTTGTTTATTAGCTAGTTTCAAATTTATTAGATTAAATTCTTTGTTGAAAAAATGAAATTGTCATGTATGCTCTCCCCCCATCGCCTTTAGGAAATTTGGGTGATAAAAACCACCTTCTTTATTGCTTTGTTTGTTTAGCCTAGAATGGAATAAATGTTGAATATGCTCTCCCAAAACTCCAAGTGACTTGGGTAACTTAGAAACAACCTCTAAAGTGCTTCCAATTTTCATTTGTTTATTTTTTTCTCGTTGTGTTGTGGGTGGGAGGTCATTGCCTCCTCACATGTTCTTTAGGGGTGCATTGACCTGGGGTTTCATCTCTCAACATTGTACCAACCCCAATCCAAGGTGGGGTATATAAATTGGGAACATGACACTAAGATTGCTAGTGGATGAGTAGTTAGCCTTCCAATTCTAATGAAAACCTAGATCAATTAATGCTAAATGTCAAACTTCACTAAGTAGTACATGGCTGAATTCTCTATGCAAAGGACTAGACTTTTGCATAGTAAATTAGCTAGTTTGAGTATAATTGATGATATGTTCCCCTATGTTAACCACACTTGGGACCATTTAGTGCATTTAAAAGATTATATATTTTAGTCAACCCCACTTTCCATGGAATATATTTCCAAATGCTAAGTGTTTCACACTCCAAGTTCACACCACATACCAATGCCTTAAAAGATAAAGGGGGCTTAAAAAATATACCTACATGTGTTCTTTAATACATGCATGTTTTGGGTCTAAAATTATTTATTTGTATTGTAAAGTCAAAATGAGTCATAAAAATCACGTGTTTTCACACCACTTTGAGCTAAGAGGTGTTACTCTATCCATTTTGTTTCACACATTTGACTTAGAGTTTTATTTCAAAACTATTTGTATGTCACTTGTTTAAACATGGCATTATTACCTTGGATTTTAGTCCAAACCCATTGTCATACCATTTGTTTGAAGGAGCATTATTATGCTACGTAAATTATTCTGAAGCACTTGTCTCATTTGAAACCAAGTTCCAAAATCATTATTATACCTTTTGTTTCAAACACATAGTTATGCTACTTAATTTAGTCTAGCATATTTTTCCTTAGAAAATCTGAGTCTTTTGTAATAATTTGAAATTAAATTTTTTGAAGTACAAATCCTAAACTAATTAGGTTTACATTGAAGCCTAATATAACTTGGGCTTAGGTTTCCTACCTTTTGTGTTTGGATTATCATGCTTGGATTAATTTCTTTATTGGTCTAAATATCCCTTTGCCTAGACTTATCAGTTGTTTGTTAGCATGTGCTTTGTTTTAACTTCCATTGAGCCAAGTTTGTTGCCATGAGCCTTGTTTAGAGTTTGTTATGCTGAGTTCTAAAATGTCATAGTTCCATTTATCAAAGAGTCTTTTTTGAGCCAATTATTCAGTGTATTCCAAGCCAACTACTTTAGCATTAGATTATTTTCTATGTAATTTATCAAGTTTATATAAGCCAATTACCTTAGATCTAGATTGCTTTCGATTTCTTATTTTACACCAACCTTTATTTCTGAGTCTAGTATTATTTTCCATGCTAGTGATTATAACCACCTTTGGGAAATAATTATTTCCTTTTGATGTAGTTCATGACTATTTTACCTTTTATAGAAACCTTTTCCACTAATTATAAATTTTGTTGGTTAAATCACTACCTTTGTTAGATTGATTTTGAGTTTTTTTCAACTTTGCCACTGATTATAACCTGCTTTGGGAAAATTAGTATTGTTTGTTGGACTAGTTTCATGTTTTTATTATACATTTACCTTATACCTAGATTGGTTTCTTTACCCTTTGGACGTCTTTCACATATCCAAAGGTTATTTATTTTAGACCTTGGTTGTTTTCCATTTTATACCTTTATTTATCAAGAGACCTAGTCATAGATTTGAGCATTCCTCATTATACACTTAGCGGGACTATGAAAATTTTGTTATTAGTGACCCTTTTGTTTAAGAGCCATATGGTGATGGCATAGCATATGCGATAGATCCATATCCTTCTTATAATATTCCATATGTTGAACAAATTTTGAAACCACTAGCACAATACTTGGTGAGTGAACTATCCTATCCAAGCCAAGAACAAGATCAAATGGCATAGTACCTTGCTCAAGTAATAACTGTTGTTGAACAAAGCCAACATGAAGAGACCTAATATGTAAAGAATCCAATGATAAAAATTTATGATCCATAATTATTTGATCGTCATTTTTTAGAGAATAAATATGAAATTCTAGTCAGGGCGGTAGAAGTAGGAGCCAAATTCCCACCAAAATTTCCACATGAAAGTCTGACTAGTTTTATTAGAACACCTAGTAATGTGCCTCGAAACCAATAGTTTGAATAGGCATCAACTAGTTACAATCAAGCTTTAGTCTAATTACCTCAATAGATCCAAATTACACTCACAAAAGGGAAAGGTCTTATGGACTATCAATTGGAACATGTACATCAAGTGTACCAAAATTACCTTAACCAACCTTATAATTTCAATGCAATGTTTGTTTCAAACATGGCACTTATATCTCGCTAACTCCTTCAATAGGGAAAAAAATAGATTCTTCAAGCTATGTAAATTAGAGCATATACCCCTTTACTCAAAGTAGGCTAATGGGAGACATGTATAATATCCTAATTATGACATAATAAACTACCACTCAAATAGAAGACCTCACTCAAAACATAGTGGATAGTGTGTAAGCACATTCCAATGTGAACCAAAGTGGGTCTAATATACCACCAATCAATACATATTATATTCCTCCAACCAATACCTCAAGTGGATTACAAAAAAAAGGGATAAGTATGTCTATTTACCATACATAATAAGTAACCTCCACTCCTCAACCAACTACTTCCTCAAGTGCACAAGGGGAAATTAGCCAAAATAAATAGAGCAACATACCATCAAAAAATATGCAAGACATTATATCACCTCAATATATGGCAACAAATGTTTTGTCACAATGAACATAGACCAATATACCTCAATAATCACAAATGGTTCCTAATCTATAACCTATTTATATTGTTTAATATAAAGAGACAGTTGGTCAACAATAAAAAATGCCAAACCCTCAACAAGTGCCTAACCAACAATAGGTGTTTAATCAACAATAAGGTTCTAATGTAAAAAAAGTACTAGGTGTTAAGCAATAGTTGCATTTAAACCAATGGGTATCACACATATAGTATGGATCTAACTTACAACACCTTTAATAATAATGTTTTATCTAGCAACATGTTCCCTTCATGCAATAGGGTTTGATGAGTAGATATTAAGTTCTCACCCAAACTCAACAATACCAGCATATCCCACCTATCAAAATCACATTATCATAACCATAATTTTCTAACCAAGGCTATGTATCCAATCCTAGCCATAATTTTTTCTAATAGAAATGTATTATATATAAACATTACAATCCTAATGCATGGATACGTATACCTAGTCATGTGACCAATCCAACCAACATTCCATAGTATGCCATTATTTCATACCCTAGTCAAGGTCATCCACCTTTAACCATATGACTTCCTTGCCCAATATTTGTAGTAAATTAAGGATGTAATTCAATAAATTTAGACTGAGAAGCAAACAAAGAGGTTAAAACTAGATGAAATATGCTCATATCCATTCAATATGGACTATCTTCATATACCATTTCCTCGAGGTTATGAGCCACCCAAATTTGATATATGTAAGGGAAAAGGTGACCCCAAAGAGAATTTGTAATAATTCTTTCACTTAAAAACTAGTGGCATATAACGACATATATTTGCTTCTACTCTTCCCAAGAATTATAGCGAGATAAGCCTTCAAATGGATTTTGAAATTATTAAATAATTATGTACTTGACTTTGATGATATTTATGAGAAGTTTGTATGGAATTTCCCATATAATCTTGAACATGACATTAAATTTGTGGATTTGGGCCAATAAAAATATATGAATGGAGAAAGCTTTGCTACATACCTATAATGGTGGAGAGCAATTACAAGCCATTTCACCAATAATTTTCTAAACAAGCATTTGACCATGATATTTATCAAGCACCTACATAGTGAGATATCTTATCATCTTGAGATGCAATGTGCTCATATGTTTCAATAGGTTATTGAGAAAGGGATAGATATTGAAAATTTCCTTATCAACAAAGAGATCATCAAGCTATCTTCTTCCAACTAGAGCCAAAACCAACATCAAGGCCAATAGAACCAGAACCAAAGCCATAACCAAAATCAGAACCCTATCCAAATATCAACTTCAATTCTAGCCTAAGCCAAAAATAATGAAATAACAAAGACCTATAACCATAACAATAATGTTTTTGGCAATGGGGTCATCAAATCCTACCATGTACAAATGTTGGAAATATTTTCATTGATGTCAAAGGTCTAGCATTGGTGATAAAGGCCCCATTACATTTAATGGTGTTTTTAATATTCATATTTTGGATAATATGTTTTAATATTAATGAATATATTTTTGGTTTCATATAAGTCAAAAGAGGGCCCATGGAGAAGTCAAAGAGTCATGGGGTAAAGACAAAAGAGGAATGTGATGCATTTTCCCATGAAGAGTCATTTTGAAGAATTTCAAGAGTCACCAAGTGAAGACAAAAGAGGGTATATCACATTTTTCCATGAAGAGACACTTTGAGGAATATGAAAATTCACCAATATAGAGACAAAAGAGGAAATTATGCATTTGATTATGAAGGGTCACCATGTGACTTTTCAAATGCAAGGATACAAAGGGTCATGCAAGTTTGGTGCCATTTCCCATGAGGATTGAAAGGTCACAAAGGGTGAACACTAAAGGCCATTTGGAAAACTATAAATAAAGGCTTGAGAAGCCATTTGAAATATGCAAGGGAGTGCATGGTTTTGTAATTATTTTATATAATAAAAGAGAAGAGAAAAATAGGAGATATTGTAGAGTTCAATCATTTATTGAGTAAGCGACATTGAGAGATAGTTGTTTTTTATACACAAGAGGGGTTGGTGCTCTTATGGGTTGGTGCTCACAAAAATTTGCAAAGGGATTAGTGGTCTTATGGGTTGGTGCTCACAAATATTTGCTATGTTGGTACTTGGCAAAGGGGTTGGTGCTCCTGCAAGTTGGTGCTTGCAAACTTTATAATTTGATTTGGTGCTCATTCATATACTTGAGATTATTCTCCAATTTTTTTCCACTTTGGGTTTCCATGTAAAAATATGCTCTCTCTCTCACTCTCACTCTCTCTCTCTCTCTCTCTCTTTTATGGTGCATGTTATTATTTCAGTTTTATTGAATATCTTGAATGTGTGATTAAGTGGTTAAAGAAAATAAATCAGATTAAGTGAAAATATATATAATATACTGATTCACCCCCCTCTCATTATATTTCATGCTTAAAAATTGGTATCAAAGTAGGTTTCTTTTTAAAAAAATTTACAGATTGAAAGAAGATCAGGGAAAGCATGATGGCTGGATCACATGAAGGTTTTTATACAAATAAGGCACCTTTGTTTGATGGGACAAATTATGCTTTTTGGAGCATAAGAATGAGGACTTATTTGATGGCTCTTAGATTCAACATTTGACAAGTAGTGGTGGAGGAATATAAAGAGGCACAGACACTTGTAACTACTTCGGTGAAAAAGAAGGCAAGCAAAAATAATGCTAAAGATTTAAATGCTATTTTATGTGGTTTATGTGAATAAAAATTTGCTAAAGTTATGCAATGTAAATCTTTTCATGAAACTTGGGTAAAGCTTGAGAATATTTACAAAGGTGATGGAAAGGTTTAGCAAGCTAAGCTTTAGAGTTTCAAAAGATAGTTTGAGAGTTTGAAGATGGAAGAAAAAGAAAATATAGCAAGTTACCTTTTATGGGTTGATCAAATAGTTAATCAGATTCAAGGTCTTGGAGAAAATATATAAAAATCAATCTTGGTATAAAAAGTTTTGAGATCTGTACCATTGAGATATGATTTAAAAGTTTAGGCAATTGAATAAATGAATAATTTAGCCAAGCTAAAGATGGATGAGCTACATGGTATTCTTATGACATATGAGATGCAAATTAAATAAGAGAAAACCTCAAAGAGAGAAGTTGTTTTCAACACATCAAAGAAAGAGAAGGCTAAGATTCAAGAATCAAGTGACAGTTCTAGTGATGATGAAGATGACAATGGAGCTCTATTCATTCACAAGACAAAAAAAGGCATAGGTAAATATCAAGGGAAATTACCTTTTAAATGTTTTAATTATGGAAAGATTGGACATTTTGCAGCTAAGTGCCTAGATAAGGGTAATGGTGACATTGAAGAAAGAAAGTTTACATACAAGAAGAATTAAAAAAAAAAAATTCAAGAAGGGATTCAAGAAGAAGAGTTTATTTTCTAAAGATCCTAGCTTAGCTAAAGATAGTGGAGTTAGTAATTCAGAAGAAGAGATTCTATTCATGGCCATACATGAAGATGACTACACAAGCAAAAGTATAGATGATCAAGAAGAAGAACAAGATGAATCTGAAGTGAATCTGAAAGAATAACTCATTTGTGCCTTGGAAATTTTAAAATCTCTTGAGAAGAAGAATTGAAGATTGAAGCTTTAGATCGAGAAAAATGAAAATAAGTCAAAGGAAATAATTGAAGATCTACAAACACACTTTGAAGAAGCTAAGAAGAATAAAAAATATCTAACATCATAGTTGTTAAAAGTAAGTGAAGAATGTGAAATGTATGTTATTGAAATTGCTTCTTTAAAATTAGATCTTTAGAAAATAAAAAAAGTAATCGATGATAGAGCAACCGATGATTCAAAATTTGAGAACAACACTAATATGTTGAATAAGATATTAAAAATTCAAAGATCAATGTCATATAAGACAATTATTAGATTTGAAAAAGAGAAAGGGGAGGCCACTACTTTCATAGACAAGGTTAACACAGAAAAAGGAAAGAGCTATGCTAAAGCTCTTACAAAAGAGAAAATTAAAAGGGAAGAAGTTAAGAATACATAGGACATCTCAAACAAAGAAGGATGGAAGAAATAAAGCTACAAAAGACAATCAAGTTAAAGATACATAAATAGGACCTATTTTTATGGTTACTATTTCTATTGTAATGGATATGGTTATAATAAAATAGAATGTCAAAAAAAGGCTAACAATTTCAAAAATAAGGAGAAAAAAATTATGCAGAGTCAAGCAAAAGCCACAACTCTTTTACTCTTCTATCAGGCTTTAATAAAGAGGCCATAATATGTTACAAGTACAACAACTTCAGACACATAGCCCAGTGCTATAGAAGTGTGTTTGAGTCAATCAAGAAAGACTAGATTTTCAAGGCTCCATTCATCAATAAGAAAGTTCAGACATGTTCATGGTAGAAGAAACAACTTGAAAAATCTATGTTAGTACAGATAGTTTTACATGAAATAAATGAAGAAAAGCCATGGTTCATTGACAGTGGATGTTTGAGGCACATGACAAGAGACAAGAACAAATTCATAACCTTAAAAAAGATCAATGGTGGCCCAGTGAAATTCAAAGATAATACTACTACCAAAATTATCAGAAAAGGTACACTAAGTTTGGATAATGGTAGAACTATAACTGAAAATGTTTTGTATGTAGAAAGTCTTAAGCATAATCTTTTGAGTGTAAGTCAAATATGTGATCATGGGCACATAATAAAGTTTTATGTAGAAGGTTGTAAAATTAGGAGAAAATATTCAGATGTGTTGGTTATAGATGTTCAGAGAATAGGCAATAATTTGTATATGTTATCAGACATTAAAGGTCAAAGATGTTATTTGAGTCAGATTGAATAAAGTTGGATATGGCACATGAGATTGGGACACATAAATTTTGACAATCTTGTCAACATCAGTAAGAAATAAGCAGTCATAAATCTTTCAAAGATTACAAATCCATCTAACACACTTTGTGAACCTTGTCAGTATGGGAAGCATGCTAGAAGGTGGTTAAAAATAAAACAATACTCGACCACTCAGATGTTAGAGCTTGTTCACATTGATTTGTGTGGACCTATGAGAACTCAAAGGACTCAAGGTGAGAAATATTTCATGTTTATTATTGATAATTTTTTACGTATGACTTGGGTAATATTTAAAAAAAAAATTAGAAGCTTTCAGACATTTCAAAATGTTCAAAGCCTTAGTTGAGAATGAAACTAATTTAAAGATTAAGTGCCTAAGATCAGATCAAGGAGTAGAATTCATGTCAAATCAGTTTATTGAGTTTTATGAAGACCATGAAATAAAGAGATATTATTCAACAACCAAAACTCCACAGTAAAATGGAATAGTTAAATGAAGAAATAGAATAGTTCAAGAGATGGTAAGGACAATGCTAAATGAATCTAAGAAACTAGATAAATATTGGAGAGAGGTAATTGCTATAGAAGTGCATATTTATAATAGATAATTATTGAGAGTCAACAGTGATAAGATCCTTATGAGCTATGGAAAGATAAACTAGCAATAGTTGATTATTTTAGAGTTTTTGGCAACAGATGCTTCATAAAGAGAACTGATGAAAAATTGGGTAAGTTTGAATCTAGGGTAGATGAAGGTATATTTCTTGGTTATTCTTACAAAATAGGATCTCATGACATTGATTGGTATAGGGACTAACTAGATGCCTTAGTCATGGGAGATGTGATTTGGAGACCATATGTTAGGTTTTTAGGCTAGGCACACTATAGGAGGCATACACTATCTCTATAGAGCTACAATTTGATATATGGTAGATGAGACTATGATATAGATTTGATTTCATTCGATAGGGTATAAAGGTAGTTTGGCCTCATCCAAGATATACCTAGGGCATTTTCAAGATATAAAAGGGAGGATGCATAATTTCTACTATCCACTCCATAATTAGTTCATGATTTTATTGATCATGAGGAGTTGCCTACGAGGATAGATATGGATGACGTAAGTGTTATAGCTGGTTATCTTGCATGGTATTAGGCACACTATGCCACAACTAATTTTGGAGGTGATGATGGTGGTTGGTAGGACATGGATGTTGATGTAGAGGGTGAGGGTCAGTAGGTTTAGGTGTAGGGGGTTACTTCATATGTATATAAAGTGACCATTGATACGGATCAGGCATGAGAAGCTCTAACCATAGCATAAGCATGCTTAGTGGTAGCACACACATCTTTGGTAGCATCATAGGGTCAGGTAGATACTTTGATAAGGGAGAGAGATCAAGCTAGGTCTTAGCTAGCTTTAGTGATGTAGGAAATAGATTTTATTTGGTAGGTAGGAGGTGGAATACCAAAAGCTATGGGACTAACAGGGACTATCTCAATGTAGAGATATGTAGTGACTATGGAGGAGATTTGGTATTATGAGGCCTTGGTCTTTAAGAATTTTCTAGATGAACCTTAATAGGGTGAGTATAGGGTTAACATTATAGGATCTAATAGCATGGTGACACCAAGTTAGTGGGATACTTTTGCAAGTGGATAGGCAGGTGCAAGACGGTAGGCTTCAGGAGGTAGTGGTATCCTAGGATCATAGATTTTTCATGAGATATGATATTTTTGATGTATTTTATGATTTTAATACTGACTTATGATCCGATGTAGAGAGATGTATATTTTTTTGAGTAACATGTATATTTTGTATACACTATGATGATTATTAATGAGATATAGTTATGATCCTTTTATGGTTTATAGTTCATGGTTGTGATGTTCATTGTGATTATTGATGATGTCATATTGATTATGGTTATGCTCATGATGATGTTGATGTGGACCCACCTAGCTAGGCATGTGATGATATGTCTCTTTACTTTATGTTGTTTATGATGTTTGATATGGATTGATGTTATTGATGTCTGTAGAGTAATTTTTTTACTCTACATTGCATTCAAATTCTTAGTCGCACACTATAGTTTTGGTTCCCACATACCTTGGTCATGGCAGTAGAGTTCTGAAGTAGAGCACGTATTCAATTGTCTTGATTCAATTTTGTCTAAGTGTCGAAGTGCAACGGAAGCTGCCAAGTGGAGTAGTCCAAACATAGGTTCTCTTTCCCCTTTTTATTTCTTTGTTTCAATTTTGGGTAAGTTTTGAGTTCAATCGGAAGTTGCCAAGTGTTGCTCTCTGAAACACGGAATTAGCTAGCTAGTGTCGTTCGAGGCATCTTTATAAAATTTCAAGAGGGCCACAAAATGTGCCACATATCCAATAACAACTAAGTGGAAGGCACCATGTGTCGGCACCCACGTCTCATATCGGCACCCATGTTTCATCCATTTTCGGCAAAGGGGTTTCAATAAACCAAGTAGTAGGATCATGTGGAAAGCACCAGGTGGCAGTCGCAGAAGAATCTAAACTGGTTTTCCAGAAGAAGTGGAAGTTACCAAGTGTTGACATCCAAGAGACAAATTCAATGTCTAGGAGACGCTTAGGTTCAAATTTTAGATTCAATACCTCGATTAATGTGCAAATGGTGTGCAGTGTTGAACCATTGAACTATTATGGTTCATCACACAGTTCGAGGGAGTGTCCCTAAAAACTCAAGGGGTCAAGTACCCTTCCAAAAGGCATAAGGAATTACTTCAATTTTGTTTAAGTGGCGAAGATAAGTGGAGGCCGCCAGGTGTCACTTTTCGAGTCCCTTTCCACTACCCCTAAAAGGAGAAGTGAAAGATGCCACGTATCTCTCCAAAAGCAGTGGAAGCCTCCCCATGTTGACACCCAAGAGATCAGCTTCGAGTTTCATTGATAAATAAAGATCGTGGTGGGTCTTAGGTTTTATTTCAAAGGTTTGTGGAATCTGCCACGTGTCACCATTTGGAGGAGCCTAACCTGCAACCTGATTTTTTCTACAAGCATAGCTAAGGGGAAAGCGGAAAGAGCCACGTGTCTTCGATAAATTAGGTGGAAAGTGCCAAGTGTCATTCTCTGGTGCCTTCTAAGTAGTAAAGGGGAATTTTAGGGATTGACTAAGTGTCCTCTTCTATTTCAATAGAACAGGGTGTTCTGTGTATCTATTTTAAGGCTAGCTGGAGGGAAATTCAGTGGGAGTTATTTTTAGTAGATGGAGCAGTTCACCGGGTAGTTTTTTGGACCCTGTAAACATTAAAAGGAATCATCTATTTATCCCCTATAAGTAGAGGTAGAATGGACAGTTACATGGCTAAGTAGGTGATGGAATGAGAAATTTAGGTGCAAAAGGAGGTACTAGACACGAATCAACATGCCGTAATCAGGGCAGCCATCCTGCTCTAGAATGGCCTTTCCAAGGCATTGAATGCACTGAACCAGGATGCATTTAGGGCATTAAATGCACTGAATCCCACAATATTTTATTTATAAATTTGAGGCTATAAAATAAAGGAGAAGGATCAATAGTGAGGGGGGATTTTTTCAAGAGAGAATTTTTGTAATAGTTTAGATTTTCTAGAGCCTGTGGCTAAGTAATATCATTTGCTTTTGTCTCATTTTCTTGAGTTGAAAGGTTTATATGACTGTGTGTGTTTCTACATCTTTTGTATGACTGGAAGATTCAAATTAGAAGATTGAACTCTATGTCTTTGTTGATATTATCTCTGTCATTTGCAAAAGTAGTCTATATTGTAGACTTTCTAGAGTTGTGATTAAGAATGTCATTTGCTTTTGTCCCATTTTCTTGAGTTGGAAGGTTTACATAATTGTACATGTTTTTGTGCCTTTTATGTGATTGGAAGACTCTTATAAGAAGATTGAAACCTATGCCTTTGTTGACATTTTCTTTATCTCAGTAAAAGAAGTCTATGTTGTGAGCCTCTATTTCTATTATTTCGATCTTTTACATTGATCATGCACTTGTTTGCTCTTAAATGTAAATGAATCTTACATATATTCCCACTGTGCTCAGGATTATGATCAAAATTACACTCAGGCGCATCACCATAGTTAGGTTTTATTTTCTACATTCGTGTTTCTATTTAATTTCCTATCCCTTTCCCCGCCGCCCCCCCCCCCCCAACACTTGATACGAAAGAAGAGACCATCTTCTCTAAAATTTGGAGGTTGTTTCAAGCCATAATATCCCACAGCTTGAAACTTCCCATTGTTGGTGTCTATTACAAAGTGCAATTTTAAGCATCAACAATGTCATTATGATGTGATGGTTATGGATGACCATGATAATCTTGATATGATTGTGTGATGCTAATACGTTGATGATTATGATGATGGTTATGACATTATTATTATGGTATGTGATTATATTTTTATGGATGTGATCATTTAATTTACTATTTGAGATGATCATGTTTATGGTATTGATATGATTATGGTTATGGCTATTGGTTATTCTTAGGTGGATAAGGTTATGATGTGATTATTGTGATGGTTATGGATTATGGATCATAATTACATGGATGTGATAAATGGTAAGAGGTTGCTGTTGTTATGATGATGTTTATGATATAGCTATGATTATGGTGTTCATGCTAAAATTTAATGAGTATATGCTTCCTCATTTAGATTTAGACATGTGGTGGATATGATATATGTGATTATGAGGATATGATGGTGATAGTTGATTTGTTTATGGATGTGGAAATTATTATAAAGATGTCTATTTTTATTTATGATGTGATGATAATAATATGTGATGTGTTTATGATTATGGTCATTTTGTTTAGATTAATTTAAAACACATAAATTAAGTTTAAATAACCAAACCAGATGTGAGAAAGAGAAGACAATCTAGAGACAAACATCTAAGTGAATGTATCAACCAATATGAGGGAATAAGGAGGCATGATGCTTCTTCTTTGGCAAGGAATAAAACAAACTAAAATTGGATCAAGTTAAGGAGCATAAGCCCTTCAAATTCTTCACATTAGCATGTGCTAATTGGTTAAAAAGGTGTCTTGATCACATAATGTCAATTAAGCTCAAACTCCCTTGTTTATAGAGTGTTTGAAGGAGAAGGAGGTGAAAATGGAACCTTCTTGAGAAACTAACTTGCCTCTTCTGTAGGTCACCAAAGAGCTAGATTAAACAAGTCCATGTCATATAATGTGTAGATTGATTGATGCGGGAAATCTACTTATGAAAGCCAATTATGGCTTCCAAATTATTATTTTTATTTTATGATGTTTGATAATGGGTCTTTTGTTATTGTGTTATTTGCCTGGGAAGGTTGGGGAAGCTGATCAATGCAGGAAGCTTCCAAGAAATTGCTATGCTTTGACAAATGCTTGACTCAACTATCCTTCAAGGGAGTGGTCTAAGTTTTGTGTGATTTATTCAAGACTTTTGATAGCTATCATTCAAGGGAGCAATCTACCTTATATTGAGTAATTTTGATATTTTTTTGGTAGTTTTCCTTTAAGGGAGCAATCGGTGGATGTTAGGAATGACCCATGATTTTTTTTGCTTATGATGTTACTTTTTATTTTTATTTTTGCATGGCATAGACTGGATTATATAATCATAAAGGTTATTTTATAAAGGTAAAACTAAAAGCACAAGAAGGTTGATTACATATAAAAGTGGTTTAGGTGACAATGACCATGGGAATCCATCTTATGAAAGGGGCAAAAAGTACCATGAGAATCATGCCATAGGTAGATCTATGGTACCCATTGTTCAAGATTAAGCTTATAGTTGTGATGGATAATAACATGATTTAGTTTTAATCAGTTGTCCCAAAAATAAGGAGATGAAAGTGGTTTGAAAATAAGGGATGAGCTTAAGTTAGACAAAAAAGTGAGTTCGATCCTATTTAACAAAATAAAGGATGTAGATGCCAAGCATTAAGGGGCTCAGGTTCTGTGTTCCCTTCAAAAGATAATAACTGATAAGCTCTTGATGTATACTTATGCATTATAATATAAGGTCCAAGCCAATTGAAATCAAAATTTCCTCGCTTTCTTTTCTCCATATTAGTGACATGTTGATTTTCCTTTAGGATGAGATCTTTGATATTGAATTCTTGCACTTGAAGGTGTTTATTATAAGCATGGTTGATGGTTCTTGATAGACATGAAGATGAATGAGGGTTACTAAATGATTCTCATCAAGTAGATCAAGTTGGGTTAAACATTCTTGATGATAATCACTCTCAAAGATGAGATCTTACAAAGATATGAAAAGAGAGGGAATTTGGAATTTGAGAGGTAAGATAGCCTCTACTCTAGAAAATAGAGATAAAGGAGTAACACCCATAAGGGTTTGAATGCTAGTATGATAGGTCCATAAGGCAAATGGGATATGTAAATGCCAATCCTAATCGGATGTACTAACAATTTTAGTGAGAATGTTATTGAGAGTTTTGTTAGAGGCTTTTGCCTAACTATTCACTTGGGGATGATAGGGTGATGAGAAACTTAACTTGATATCGAACATGTCACAAAGACCTTATACTTAATTTTTTTGAAATATTTTCCATTATCGGTTATAATTTTGTAAGGAGCACTAAAATGATAAATGATGTGATGATTGATAAAGTTGATAATCTTTTCAAATTTGGTTGAGACAAGAGGAATAACTTTTACCCATTTGGTAAAATATTTGATCCTAGTGATGATATAATGATGTCATTATGAATAATGGGGGTTAATTTATCCAATGAGATCTAGACCCTATTATGAGAAGGGCCATAAATATTTAGATATGTGAAGACTATGGCTAGGTGCATGATGCAAATTAGTGTGTTGTTGACATTTGACACACTTTTTCACATAATTACAGCAATCTTGGTCAAGGGTGGGCCAATAGTAGCCAAGGTGAAGGATGCATTTAGTGATGGCTATGACACTAAAGTGTCCCCCATATATCCCATCATGTGTTTCCCTGCTAGCATGAGAGGATTCATAACTACATAGGAAATAGAAGAGGAGACCATCAAAGATATGTTTATAAATATTTCCTCCCAGTATGGTATAACATGAGGTATTCTAGATAGATGCTCATCGAGCATTTCTAGAAATACCAAAAAGAATGATGGTAAGGTTGATATAGTCAAAGATCTATTGATACCAAAGGTCAAGTTGGGTTTATTCCACATTGAAGATGGTGGGAGAGTCTGATTTGACAAAGAGGGCTAGGTAAGTCAATGGATAATGATAGATAGCTTAGAGTTAGAGGGTGTAGACAAGATATGAGAAGCAAGGGAAGCCATTATATCGATAAACTTGTTCATAGATCATGGAGTGGTTTGGATATGGTATTGTTAAAATGATGCTAAGAGGACATCAACTAATTATTTATACTATTATAAAACATCATTCTTACACTAGTAAGAGCCATTGACTTGATTGACCACAAGTTGAGAGTCACCAAAAATGTTGATGGTTTTGACTCCCAATGCTAGCATAGTTTGGAGGCCTATCACTAGGGCTTTGTACTCAGACATATTGTTTACATTAAAAATATATCTTAAAGGATAGAAGAAGAGATTTACTATGAAGGGGGATAAGGATGACATCATCTCCCCCACCATCTTGACACTTTGATCCATCAAAGAACATGATCACTTGATAGGTTAAGTCTTCTTGAGAGAGGGTTACAATGGACTCATCTGGAAACTCAAGAGGAGGAGGTTAGTGTTAAGTTGTGGAGCTAAAAGCTTCACTGATGTAAATGTGGAGGTTGCTATGTTATAGAGTAATCAACATCGATCAAGCCAGTTGACATCAGTCATCTATAACTACACAGTAACTGGCATTGGTTATGGTCGGCTGGCATCGGTCAGACAGGAACCAACGTTGGTCACCTGTGTATTTTAAGAACTGTTCTAATTTTAGACGAATAATGAGTTTGCATGTAAAGACCAATTTTAGTCTTGAGTCTGCGTTTCTAATTATTATTTGGTTTGGGATCTATTTAAGAGACCCATGGGGCTATATTATAAAGTAAGCAAGATCAATTAGATCTACAGGGTGCAAGATTAGGAAGATCTGCAGGGTGCAAGATCAAGAAAATCTACTGGGATTGGAGGCAACAACAATTGGGTTGATTGTCACAATCAGAGTAGGCAACAACAACCATTGGGTTGATTGTCACTGGAGGAAACAACTCAGTGTTGAGTTGGTTGTAATTGATTAAGAGAGAGAACTCGTCAGGGAGAATTACTGTACACCCAAGAGGTGTGGGAAGAGTGAGATTTCTTCATTGTATTTCCTTCTGGAAGAGTGTTAATATAGATTGTATTGTTTCTCGTATCATCTATTCTTTTCTATTTCTAAATTCTAGTTACTTATTACTTCTGGTTTAATTCCGTGTTTAGTTACTTATACAAAGGTAATCAATTGTACTCTCCAATAGAGTAGAGGATCCTAACACTTGGTATCAAAGCTTAGTTCACTAACAGGTGGTATCAGAGCGTGTTAGTGTTTGTTGATTACAGGTCACTCACGTGGGTTTTTGTTTGAGTGGGAGTAAAGCAATGGCAGAAGAAAGTAAGCTAAGAATAGAGAAATTCAATGGCAAGAATTATCAATTATGGAGGATGCAGATAGAGGATTATCTATATCAGAAAGATCTGTACTTATCGTTGGGTGGGGTTTCATGTAAGCCCACATGTATGCATGATGAAGAATGGAAGGTTCTTGACATAAAGGCTCTTGGAACTATAAGGCTGACCCTGGCAACTTCTATGTTTTCCAACTTATCTCAGGCAAGGACAATGATAGAGTTAATAGAATCTTTGGCAAATTTATATGAAAAACCCTCAGTTTCAAATAAGGTATTTATTATGAAACAATTATTTAATTTGCAAATGCTGGAAGGTGGATCGGTATATAGTCATCTTAGTGATTTCCATGGTTTGGTAAACTAGTTAACTTTAGTCAAAATAGTTTTTGATGATGAAATTAAGGCTCTCTTAATCTTATGCTCTTTACCTGAAAGCTGGCATAGCTTGGTAATGGCAGTTAGTAATACTACGTCTACTTCAAATATCTTGCAAGTTGATGATGTTGTTAGTGTAATCTTGAATGAAGAAATTCACAAGAAAAGCACAGGGGAGACATCAGGTAATGCTTTAAGTGTTGAAAGTAGGGGATGGCAAAGAGAGAAGGGCAAGCAAGGGAAATCAAGGTCAAAGATAGACAGTAGATCCAAATCTAGGTATGGTAGTATAACCTGCTGAAATTGTGGAAAGAAAGGACATGCAAAGAAAGATTGTTGGTTGAAAGAAGATCAACATGAATGTAATGAAGAAGCAAAAGATGCAGGTATTGTTGCATAGAATACTATCATATTTTCTTTGGATACTCAGGTAGAATCATGGATTTTAGATTTTGGTGCTTCTTTCCATGCAACCCCAAATAGAGAATTTTTTCATGATTATGTCCATGGAGACTTTGAAAAGTTTATTTAGGGGATGGTAAGCCTTGTCAAATAATTGGCAAAGAGGAAGTGCAGCTGAAGTTGCAGACTGGCAAGACATAGGTGTTGAAGGATGTCATTCATGTACCCATCCTAAAGAGGAATTTGATTTCTATAGAGAAGTTGGGTGATGAAAGTTGCACAATAACTCTCATAGTGAAATTTTAGAAGGTTTCCAAAAGTGCACTTGTATTAGCAAAAGGCAAGAAAGTAGGTACACTTTATCTATCTACTTGTATTACTAATTCTCTTTCTATTTTATCTACTTCAGATGTAGATGCAAAGATGTGGCTCTGTAGGCTTGGTCACATGAGTGAGAAGGGAATGGATGTTATTAAGTCAAAAGGTATGCTTTTAGATTTGATAGATCTAGATTTTTGTGAGCACTATATTTTTGAGAAATAGGTGAAAGTGAGGTTTCTCACAACTGGGTCAACAAAGAAGAAGCACATGTTGGAGCTTGTTCACATAAAGGTGTGGGGACCAACTTAAGGAGCTTCTATTAGAGGATCATAGTATTATGTTTCTTTCATTAATGATGCTACAAGAAAGGTATGGGTTTATTGCATAAAGTGGAAATCTGATGTTTTTGACACTTTTAAGACATGAAAAGCCTTGGTTTTCAAGGAGAAGATGATGGATAGAGATCAGCTCAAGAGGCTAAATAATTTTGAGTAAGGCAATGTTGATTTGGACAAGGTTATGATCCAAAATAAGCTCACGAGTAAAAATCATCACTCACAGGAAAACACAGATACTGACATCGGTTAGGTGAGAATTGATGTCGATCAGGCAGGAACCGACATCGGTCTAATGGAAACTAAAGTCAGTGATGTCAGGTAGGTGAGAATGGATGTCGATTAGGTAAGAACTGACATCGGTCAGGTTGGTCACTTGGAACTGACATCGGTTGGGTGTAGACTGAGAGATGACTGGGATCGGTCACTGTTAGAATGAAATTTAGGCAGATAGCAAGCTGTTAATGAGTCTCAAATACCCATGTGAAGGTTTAAAAGGGTAAGTAAGCCTCAAATTCATTATTCCACTTCTTTATACTACTTGTTTCTTACTGATGGTGGAAAACTAGGAAGTTTTGAAGAGGCAATGCAGGTAGAATCTAGGAAATAGTGGGATCATGGCATGAATTGGGAAATTGATTCCTTGGAAAAGAACCAAACATGGGATTTGGTTGAGTTGACAGCCAAAAGTAAAGCACTGAAAGATGAATGGATTCACAGGTTAAAGAAAGGAGAGAATAGATAGGTGAGATAGAAGGCCAGGTTATATGGTCTTGAGTAAGCTGCAAGACAGTGGTATTTGAGATTTGACAGGTTTATGACAAAGCAAGGCTTTAGTCAATGTCAATGTGACCATTGTGTTTATTTTACCAAGTTAGATAATGATAACTACATTATCCAGTTACTGTATGTAGTGTATATGCTTGTTGTAGGGTCACACATGTAGGGAATTACTGAGCTAAAGGTAAAAGTAGTGCAGACATATGCCAAGAAGAATTTAGGAGCAGCAAAGAAAATCCTTGGCATGAGTATTTTTAAAGATAGGGAAAATCACAGGTTGATTTTGTCTTCAGAGGATTATGTGAATAAGGTGATGGAGAGGTTCAATTTGTAGGATGTAAAACCGGTAAGCACACCTATGGTTGGATATTTTAAGTTAAGCTATGAACAGTGTCCTAAATCACATGATAAGGTTGAGTACATGGTATGTACTAGACCTAATATTACCCAAGCAGTGGGAGTTGTCAGCAAGTTTATGGCCAATCCAAGAAAGGAGAATTGAAAAGTAGTTCAGTGGATTCTCAGATATTTGGGAGGGATCAGTAGTAGGTATTTATGCTATGCAAGGTCAAGCACTTCTCTACATGGGTATGTAGATTCAGAAATGGCAGGTGACTTGGATGGCAGGAGAAGCACCACAGGATACGTGTTCACTGTTGGTTTTTGATCTTCAAGATTGAACTTGAAGATGGAAATACAAGCCAAAAACAAATTAGAGGATGTACATGTATAGGTACAGGTGCAGCTATTTATCTCCAAGTGAGAGATTGTTAAGTTGTGGAGCTAAAAGCTTCACTGATGCAAATGTGGAGGTTGCTGAGTTACAGAGTAACCGACATTGGTCAGGCCAACCAACATCGGTCATCTACAGCTACACAATAACTGACATTGATTATGGTTGGCCGGCATCGGTCAAATAAGAATTGACGTCGGTCACCTGTGTGTTTCCAAAACTATTCTAATTTTAGACAAACAGTGAGTTTGCATGTAAAGACTAATTTTAGTCTTGAGTCTACGTTTCTAATTATTGTTTGGTTTGGGATCTATTTAAGAGACCCATGGGGTTGTATTATAAAGTAAGCAAGATCAATTAGATTTGCAGGGTCAAGATCAGGAAGATCTACAGGGTGCAAGATCAAGAAGATCTACTGGGATTGGAGGCAACAACAATTGGGTTGATTGTCACAATCAGAGTAGGCAACAACAACCATTGGGTTGATTGTCACTGGAGAGAACAACTCAATGTTGAGTTGGTTGTAATTGATTGAGAGAGAGAACTCTTGAGGGAGAATTACTATACACCCAAGAGGTGTGGGAAGAGTGAGATTTCTTCATTTTATTTCCTTATAAAAGAGTGTTAATACAGATTGTATTATTTTTTATACCATCTATTCTTTACTATTTTTGAATTCTAGTTACTTATTATTTTTGGTTTAATTCTGTGTTTAGTTGCTTATACAAAGGTAATCAATTGTACTCTCCAGTAGAGTAGAGGATCACAATAGTTGGTTATTTTATAATGGTGCTTCAGCTAATTGATTGGCAATGACTTTCCCTTTAATTAATTTTTGTTGAAGAAACTCAAGGTTAAACTCAGCTAAAAGCATGAGCCACTTAGCCATATGTTGGTTTTGGTATGGTTTAGAGTGCATATATTTTAGTGGGTTAGTATTGGTTATGACGTAGGTCTTTTGGTTGAGAAGGTAATGGTGGATTTTGGTGGCCATGAAGACCAAGGCTAGGTAAAGTTTCTTAGTATGGGTGTGTCAAGTCTCATAATCTACAAGTGTGTGGTTAATGTATTAGATGGATTGATATTTATGTTTCTCATCTTGATGAGCCATCATTGCCCCTAAGGAGTGGTCAGTGGTGGAGATATAAAGGTAAAAAGGTTGATCTTCCTTGGGAGGAATGAGGACAGGTGGGGATAGAAGGTAATATTTAAGCAAATCAAAGGCTTTTTGATAGTCATCATTCCACTTGAAAGTTACATCTTTCTTTATAAGGTGGTGGAAGGTTACCATCAAACTGAGAGTTGAGAGATAAAGTGATGAATGGATTGGAGCTTCCCCCATAAGATATGGAGTTGATTGAGGTGGGTAGGTAGAGACATGTCAAGGATTGCTTTTGATTTTGGCTAGATGGAATTTGATCCCCTGAAGGGTGATGATTAAGCTATGGAGCTTCCTTGACAAGACCCCAAAAATACACTCTTAGGGTTAAGACAGACATGGTAATGGATGAGTCACTGAAAGATAATCTTAATAATAGCCAAATGATCTTTATGACATTTGGAATTCCAAAGAAGGTTATCGATATAATCTTTAACAATTTTGTGAATAAGGTCATGGAACATATAAGTCATGATGCATTGGTAGGTTTACCAACATTCTTCAGTCCAAAGATATGACCCTCTAGCAACAAGTTCCCTAGAGGGTGATGAAGGCAATTTTGTTTTCATCTTCAAGGGAAATTAAGATCTGATTATAAACCAATAATATGTCCATAAGAGATAACATATCATGGTTGGCTATAATATCAACTAACTGGTTAATGCTTAGTAAAAGAAAGCCATCTTTTAGACAAGAAAGGTTAAGTTCATGAAATTCCACACAAATGTGTAGTCCCTCTGTGGCTTTGGTGATAGGTTTGATGTTTGAGACTTATTGAGGATAGTCAATGGGTTGAATGAAATTGATAGATAAGAGACGTTCAAGCTCTTTTTTGATAATAAAGGCCATGCAAGGGTACATTCATCAAAGTTTTTTCCTAACTATCTTGGCATCATGGTTGGTAATTATGTTGTGGATAGTAATGGAGGGATCAATTCTAGGTATATCACTATAAGACTAAGTAAAAACTATGTTTTGGTCTTGAAGGAAGGAGGGGAAGTCTTGAAGTTCCTTAGAGTTTAGTGATTGGTCAATTTTGACAATGCGTAGGTTATGCAGAGTGCCCATGTTGATATCAATGGTGGATTTGTTTAACATGGTTGAAGTATTAAGAGGAAGACATTTATGGATAGAAGAATATTTTACACCAAGATAGGTGAGAATGAAATCATCATCCTGACATTGAATGATATTAATGGTAGGAGAGTCATCTCCTATCATCTCAGGATGGGTTAGAGGAATGGTTATGGTTGCCCCATTCTTTTGATAAGTTAGGGGTCTAAGTCTAATCATGTTGATGGGAAAAAAAGGTTAGGGGGGATGATATTAGAATCCTCAACTATCAATGGTGGAGTGGATGGTAAGGATGGTATTTCCTTGTCAATGATGGTAATGGGAGGTGGGTTGGTTTGTTTTTAAGGTGGCATGAAACTGAGGCCATGATTTTCATAAGGTTTTTGAGTTTTTATTAGAATAAACTCATGTGGCCCATTATCATACCAACCTAGGTCAAATCCCTTCCAAGCATGCCTATAAAGGTATGTCTAGGAAAACTCTATTTTATCTAGATAGGAGAAACTGGAGGTGAATGGTTAAGGTGAAAAAATGGTGGCAAAAGTGTCAAGGGGTTTATCAAGTCCCCCATAGATGAAATTGGTTTGACAAGTTTAGGGTTTGAAAGGAATAATGGTTCTAATATTAGTGTCATAATTGGGTTGTTGGTCAAGGTTCTCATACTCTCAAGGGGTAGGAAGGGTGTCTAGTATGAAAAGATGATATTGCCCCAATGAAATATGTTAAAATGTTGATTGTAAAGGGTCTATTGTGTGAATTTAAGTAGAAGGGATAGATGAATTAGTGGATGCTTCATTGGTAAAAGGAGATGGAGCTTTATCTTTGGCCAATGAAGTTTTGTTTGATGGAGGAAGGATAATGTAATTAGGTTGGTACATCATGTTGTGTGATGTAAAAGGACTCGAGTCAGCTTGTATGGTAACAACTTATCTTTCATGTTCAAATTTGATGCATCGGTGTAAGGTGGATGGCACATAGCCCATAGAATAGATCCAAGGGCATCCCATTAAATGTTGAAATGGAACTCACCTTCTAATATGTATAAGAGCTCAAGGAGAATGCGGGGTCCTAGCTGAATGTGAAGAACCATAGTTCCTAGAGTCATGGCTATGGTATCATTGAATGATAAAAGCACCTCTGAGGTTTTTGACATAATGTTTTTAGGTAATTTTAGTTTTTTGTATGTGTGTGAGGATATCATGTTGATACTAGCTCCCCCATCAATCATAACCTTCTTGATGTGGGTTTGGTTGATGTATGTGGTAATGAAGAGGGGAGGATTTGGGTCATCTAGATGGATGGAAGGTATTTTTGAATCCTTAAAGGTAACAAGGTTGGAAATTTAAAGCTA
Organism: Torreya grandis; assembly: GCA_037957365.1. Lineage (NCBI taxonomy): Eukaryota > Viridiplantae > Streptophyta > Pinopsida > Cupressales > Taxaceae > Torreya > Torreya grandis. The sequence continues at coordinate 2,437,508 of JARHVA010001228.1, read as the reverse complement.
GAGGTTAGGGGTCTTCTAGTTGGACATCTATAAATTATAGTGCCTCTATCATCACTTGGTGATAGTGGGGTTATGTATTGATTAGTTCATATAAACTCATATTTACTAGAATTTGGTGAAGCTATTTCATAACTACTCATTCGATTGATTCAAACAAATTGGAGTGCGAGGGTCCTAAAATGGACACTTTGGATTTGGTTGAAGGTAAAGGTGTTTGGTGTTGGCTTGGGTGGTGAAAGAAGGATATGTACATAGATTAGACACCTTTGTATCTCCCTTATATTTTGGTTGAGCCTATGATCATGTGACCACATAGATGATATGGATTTGAGAAGAAGTCAAGATAGAGGATTGCTTCAGTTCCTATTCACTTTAAGGTGAGAGTGGAGAAGTACGTAGATGATGGTTGATGGCTCTTGTTCATTAGATCAGTTTTGGGCTCATAAGAGGTAATTTGATAATAATTTATCCTCATGATATAGTTGATGGGCTATCACTTAGAAAGCCTTGCAGTTCTCTGTGTCATGCCCAAGTGTCTTATGGTATGAACATACTAACTTGTCATTATACCAAGATGGTTTCAGACTATATGGGTTAAATGATTTGATAGGTGGCAAGGTTAAGTAAGATGCTTGAAATATCCTTTATAGTATGGTTTTAAGATTTTAGAAAAGGTAGAAAATGCATGGAAGTCTTAGGTTTAGTAGTTGAGTTGAGAAAGTTTATATAAGTAGGCTTGGTGGTAGAGGTTTTGGGTAAATGGTTGTTCTTGCTGGATGGTTTTGGTTTTGGTAAAGAGGTCGATAGTTTGGGGTTAGAAGGTTTTGAGGTACACGTTTGGGATGTAAGTGGTTTGTTTATAGATCATTGGAAGATAGGAGGTTTGGTTATGGTTGGTTCAGTGAAAATAGGTGTGGATGAAAGTAGGAGTGATGGCATAACCAAAAGTGGTGGTTGGGTTTTTATTGGGATAGTTGGTTTCCCAATTATGGTAGAGGGATGTGGTCCCAAAATAGAGGGCAAAGTGGAAAGTGGAGGTAGAGTTTTGGTTTATGGAATCTTGGGTGGATTTAACTTCTTTGTTGATTTGGTTTGAGGTTTCTTGGGTCAGTCTGGTGAAGTTAATTCCAATTTCAATGATGGGCGAGTGGGGTCTTGAGTAGGGAATATGCCAATATTTTTCATAGGCTTAGTTGGAATGGTAGAAGGTGGATCAGTTATTTTGGGTGGATCTAGTTTGATGGCTCAAGTATGGTTTGGTTGGTAGAGGTTTATAATGGGTTTGATAGTGGGAATAAAAGGTTGGGATGATAGTGGTGTGGTTGGAGGTTTTGGCTTGGTTTGGTAAGGAATCCCGAGATGGTGACAAAATGTGGCATGATCTGCATCAAGTTGGGATAAGTAGTCCAAGTTTTGAACTAGCCCAGAGAAAGGTCTATATATGGGTTTGATCCCTTTAATACTAAGCTCAAAGGTCAAACCCATTGGTGGAGAGAGAGAAGTGATTACCTCATCTTTTTACTCAATCAAAGGCTCCAAGGTATGGGAAGGTGGGTCTTCTATGGGAGAGGTAGGTAGAGTGACCCCTTCTTTAGGAATTATTTCCAAAGGAAGAGTGGATTGATGTATCATGGAAAGGAAGGACATGGTGGTAATTGCCTCCTCTTTTGGTATGTCTCCCAAAGGAAGGGTTGAAGGCTCAAATAACTCGATGAGTGGAGGAAGTGTAGGACTTATTTCTTGAGTATCATTTTTTGAATGAATGGAGGGTGAATCTATTGGCTCAATAAGTGGGGGGGAAACGAAAGGTGGTTTCACCAATGGCTTCTATTATGCCTATTTTCTATACCCCTCCAAATTTCAAAACCATACTTAATGCCATAGTGATGACCTAGTCATAAAGCCTAAAACTATGTCAAGGACCATTATTTATTAACAATATTAGTAGATGCATTTTGATTATGAGATCATAATTATTGATTGATGATTCTATTTTTATTTTATTGGTTTCAAAAATTAAAGTGGATGAATGAATAAAATATGCATATATTTTTATACTCATGATCAATTATAGTTTAATGGGTAGTTTCACTTCATATACATTTGAATTATTTCAGTGATATGTTTAGAAGTATTGCATTTCAGTTTTGCTATAGTTGTTGCAACTTTTTGATATAGTTCTATATTAGTCATCATCATGAGATTTAGTTGTTATTTATGGACCACATATGGATTTTTCATCTCAATAGGTTAAACGGATATAGTTATAGCAAGATATTTGCACTTTGATGTCTTTTCTTTGGTAAATGATTCTATCCCATTCAGTTGTTCATATCATTATAATCTCTGATTTTATAAGCATGATAATTACTTTGGAATGTTTTTTCAAGAATCATTGAATATTCTCATCAGATGTGTATACCATTTCTATAAGAATGACATTGTTTTCATCCTCACATGCTTTAATTATAATGAGTTTGCTAAGGAAATGTTGGTTCATTATAAGGTTTTGTCTAAGTTCACTAAGCCTATCCTTCTATTAAAATTGCATGGACCTTATCATGGTTTGGTTTTAAATGCATATGGGTTTAGGATTGACTAAAGACCTAAGTTTATTTTTTTTGACAAGAACCTTTGGATATATGACTTGGTCGATGGTTTATTTTTCATGATGCATGATGTTAGTTTGAATGGGAATATGCACTTGAGTTTATCCTCACGAGTTGAGTTAGCACATATATTTAGAATGGGGTTTGATGTTGGCAAAATTACAAGGGTGACTTGGCATATTATTGGTATCAAAGCTTGTGAAAGGTGGCATTGTCTTTTAATGTTTCTAGATGCTTTAGATCATGGAAATCTTGGTAGTAAGGTATGCATTAATGACTCACTTATCTCCTCGAATCACATAGTTTAGCATGGAATTTGGTAGGAAAGAATAGTGAATAATAAGTTTGGAAATTGGTTGAAATGTATTAGCAAACTGATAACTTTGGCAAGAGTTAGTATGACCAATAGGAAGTGATTACATATTCCTAAGCATTTATGAGGCAAAGTTGGCAAATAAAAGTTGGTTTTATTAAGTCAATTGTCATTTTGGAACATTTTTTGCAAAAGTAAAATTCCTAATTGATGGTAATTTTAGAAATAAAAGTGAGCATAGAGATTCAAACAGGGTTTTTGAAGTTGATTTCAGGTATGGATGTTTTAGTTTTATCTCGTTTGGAGGCTTGAGAAGTTGATGCATTCGAGTGCTTTCTATGTTCAATGAAAATATGGATAGATATGCATGTAAGTCAACATTTATAAAATTGGAGTTTGTAAAATAGATTCACAATGAGAATTTGTGGTTTTAAAGATTTGATAGTTTCTTTTTAAATTTCTACATCTAATGGTAGCTGTGGTATTCAAAGCATTGTATGATTTTGGGTCACAAATTGCAAGTAATTGCTGATTTCTAGTTTTGAACTCTTTGTTTTTATTTGGTGAATTTTTTTTGAAACCTATTCATCTTCTTTATCAGGGGATACATTACCATTGAAATAATTTTGGATGTGGGTGTTTAGAAATCATGTTGTTGGATCTTTGAATATTATTGTGAAATTGAAATAAGTATGCAATTTTTTGTTATTTATCTCTCATAAATATGGAGGTTCTTGTGGTAGTTTTAGTCTTGTCCTAGTCAGAATAGTTTATTATCATTTAAAGTATAGGGTTTCATCTACATTATTATCCATTCTCAATTTTTAGATGTTTGGATTGTGTAATGATTGGTATTAAATATACTTGATGATGAGCTTTGTTTCATTAATAAATTACATATGTGAGGGTTCATTCTCAGTTTCTTGCATGTTTTGCATTTTCAATCTTTAATTGAAAATCTATAGTGAAAAATGTTGCATGAACAAAGAAAGATAAGAAAAATTTGCTTGCAGATTCTGACATAATTTGGGTTCTTGTTCTGAGTTGGAAAATTTTCCTCAATATTTTTGGTCATGACAGAGTTTTTTAAAAATAGTAGTAAATTAGATGTGTTTAATTGTTTCCTTAGTTGTTTAAAATTTGTTGAATACTTTACTTAGAATGATTCAGTTTCAAATGAGAAAATAATTTAAGAATGAAATTAGTTTTATAATTTTGAGCATGTAAATCAGTATGGTTTTTCAGATATAACACAATGATGAGTAATGTTTTTGGATCATGAATAATTTTCAATCATAAGCTCAAAATTTAAATTTGGTTTCTTTTTAGATTATTGCTTATTTCAAAAAAAATGTCTAGGTGGGAATAACCATCAGAGAATAGTAATAATGGAGGATGGGGTCAAAGGTCAAACTGAGGAAGTCAATCAAACCATAGTCAAAGTTTTAGTGGGGTTGGTTTCTATGATAGGCATTTTTGGCCTAAATTTCCTTAGGGCACAAGAATATCCATCCATTTTGATGCTTCTAATCATGATTTCTAGAATGTCCTAAATTATCTTCTTATTCAGAGAGGTTGTGTTGGTTTTAGAAACCATAGAGGTCATAAGGGATTTTGAGGGCAAAGAGTTGGAGCCCATACTCAATCCCAAAGTAGTTATTCACATTTTCTCAAACACCATCCTGAGCATGATCCTTATCTGTAGTTATAGCCACCTATTTTTAGAGGAGAGCTAGTTGACCAGCCACTTCTTGCCCATCTATTTCCTGATAGTTAGCCAAAAAATTAATTAAATAAGGAGGTGGTTCATGCTAAGGACCTTAGGAACATTTCCACTATTTTAGATACTCTTGCTCCATCTAATACTGAACTCAGTGGGAAATGTAAGAGATGTAACCTTTCAGGGGCTCATAGTGAACCAATCTTGGGGTCTAAAAGGCTAAATTTGAGGGGTCAAGGATTTGGTAGTAAAAAAAATCTATTGATATCTTTGATCATGTTGTTGATAAGAGTATTACTAGAAAAGGAAAATAATCTTAACCACCTAATGAACTCAAAAGAATTAAAACAGTCAAATTAGAAGTTGATGATGATACATTTGAGATAGGCACCAGATTGCTACCTTTTCTTGCATCTAAAATGGAGTATAATGTTTGTCTTGATCAGTAAGATAAATTGGTTATAGAGGTTTTATCAGATTTGAATGATTATTGAGAATAACTTTGTTTATTCAAAAAACTTGATGTAGTTTTAAAACTTATCTTGGTATTTATTTTTGAAGACATGGATAAAACAGATATTTTAGATATAATTAATATATGCTTAATTTTATAGTTTAAATTGCATTATGTTTTAAACAAGAGTAATATTCATCAATTTATTATTTATTTTATGATTATTCATGTATCCTACTTTATTGTTAATAAGATGGGGTCCCCACCTGTTAAGATTAGTACCCGAGTTCTTTCATTTAAATAGTTTGATTTAATTAAGACTTTAGAGTCTTAATTAATCTTTCCTTATATTTTATATTAACTAATTAACTTTATAAGTCAATCTGTTAACCTTAACTAATAACTAACTAAAGGTTAGTTATAACTTATTTCATAACTGAAGTTGAAGGATAAAAGGAGTTCAAACTTTCATTTGAAGATATAAGTTCAACAGGTACTGAAGACTAGAGTATTATTCTAAAGTCATTGGCTCATCTCTTCTTTCTATGCAATTTCTCTAAGATAGTACAACTTTTGTAGATAGACCTAATGGTACTTTATTATATGGTTGAGTAATAAATTATGCAACATAGGTATATCTAGTTATATTTGTCATCTATTTCTTACCAAAGTTTGCTAAGTCTAATATCTTTTGATGACTGTTATTTACTGTCCTATGTGTAGAATTTAAAGTATTCAACCTAAAAATGATGATCACTTCGCATTGTTTGTTACACTTCATTGATATAATAAATTACTAAGGTGTCCTTTTTCAAGTTTGTATTGGGAAGTGTTAGAGTTCTCATTTCAAATCTATTCTTATGATAAGATGAATCTCATGTTGAGACTCGCAACTCTTTTGTAAATATTTTACTTTAATAGATGATTTAATGTTTTCTTTAATATCTTTAGTTTTTGTTTATCTTTATGGTTTAGTTTAGTATTTTTAGAATTTTATTAGTATTAAATTAACACTAACTATTAATTTAGTTCTTAGTTTAAAATCTTTTATAGTTTATTTATGTTTTTTTTAGTATTCCTTTAGTAGTTGTTTTAATTACCTTGGTTTTGTTCTTATATTTCATTTAATTTTTACCTTTTAAAGTTTAAAATTATTGTATATTATGTCTTTAATAGGTATACTTTTAGTTCATTACTTTTTATAGCATTTTTTATATCATAATGTTCCTTAGTTTTAGGTTTAGTCTAGTTTTACTTTTCCCTTGTTCTCTTTAGGTTTTGTGTTAATCTTTTTGGTTTAGTTCTTCTTTCTTGTCATTTTCCATTAGTGTTTTTTTTTGCTTGAGTTGGATATTGAACCATTGAAAAATGTAATGAAGTGTATTTTTCATACACATATTTTCATAAACAGATTTCTATTCTTCAATAAGTTGTCTAATTAATAGATTATCTCTATCGGATAGGATAGATTATAGATTTCTATTTCAACTGATTTTTAATTGAGATAATGGAATAAGTTACTTTGATAACTTATTGATTATTTTCCCAAAAATTATTATAAAACCCTTTTACATCTTTAAGATCCTAAAATGAACCTTTAGAACCCCTATGATTAGACTGGTATGATTCCAATTTGAACTTCATGATAGGCAAAAGGGTTGATTCATTGACATGACAGTTTTTTCTGTCAACAAATTTGGTGACTCCATTGGGGAAAGTTTTGTAGAATCTGTTTCTTTGCTAATGGTTCTTGTATGCCAACAAATTCTAGTTATTCAACCTATTTTTAATGCTAAAGAGGATCAAACTGATATTGATCTTAATCTAACACATTTTGTATGGTATAATCATCTTAAAGATATCCCTCAAATTATTAAAGTAATCAATGAAGAATTAGAAATTGTTGAATATGAAATTTATTGGTATTCAAAATTAACACGTGAAGCTCAATGCGATATAATTAAATTTAATAGAAATATTTAAGAAGATAGAGCAACAATATTAGCACTAATCCTCATCCTAAAATTCTCTATCTTTTTGATTCTTTTCTTTTTGATGGCTTTGTTGAGCCTATTGAAATTATTTTACCTAATCAACATTCAAGTTAGAAAAATTAGGTACAAGATAGTCATATCTCAGAGATAAGATCTGATGAAAATTTTAATGGTGGATCAGATTGTCAAAAACCCACTAGCCAAGAATCAATTAGAAGAAAATCAACTGATGCAGAACAATGAATACCAAAAAGGAGATTGGAAGATCTCCTTCATGGGTTACAAGATAATAGGGAAATTGAATATCTCACAAAAGGTGAAGATGAAGAGGAACTCCAACAAGAATGTCAGATAGTTGTAACTCCTTAGATTTTTACAAATCCAATCAATGTTGGAAATCATTCAGGTAAGCTTCCTTCTCTCAAGGGATTAAACATACTAATTTTTTTTGGTTTAACTAGATAACCTTGGGAGAATCATTTAAAAGTTTTTATATTTGTTTGTACTGTTGTCCCCAAAAACAAACTTCTCATTTTTGGGACAACATGTGAAGTATTTTGGTTCAACAGACCAAAATAATCTCTTCCCTTCTCAAAATTTGTTCTGAGCTTTCAAATTCCTAATTTTTCAAGCTTTTTTAGTAAAAGGATTAGCAGGTTCAACAGGTTTAAAGGCTTCTACAAGTGAGTTCAATCAAAAGAATAAGTTTCCAACACTTAGTCATTTTCAGGATTGGTTTAACGCCTTGGTTCAACCAAAAATGTTCATCGGCCAGCTTCTAAGCAAAGAATGAACCATTAAACCATTGAACCTTGAACCATTTTGGTTCAATGGGTTCAATGGGTTCAATGAGTTAAGTGCTTCGGTAAAGGTTCAACGAGCGGTTGGTTCAACTTATTTTGTTCAAGCGATTAAAGGACTTAGCAAAAAACTAAGGAATGAACCATTAAACCATTGAACCTTGAACCAAATTGGTTCAATGAGTTCAACGGGTTTAATTATTTCAAAGAGATCAAAAAGACTTGGATAAAAGGATGGATTCAAATGCAAGATTGAACTATTGAACCAAAGTTGGTTCAAACAAGTCGGTTTAATTGGCAGGTTCAAGGATCTACCCTAAACCCAAACAAAAAAGATACCCTTGTAGAGGGAAATGAACCAAGCCAAGTGCCCTTGCAGAGGGCAGGAAACATTGGTTCAAGGGTCAAAGAGAAGCCAAAAAGATAAAATTCTTTCAGATTTGGTTCAAGGCCCAAAAGGAACAATTCCTTCAAACTTTTTATCTGATGGAAATGACCAAGTAAAAGAGGCTGAAAGAATTCTTTCAGAAGTATTTTTTGTGGGAGAATGACCAAGGCAAAATTTCTTCAAACATTTTGTCTAAAGGAATTCACTCGGGAAGAAAGCTTGAATAAATTGAAACGATTGAAATAGCTAAGGAAAAGAAGATTTATGTCTAAAGGAAAACCCTGACTGAAGAGAAAATCTTGCAAAAAAATGCCCAATAAAAAAAGATAAGGAGATCAACAAAAGCCACCACGTGTCCCTCATAAAGTCAAAGCAGAAGCTGCCAAGTGTCATCTACCAAGACACAATTTTTAATAAGTTTCAAAGCTGTAGAACAGGCCATGTGTCCCATTATAACTCAGTGGAGCACAACAAGTGTCATCATCTGCATGAATCCAAAATGAGTCCTGAATGTTTTTAGTGTTTCTAGGAGCTTGAGGGAAGCTGCCACGTGTCATCTTTTGTAGGACTCTCAAAGGTTTCTAAAGCTTATATAAGTTAAGCGAAACATGCCACGTGTCTTGTTATAACTCAACATAATGTGACAAGTGTCTGCATCCGTGTTCCCCTTTTGAAGCTGCTTGGGCAAGAAGTGTCGAGGGTCCCATTTTCTATAAGTTTCATAACAACAAAACTTGCCAATTGTCAAAGACGTAGAGCCAAGGAATTCCTTTAGACTTTTTGTCTGAAGGAGATAAAGAAACAACAACGTGGACCCTAAGAACAAACTCAGTGAATAGCCAAAGAAGGAGCCAAAGGAGCCAATAGAAAGCGAGAAGATAGCCTGAGAGATCATATCACCAGGAAGAGACAAAATAAAAGAGGGAAAAGCCAAAATATCTTCAAGAGAGTTATTTCCAGTAGGTGAAATAGTGGATCAAATAGACTTTTGAGAATGCCAAATCAAGGATGTGGCCTATTTTTCTTTCACAAATAGTAAAGGCAAAGGGACAACTATGCAGACGTTAGAAAGAAGACTAGACAACCCATGCTTATGAGGGGACATTTGAGATGATTTAGAATGCCAAATTCAAGGCCGATGACCTGTTCCAATATGGCCCTTTCACATATATTTAAGGCATTCAATTTGGCATGGACCTTTTTCATGAAAACAAGAACCCAAGTCTTTCTTAGAGTGTTATATATTGTAAACTCTTTTATTATTACCAGAGAGATCTTCCCATTATCAGAAGCAAAACTCTACCCAAATTTAAAGGCATCACTGAGACTTTGAGCTCAGATTATTTATCATATTTCTTTGTTTGAATTAGAAAGCAAGTTACTTTCAGACTTTGTGCTGTTATAGCTTGTATCATTCTAGGAGATTGTTCTTATGTCTATTTCCTAAATGTATTCTTGTTTATGCAATTTAACAAGTAGAGCTAGTGAAAGTGATAAGGAAGGTGTCCTGAAGCCAACTACTCTCAGACTTTGTGCTATCATAGTTGTCTTTAGTGTGTGTTTATTTTTTGTTTCTGTGTAAAAGAACTTGGGATGACTTTATGCCTCCATTGTTATTCGTATCTCACTCTCGGGTAGTCAAGGTGGAGACTTTGTGCTACATCTTAGATTGCTAGTTACTCTATACTCTATTATCAGTTAATTATCCTACCTGAAAGAACTCTTGCTATCCCATAAAAGAACACTTCTAAAAGAAAAGAAGTGCCTTTAGTGTTTTCACTAGGATTTTATGCTTTGTTTGTGAACATCATCTCTGAAAGAAGAGAGATGGATGGTATATCCTACCCGTGAGTGTTATTTTCAGCTTATATATATAGTATATAGCACCTTTATACCTATAAGGAACCTCCCCTTGATGAGAGGAGAGATTTGTCCCCTTTAGATGTGGTAAACCTACAACTTTGGATGACTAATATCCCTATGTTATGGTTGAAGAGACCTATTTTGCTCACCAGTTAGCTGGTTAACAAAATATTCACCCAACATTTTTTGGTGACTCCACTAGGGACACAGTAATTTTGTGCAATTTAGAACCTCAAGTTTTAGATTGAAACATCACCTGTGTCTTACCTATTATCATTATAACCTTATCCATGTATTTTATTGTGGAAGAATGAACTGATCCAGTGCTTTTCCATTGTTAATTTTTCCTCCCCAGCCTCGCGTAATAGTTTTTGGTGACTCCACTGGGGATGAACATGCAGTCTGAAGCCTCAAGTTTTAGATTGAAGCAGTCCCTACCCTTGTCCATTATAGATTCTAGTGACTCCATTCCATGTCTTACCTATTATCATTATAGCTTTACCATCTTCTTCCATCTCCATTATATTATCTGGTCTATAAAACCAGAGCCACTGAGAAAGAGGGCACAGTTTGAAGTCTCAAGCTTCAAGCTGAAGTAGATCCTGCTCTTTTCCATTTTTTTTGCAATCTAGCAACTCCATGTTATACCAGAATCCAAAAATCACAAGGTGTTATTGACCCTACTTTTGAGTTGGTGTAGCAGAGTATTTTTGATTTGTTTCCTCCACAACCTCACCTTTAACGAACTAGGAGTCTTCCTCCTACCAGGTCACCAACATAAGGCAGAGCTACTTTTTCTACTATTAGGAGAGCTTTGCCCATCCACATGCTATCTAGATTTGTTATCCCTCTTTTTTATAATCAAATCATGGCTCAAGTCCCCTAGAGTAACTCTTTTGGTCCACCGAACCTTACTCCACCCCTGCATGAACTTCCATGCAACTCAAGGAAGAATTTCTCCAAATTCTTTGGTGATGGGGGAGTTCACCCTGATGAACATATTACAGCCTTTAGCATAGCCTATAGCTTAATAGGAGTGGAATTTGAAGATGTGGTAGTCAGGATTTTTATGAAAATGCTACAAGGTGCTGCTGTAGACTGGTTCTACCATCTGCAGGTTAGGTCAGTAACTGATTGGGACACATTCAAAGCCAAGTTTGAAGCAAGGTTCAAGCTTGAAAAAAATGCACATGCCTTACTATCCCAACTCACATAGATGAAGAAGGAACTTCATGAGCATATGAGGGATTTCAATGCCAAGTTTGACAAGCTCAGGAACATAATTTTTGTAATTGCTCAGCCAACACCCGAAAACCTCAAATGCTTCTTCATCAAATCACAGCTACCTGAAGTGAGTTTTTTGCTGAGATGAGCTAGACACATAGACCTTGTTACTGCTCAATACTTGGCTACTGAGGTAGAAGATGACCTTATCTTGGGTGGAAATATAATGAGAGACCCAAACAGAGGTAAACCCTCTTCATCTTCTAAATACTCACCTATAGGCACCACTAATCAAATAGTGCAAAAGCTAGAAAATGAACTACTAGCCTTGAAAAGACAAGTGCCCCAAGGTATGTATGCTCCTCCTTATCGATATATACCAAGGAGGACATTTCAGAACTAGCTATATCAAGGCAATACTGCTAGGAATCAAGGGCAGCCAAATTGTCTTCCTCCCCCATAGAGGAACCTTACCCTTGAAGCACCTCCAACCAACTCAGTAGTTGGATATCTAGAAATTGAACATGATTTATCTTTCCAACCTGAGTTTGATCAAGAAAATAATGTTGATCTCTTCACAGAGGGTCAAGAAGAGTTAGCTAGTGACTCCCACACTAGTTTCTTAAATTACTAGGATGAACTCAGAAGTAAAGGTAAATCAATCGAGGGATCATACGCAGTGTTCACCCGATCTAAGAACTAGTTAGCCCAGCAAGTTGATAAAGAAAAGATAGAGGAGCAACCTCAATGAACAATTTCAATTGCTAAATGTGGGATCACTCTACCTTTCTAGCAAAAGGACCCGGTGATTAATAAGAAGGTAAGTACATCAAACATCCCTACACCTTCTACTTTAAATTCATAGACCAATCCTCCCCCTCCCAAAAACCAAAAAGATGAACTCCCATCCTCTCTTCCTAGTCCATTTCAGTCATTTGACATAGTCGACCATGTCAAGAAAACTAAAATCCAAATGATTGAATTTGAATTCCTACAAGCCAATCTTGAGCAGTTGGACAGGTTGGTAGATTGTGTGAAGAATAAAGCTATCTCTACAGGACAAGAGATTAGAAAGGTAACTCATGATCCCCCAAGGAACATGCCCACCCCAAACAACCTTGTCATTACTCCTCCTACTACCCCCAAGAAAATAGAGCCTTTATGTGTTTTCCTATTGATCAATGGTCACAAGCTGAGCAATTGCATCATTGATTATGGAGCTTCAGACAATGTTATTGTTGTCAACTTGGAGCTGTGCCCTAATTCAAAGATGTGCACAAAAATGGCTAGTCCTCTATCTGGCTAAAATAATGGGATCTCCTCACGAGGGTGGGTGCCTCAACAGTGAAGAGAACCTCCAGAGAAGGTTGGTTCCTGTATGATGTATCAATTAGGATTCCTACTCTACGCTGTTGATTTCCATGAAAAAGGGAGAAGGAGAAACTTAAAGGGAAATCCTACCTAAAAGGGGGTGATACACTAGAACTATCATCCTACTCAGCTCAGAACCTTGAACACTGAGTGAACAATAGAGAAGGAAGACCTTAGACTTCAAATTAATCACTTGTGCATAAGTATTTCATGCAGAGGTTCGGTCTAATAACTAAAACCTGAGGGAGATGGTGGAGAGAGGTTTGATAAAAGACACTTTACAGCCGCCTAACATCCACTTACAGTTTTAGTAGAAGACAATAAAGAACACTTCAACATGACCTGCACAAGGACAATATAGCAACTAGGTACAAATAGAATTTGGGAAGGGAGAAAGCTCTACCACTTATGCAAATTTATAGAAAATATACACTATGCCAAGCTTGAAATCTGAAAGTACACTCCTGCTTATTGATCAAAAAGGTTACACAACTCTTAATGGCAGAGTCTGGTCTAACCAAGAGAGATTGGATTTTTTTCATTACAAGGCTGAAAGCCATTATATAAGAAATTACAATAGGCCAAAGATAGCCGTATAATCTTTTTTGAGAAAAATTCACTTTGGTTAACTTAATAAAATATATTTTTTGTCTTTGCATGAATTTTCCTTGTTTGATGAAGTGCTTGATCAATTAGTTAACTCTAAATATGGATTAGTCAACCCCTGTTATGAACTAGTCAACCCCTGTTAAAGCTGGATTTAGTCCTTCGAATGCATGCTCTGAATGAAGACCAACATGCCTTTAATGTCTAGTCAATTGAAGTTTACATTATTTATTCAAAAATAGACCCAGCATTTGCATGTGATCTGCTCTATTGTGGTCATTTTGTGTATATTTGGCAGGATTTTGTATCTAACTCTTCATCGAATTGTCTATTTTCTACTCCTTTACACAGTCGGCTTCACTTATTTTTGAATTTTCTGCTAAATATTTTTATTCCAATGGCTACTTCTCGTGGCCTAAATTTGACGGCCTACGGGATGTCACCGAAAGCTTCACATTTCATTTGGAAAATTTCTGTAGGCTTTCCTTCTATGTTATTTCCCTTTGTCAGCTTTTTCCATGCGGTCTATTTGCTTGTGTTGTTGGTAGTTATTATTTCAGGATTTATGTCCACAGACATTTCTCGTGGACAAAAAGTTTGCGAAAAGGTTCTGCTCAATTTCCCCAGGCTTTATATTGGCCGCAGGCTTTTTTATGTTCGCAGGCATTTCCCACAGAGAAAAAGTCCATAGAAATTTTGCCTGCCACTTTGCCTTTTTTTATGGTACGCACCCTTCAGTAGCAAGTGTCCTCTGCAGGCAGTCTAATCGTCCCCTCCCGCCAGTCAGTAGTCTTTCAGCAGCCAACGTGTCTTGGTTAGCATCCATGTGGCAAGGTTGTCTATGTATCCTTCATGTTGTCAACCGACCAAGTGCCTTCTGCCAGCATACATGTCCCCCACAGTCAGTTTGGGTGTCTACCATGTGGTAAGCAACAGTCTTTCAAAAGAATTTTGAAGGACCTAGATTTTTGCTAAAGTTGGTGGTCCCTTTTTGCTTTAAACCTGCCGAATTCCTTTGGACTTTTTGTTTGAAGGATATACCTTTGTTTGCTTTTGCCGTAGACCCAAGTCCTTTGCAAATGAGTTCTTTCAATAGGCCTACCTCTTGCCCAATGTATTATTTATTCTTTGGCTAGAGAGACGTGAATCAATCCATCAGGTTGCTCATATAGTTACAACATTTTACATAAACGAAAAAAATAGTATCGCCAAGTATTGGATATGCAAATATTATAAATATGGTTGTTTGATAAAATAAATCATCTCAATCAAATATTGAGACATTGATGATGACTCGAGTTTTCCTATTCGATGGGTAGGGTAGATAAGTATGATAAAGATTGCTTAATCTTCCGTATGGCAAGAGACAATCTGACTTGTGGAAGAATTGTCAACATTTCTGGTGACTCTACGGGCTTGGCATGCCTGCTATGCTTGAGAACCCAGGGCATGTATAAATGCTATTTGAATTCTTAGATGGTGAATCTGATCTTTGATTGAAAATAATCTACTCTGATCATTGCTGTAATAACCTCTTCCTTCAAAATAAGAAGGAAAACACACGAAAGTGAAAAACTAACTAAAAGCAAATGTGCAAACCAACACTTATCGAACAAAATTGAAGCAAACTACTGTGCTTTTATAGCACTTAGAGGAAAGTAGAAACAACTAAAATAACCTAATTAATCATGATAAGGTACGATCTACCTAGATCAAATGGAAAATTCTTGAACTCACTCTTTTCGAGAGATGGTACAATTTGCAAGGCAGGATATATATCAGTCATAACCTTTGATGAGTCAGTTGCTTTGTCGACCAACTGTATTAGCACCTTCTTGAATGAGTCATCAACAACAAACTAGTCACCAATAAAGATAAACTCACCAAGTATTTCCTGATTGTTCTTAGAGTGCTTGTCATCTATCACCATGTCAAGTGATAACCCATCCATCCATACCTTTTGAGTGACCACATCCTTCTTATTGACTGCTACGAGTTCATCCAGCTCTTCAAGGATCTTTGAATATGCAACCCAATCTATACTGGGATCTTGAATAGGTGGTTCTTTATCAAGCTGCTTATAAACGTGCTCTTTAATAGCCAACATATCTGTACAAAGCTCTTCAATCTCTGGTAGAGGCTCAAGGTACAAATGCCAATCATATTTTTGTTCCTCATTTTGGTCTATTTGAACTGAATCCACTGTCACGCTATCTGAATCTTTGTCAATAGGAGATACCTGTAACTCATGTATGACTTCCATTTGTACCGCCTCTTGAGGTTCCTCTATATCAAGATCAATCTTCCCACTCTCAGTTATAACTGGATGCTCAATCACAACCTCAAGAGAACTATCAATAGGAAGTTCCTCAAATACTTTTGAAGCATCCTCCACACATTCTGCAAGAACTTGACCTGTAGCTACAACCTCTTTCTCAATACTCTGAAGAACAGGGTCTTCTTGAGGAAGGGTGATGGCGGGAGGGTGATGAAATTCACTTGTTTGAGAGGGAAAATGAAGCATGGGAGATTGATCATGATCAGATTTTGGAGTCTTGAGGGAAAAGGAATCATCTAGGGAGTTTGGGAAAGAGAAATTCTTAAAAACCTCTGTATTTTGTTCTTTCCACTTGACCATTACCTCATCAAAGTTTGGAACCTGTTTGTCCTCCTGGACAACCTGAGCTTGAGAGATGATTGGTGAGGAAATGATGGGACTATAGGAAGGTCTAGTCTCATAAATAGCCACCTGAATAGGCTCTTGAATAAACTTTTGATTAGCCTCTTGACTCCAACTAGGAAGCTCCCTTGGCACATACTGGGCATGGTGAAGAGCTTCAAAAGAATAAGAAGCACCATAGCCTTTTGTAGACAATTCATTTAACTCAATTCTCTACCTTTCCCAAGCCTCTATCTTTTCCAGTGTAAGGATACATAGTCCATTTATCTCTTCTGGTTCATTGGACATGTTTTGAAATAGACCATTTATTTCCTCATACTAAGAGTTAGAACAAACCTTTCTTGCATATGCCAGTATTCTGAGCTCTATTTCATTCATTTTTTCTTGAAGGTGATACTACTCATATGTAACATCATAGCCATATGGGGAAGATGAAATCTGATCCTGAGACTGATATGGATTACTAGGCAGGTAAGAGTCATGTTCTTGATAATAAGGATCATGAGAAACTTGATAAGGCTGGACATAGCCTTGATAATCACTTTGATAAGGCTGATTAGACTCATAGATATCATGACCATGCCGGTATGATCCATCATTAGGCTGATAAGGAAACACAGCATAGGAATTCTCTCCATACATAGCCATCAAAATTCATCTATAATAATAAAAATAGACTTACATGGAACCTGTCCTGAACTGTTAGAAATAATTGCTCGAGCTTGGAGTCACTGAATACCTCTTAAAGAACACTGCTGTAACTGCAATTTTATTTAAAACTAGGAAAAATGGGTCCCACTGGGCATGCCAAAAACTGTTGTCAACCTGGAGCTGTGCCCTGATTTGAAGACGTGCACGAAAATGGCCAGTCCTCTATCTGGCTGAAACAATGGGATCTCCTCACGAGGGTGGGTGCCTCAACAGTGAGGAGAACCTCCAGAGAAGGCTGGTTCTTGTATGATGTATCAATTAGGATTTCTACTCTACGCTGTTGACTGCCATGGAAAAGGGAGAAGGAGAAACTTAAAGGGAAATCCTACCTAAAAGGGGGTGATGCACCAGAACTATGATCCTACTCAGCTCAGAACCTTGCACACTGAGTGAACAACAGAGAAGGAAGACCTTAGAATTTAAATTAATCACTTGTGCATAAGTATTTCATGCAGAGGTTTAGTC
Organism: Torreya grandis; assembly: GCA_037957365.1. Classification (NCBI taxonomy): domain Eukaryota; kingdom Viridiplantae; phylum Streptophyta; class Pinopsida; order Cupressales; family Taxaceae; genus Torreya; species Torreya grandis. Next base: position 2,420,310 of record JARHVA010001228.1, on the reverse strand, counting down.
TAATAACTAAAACCTGAGGGAGATGGTGGAGAGAGGTCTGATAAAAGACACTTTATAGCCGCCTAACATCCACTTACAATTTCAGTAGAAGACAATAAAGAACACTTCAACATGACCTACACAAGGACAATATAGCAACTAGGTATGAACAAAATTTGGGAAGGGAGAAAGCTCTACCACTTATGCAAATTGCTGGAAAATATACACTATGCCAAGCTTGAAATCTGAAAGTACAATCCTACTTATTGATCAAAAAGGTTACATAACTCTTAATGGCAGAGTCTGGTCTAACCAAGAGAGATTAGATTTTTTTCATTACAAGGCTGAAAGCCATTATATAAGAAATTACAATAGGCCAAAGATAGCCGTATAATCTTTTTTGAGAAAAATTCACTTTGGTTAACTTAATAAAATATATTTTCCATCTTTGCATGAATTTTCCTTGTTTGATGAAGCGCTTGATCAATTAGTTAACTCTAAATATGGATTAGTCAACCCCTGTTATGAACTAGTCAACCCCTGTTGAAGCCAGATTTAGTCCTTTGAATGCATGCTCTGAATGAAGACCAACAGGCCTTTAATGTCTAGTCAACTAAAATTTACATTGTTTATTCAAAAATAGACCCAATGTTTGCATGTGATCTACTCTATTTTGGTCATTATGTGTATATCTGGTAGGATTCCGTATCCAACTCTTCATTGAATTATCTATTTTCTACTCCTTTACACAGTCAGCTTCACTTATTTCTAATTTTTCTGCTAAATATTTTTATTCCAACGGCTACTTCCTACGGCCTAAATTTGACGGCCTACGGGATGTCACTAGAAGCTTCACATTTCATTCAAAAAAATTTTGCGGGCTTTCCTTCTGTGTTATTTCCCTTTGTCAGCTTTTTCCATGCGGCCTGTTTGCTTGTGTTGCTGGCAGTTATTATTGTGGGCTTTATGTTCGTAGACATTTCTTATGGACAAAAAGTCTGCAGAAATGTTTCGCTCAATTTCCCCAGGCTTTATATTGGCCACAAGCTTTTTTATGTTCATGGGCATTTCCCACAGACAAAAAGTTTGCAAAAATTTTGCCTACCACTTTGCCTTTTTTTATGATACGTGCCCTTCAGCAGCAAGTGTCCTCTGCAGGCAGTCCAATCATCCCCTCTCGCCAGTCAGCAGTCTTTCAGCAGCCAATGTGTCTTGGTTAGCATCCATGTGGCAAGGTTGTCTATGTATCCTTCATGTTGTCAACTGACCAAGTGCCTTCTGCTAGTGTACGTGTCCTCCATAGTTAGTTTGGGTGTCTACCACGTGGCAAGCAGTAGTCTTTCAGAAGAATTTTGAAGGACCCAAATTTTTGCTAAAGCTCGTGGTCCTTTTTTGCTTTAAACCTACCAAATTCCTTCAGACTTTTTGTCTAAAGGAATTCCTTCAGACAAAAAGTCTGAAGGATATACCTTTGTTTGCTTTTGCCGTAGACCCAAGTCCTTTGCAAATGAGTTCTTTCAATAGGCCTACCTCTTGCCCAATGTACTATTTCTTCTTTGGCTAGAGAGATGTGAATCGATCCATCAGGTTGCTCATATAGTTACAATATTTTACATAAACAAAAAAAATAGTATCACCAAGCATTGGATATGCAAATATTATAAATATGGTTGTTTGATAAAATAAATCATCTCAATCGAATATTAAGACATTGATGACGACTTGAATTTTTCTATTCGAGGGGCAGGGCAGATAAGTATGATAAAGATTGCTCAATCTTTCGTATGGCAAGAGACAATCTGACTTGTGGAAGAATTGTCAACAGTTATGTCTGCCAAAGTGGCTGAATCCCTTGGCCTCACATTGACCAAGACATTCAGTAGATGTTTCTCTATAGAGAAAAATCAAGTACCACTGCTAGGGCAAATCAAAGACGCCCAATTTGCATTTGTAACCTTTTCAGACAAGAGAATCAAGATGACTATCTTGGTGGCTGATGTCCCATCATCCTATGGCATTCTACTTAGACAATTTTTTTGAAAGGATGTGGGAGGAGAACTAAGCATGGACCTATATGAGGTAAGGATCCCTGTCAAAGGCATAATGAAGAGGTTGCTCCCTGAAAAGGAAGCAAAATACGTGGTCACCCAAACATCGGCCCCTACAGCTCAAATTTTGTTTGAGTCTTCAGGTAAGGGTAATTACTTCTTGACCACAGAGGGTGTTCATGTTTCTACAAATGAAAGTCCTATAGGTGGAAATCTAAAAATTAATTCAAATAAGACATCACAAGAATTGGTAGGGTGTAGTATAGATAAAAAAGGATCTTCCATCTCTAATGAAGAAAAATTTGATAAAAGATCAGTTTTTGATGATGTTTAGATCTGAGAATTTGATGGCAATAATTCTTCTACCGATGCTAGAGCTAGAATGGTGTTTATATCTCCTCAAGGAGATATTCTTCCTCCTTCACATGAGTCATAGTTTAGCAAACACCAATAACACTGCTGAGTATGAATCACTATCACCCAAATTGAAGGCTGCTCAAGATGAAGATGTCAAACTCCTTCATGCCAAAGGAGATGCTAAATTGATGGTTTGCCAGGTGTCTGAGGGGGACAATCAAAACATGTGTTGGACTAAAATAGTAGAACAATAAGCTATGGTAGTGAACCATACTATTGCGCACCAAAGTCAGCAAAAGGAACTCTCCACCAAGAGAGCAAAGATTTATGGTTTTTAGATTGAAGACCACGCCTTGCCATGGGGCAAGAAGAGAGAACCAAAAGGAATGCACAAAAATTGTGGTTCTTGGTGGAGAGTTCCATTTACACATCACTAATTCTAGGGACAAAATGGTTTCCTACTGGTTTATCAAGATGGAACACCATTTTTATTGTCTCATAATGGGTAGTGCTTAAATCACTTCAATTCTTGAAGTATCAGATAAGTTCACCTGTATATATGTATATTTATATAGTCTTTATTTCTGCTTTGTGTCATTCATTTTCATTTTTTAGAACCTTTATTTTTGGGTAGCATGACTCCATAGCCCAATGACACACTTCAAGGCATTGGAGATTCTGGTTTCTAGTCCCCTCAATTGTGTTCCAAATTTTCATTTGAAGGAAGTTCCCCAACTGGAGCCAACTGTTGTCCCCAAAAATAGACTTCTCATTTTTGGGACATGTGAACTATTTTAGTTCAATAGACCAAAATAATCTCTTCCCTTCTCAAAATTTGTTTTGAGCTTTCAAATTCCTTATTTTTCAAGCTTTTTTAGTAAAGGGATTAGCAGGTTCAATAGGTTCAAAGGCTTCTGCAGGTGAGTTCAATCAAAAGAACAAGTTTCGAACACTTAGTCATTTTCAAGATTGGTTCAATGCCTTGGTTCAACTAAAAATGTTCATCGGCAAGCTTCTAAGCAAAGAATGAACCATTAAATCATTGAACCTTGAACCATTTTAGTTCAATGAGTTCAACGGGTTCAATGAGTTAAGCGCTTCAGCAAAGGTTCAACGAGCGGTTAGTTCAATGCATTTTGTTTGAGCGATTAAAGGACTTAGTGAAAAACTAAGGTTTGAATCATTGAACCATTGAACCTTGAACCAACTTGGTTTAATGAGTTCAATAGGTTCAATTAGTTCAAAGAGATCAAAAATACTTAGACAAAAGGATGGCTTCAAATGCAAGATTAAACTGTTGAACCAAAGTTGGTTCAAATAAGTCGATTCAATCTGCAGGTTCAAGGATTTTCCCCAAACCAAAGGAAAAATATACCCTTGCAGAGGGTAGTGAACCAAGCCAAGTGCCCTTGTGGAGGGCAGGGAACATTGGTTCAAGGGTCAAAGAGAAGCCAAAGAGATAGAATTCCTTTGGATTTGGTTTAAGGCCCAAAAGGAACAATTCCTTCAGACTTTTTATCCGATGGAAATGACCAAGTAAAAGAGGCTAAAAGAATTCTTTCAGAAGTATTTTCTATGGGAGAATGACCAAGGCAAAATTCTTTCAGACATTTTGTCCGAATAAATTCACTCGAGAAGAAAGCCCAAAGAAATTGAAATGATTGAAACGGCTAAGGAAAAGAAGCTTTCCTTCAGACATTTTGTCTGAAAGAAAAGCCCGATTGAAGAGAAAACCACGTGGAAAAACACCTGATGAAAAAATAAAAAAAGATTAGCGAAAGCTACCACGTGTCCCTCATAAAGTCAAAGTAAAAGTTTCCAAGTGTCATCTGTCGAGACACAATTTTTAATAAGTTTCAAAGCTACAAAATGGGCCATGTGTCCCGTTATAACTCAGTGGACCATGACAAGTGTCATCATCTGCATGAATCTAAAATGAGTCTTGAATGTTTCTAGTGTTTCTAGGAGCTCGGTAGAAGCTGCCATGTGTCATCTTTCACAAGACTCTCAAAGGTTTTTAAAGCTTCTATAAGTTAAGCAGAACATGCCATGTGTCCCATTATAACTTAGTAGAATGTGACAAGTGTCTGCATCTGTGTTCCCCTTTTGAAACTGCTCAGGCAAGAAGTGTTGAGGGTCCCATTTTATGTAAGTTTATAATAAGTTTCATAATAGTAGAACTTTCCACTTGTCAAAGACGTAGAGCCAAGGAATTCCTTCAGACTTTTTGTCTGAAGGAGATAAAGAAACAACATCGTGGACCCTAAGAACAAACTCAACGAATAGCTAAAGGAGCCAATAAAAAGTGAGAAGATACCCTGAGAGCTCAGATCACTAGGAAGAGACAACATGAAAGAGGGAAAGGCCAAAATATCTTCAAGAGAGTTATTTCCAGTAGGTGAAATAGTGGATCAAAAAGACTTTTGAGCACGCAAAATCAATGACGCAATCTATTTTTCTTTCACAGATAGTAAAGGCAAAGGGACAGTTGTGCAGACATAAAAAAGAAGACCAGACAACCCATGCTTAGGAGGAGACATTTGAGATGATTCAGAACGCTAAAGTCAAGGCTAATAACCTGTTCTAGCATGGCCCTTTCATAGATATTTAAGGCATTCAATTCAGCATGGGCCTTTTTTATGAAAATAAGTGCCCAAGTCTTTCTTAGAGTGCTATATATTGTAAACTCTTTTATTATTACCAGAGAGATCTTCTTATTACCAAAAGCAAAACTCTGCCGAAATTGAAAGGCATCACTGAGACTTTGATCTCATATTATTTATCATATTTCTTTGTTTGAATTAGAAAGCAAGTTACTTTCAAACTTTGTGCTGTTATAGCTTGTATCATTCTAGGAGATTGTTCTTATGTCTATTTCCTAAATGTATTCTTGTTTATTCAATTTAACAAGTAGAGCTAGTGGAAGTGATAAGGAAGGTGTCATGAAGCTAACTACTTTCAGACTTTGTGCTATCATAGTTGTCTTCAGTGTGTGTTTATTTTCTATTTCTGTGTAAAGGACCTTGAGACGACTTTGTGCCCCCATTGTTCTTCGTATCTCACTCTTGGGCAGTCAAGGTGGAGACTTTGTGCTACATCTTAGATTGCTAGTTACTTTATACTCTGTTACTAGTTACTTATCCTCCTTGAAAGAACTCCTGCTATCCCCTTCAAGAACACTTCTGAAAGAAGAGAAGTGCCTTCAATGTTTTCACCAAGATTTTATCCTTTGTTTGTGAACATCATCTTTGAAAGAAGAGAGATGGATGGTATATCCTATCCCTAAGTGTTGTTTTCAGCTTATATATATAGTATATAGTGCCTTTATACCTATAGGGAACCTCCCCTTGATGAGAGGAGAGATTTGTCCCCTTTGGATGTGGTAAACCTACAACTTTGGATGACCAATCTCACTATGCTGTGGTTGAAGAGACCTATTTTGATCATCAGTTAGTTGGTTGAAAAAATATTCACCCAACATGTACCACTCTTGGAATAACTAATGAGAAGACTTTTTTAAGGGTTTTTGCACAAATATTAGAAGGTAAATCTTATTTAAGCATTTATTAGTCTTCCTGCAAAAGTGATTGACAGTTGGAATGATGTAAATAATGGTTAGAATTATTCTTTGGAAAAGATAAATTATATTTTGATTTAGTTAATGATCTTTTAAACATTTCATTATATCCAAGTGAAACTATGTATCATTTTATTTCTAGGTTTACCAAATTACGTCAAAAATTTTCAAGTGATATCAAACCTTCTAAGAAATTGTCTAAGCTTTATTTTTGTAATGGTTTACCTTTAAAATACAAAATATCACTAAAATATAAAGATATAATTGAATATGATGAAACCATCTGGTTCTGTATTGATTATGAAAAGAAGCTAAAATATGTAGGTTTTAAAGATTGATTAAATATGGATTGAATTCAAATAATGCTGAAATATTAAAGGCAATCTAAAGTCTGGGAAATGAGTTGATCACTATTAAAAGATAACTTAATGATAAACCTTCCTCTTCTCATAAAAATGTGAAGGAAGATAGTGTTTCTTATTATTGTGAGGTTTGTGAACTTGATCATAATCCTGAAACATATCAAGCTATTATTAAATTTAAGAAATATTTGCTACATGGAAAAGAAAAAATAACTAAGGATTCAACGTATAATGTAAATACTATTGACGAGTCTTTAGAAAAAGAAAATATTTATGTTATAAATACTAGGAATAAAGATTATAAAGTTTTTAACAATAATAGGTTAGCAAATGACAAATCTCATCCTGATGATAAAGATAAAACAAGTCATGAAAATGATAAAAATGATCAAGATACTCCTTTTTCTATTGGATATAACAATTCACATTATCAACATTATAAGTGTAAAAATTTAAGGCAAATAGATGCTAATACCTACAATATAATTGATGATTTGTCAACCATTAAAGCTGGATTTTTATTATTGCAGCCTGCTAGTCTTCTCAGAAAATTAGATAAAATTAATGAAGCAATTAAGAATCCTAGATCAGATGTTGGTTTACAAGAAGAAAGTAATGTTAAACATATTTACACTAAATAGTTTGATCCCCCTGATGATTATATTCCTCCTTTCTATGTCATAGTTAAAATTGGTAATAAAATAATACATAATTGTATTTTGGATATTAGTGCTTCAAAAAATATTATGCCCAAGTGTATTATTGATCAATTGGGCATTTCTTATGAAGCAAATGGTAGAAAACTTATCGATTTTGATGCAAGACAAACTAAAAGTAGTGGTAAATTTTGTGATATAGTTATTAAGATCATGTAGGATGAATGTATTAGTTGCATGACTAATATTCAAGTTTTAGATATTCCTAGTAATTATGCCATGTTATTAGGAATGGACTGGTCAAAGGCAATTAGAACATTTGTTGGTAAAGATGTAACTTGGGTTCTAGTTAATAAGAAGATTGCATTTATTAAAAGAGAAGATTTTTTTGGTACTCTGATTAAATCTCCTTCTTCTTCCAATATCTCATACATAGAAACAAGTATTAGGACATATAAATTATAGAATGTTGATGAACCAAAAACCCAACATGAAGAAATATTTAGAAGAAAACTTTTATGGTCTCTTTACTTCGATGGAGCTTGTTCTCAACATAGTAGTGGTGCTATTTATCTCATATCTCCCATTGATAGAATATTTTGTTATGCTTATAGATTGTCCTTTGAAAATATAAATAATATAGTAGAGTTTGAAGCATTATGTTTGGGATTAGAGAAAGCCATAGATTTAAATATTAAAAACCTAGATGTTTTCAGAGACTCAAAGAGGATAGTGAGACAAATTCGGAAGATTTATAAGACAAATCAAACACATATACATCATTACACTCAAAAGATATGGGCATTAACTAAAAATTTTGAAGCTTTCAAAATTACCCATATTCTCAGGGAATTTAAAAGAAGAGCAGATAAACTTGTAGTTTATGCTTCCAGTCCTACTTTTAGTGAAATTGAACCTACTATTGATTTCCCTTTGATTGAATTATTTCATCCTAAAACTCTTGATTTAAAAGAGAGTTGGTCAATTTTTAGTTGTGATGAACATATAGATTCATTTCTCAAAAGTAACTATTTTGATCAGGATGATTATGTACTTAATTGTGGTGATTATTTAAAATTAGGTACTAACAAATTGTCTACTGGTTTAATGAGTTTAGAATCTATGTTTTCTCCTAATGATCAGCCTAAGGTTTATAGAACTGAGGAACCATCAAGAAGAATCATAGGTGAAACCTTACCCATAAATTTAAGAACTGAAGATGATCCTAAATATGTTTATCTAGGGATACAAGTAACTAAAAATGAAAATATTAAATTCATTAAACTTTTCAAAAAGTTTATTGATATATTTGTGTGGTCTTATAAAGATCTTAAAGATTAAAATACATATATTATTAAACATGATATTTTGATTAAACCATGTATTAAGCCTATAAGACAGAAAATATGAAGGATTAGCCCTTTGTTAGAAGACACCATTAACAAAGAGCTAGATAAAATGATTAATGCTAGTGTCATTTTTCTTATAACATATTTTGAGTGGGTGGCTAATTTAGTACCTGTAAGAAAAAAAAATGGAGATATTAAGCTTTTTATTGATTTTAGAGACTTAAATAAAGCAATTATTAAAGATAATTTTTCTTTACCAAGTATAGATCAAATATTACATCAGGTTGCATGATATATAATGATATCTTTATTAGATGTATTTTCACATTATAATCAGATTATTGTGAATCCTAAGGATAGGCATAAAACTAATTTCACCATACGCAGAGGCACTTTTGTTTATAATTGAATACCTTTTGGATTAATGAATTTTGGAGCCACTTTTCAAAGGGCCATGCACGTAGATTTGGATGATTTAATAGGTGTAATCATTCAAGTTTATTTAGATGACCTTACTATTCATTCCAAAAAGAGAAAAAAAACATTTAGATCATCTTCATAAAATGTTTACAAGATGTAAGAAGTTTGGAATTTCTTTAAATCCAAAGAAATATATTTTTTGTGTAACTAAAGGTAAATTTTTGGGTCATATAATCTTTAAGGATGGTATTTCCATTGATCCATAATGAATTAAAACAATATAGGAACAAACTCCTCCAAAAGATCAGTCAAGTTCAAGGTCTTTCTTTGGTAAAATCAATTTTGTTAGAAAATTTATTTCTAATTTTGCTGATGAAACTAATGCTTTATATTTGTTATTAAAGAAAGATAAGATTTACATTTGGGATGAAAATGTTGATCTAGCTTTTAATTCACTAAAAAATGCCATTTCTAGTGCATCTATCCTTGCTAAACCCGATTTAAATAAAACATTTATCCTTTATGTTAATCTCATAGAAAAAGCTACAAGAGCTGTAATTACTCAAGAGTTTAAAAATAATGAAGAAAAACCTATTGGTTACATGAGCCAATCTTTGAAAGATACTGAAACTAGGTACCCTCTGGTTGAAAAGTTTATCTTTTCTCTTGTTTCTTCATTAATCAAATTTAGATATTTACTAATAGAAAATAAGATTCTCATGCGATCTAATATACCTATTTTGTCATATATTTTAAAGAAACTAATTATTCAAGGGAGGCTTGCTAATTGGATTCTTCATATTCAAGAATTTGATCTTGAATTCGAAACATCAAGAACTATCAAAGGAAATGAATTAGCAAAACACTTAATTGAAAATACAATGCCAGATATCAATGTTCTAGTCATTTCTATTGATGAAAAATTAAATGCTAAACCTCATTTTAAAACAATGAAGGTTTCCAAATTTTATAAAAAAATTAAGTATAGGCATGAAATGAATGATTGGGACTGTTTATTGGTTGAGGATGATTGGTATTGTGACTTAGTCCACTATTTTCAAAATCAATCTTACCCAAGAAACTTTAATAAGAAAGAAAGACATTTATTATGGTTAAAAGCATTAAAATTTTGATTTATAGAAAACTTTTTATTTTACCATAATCATGACGGTATTTTACTAAGGTGTCTTACTCATGATCAAACATAGAAGGTGCTTAGAGGCTGCACGAAGGAAGCTGCAGTGGACAATATGATGCAAAGCCAATAGCTTATAAAATGTTAAGAGTTGGTAATTATTGGCCCACTTTATTTTAAGATTATTATAAATTAGTAAATTCATGTATGCCTTGTCGACTCTTTGTTGGTAGGGATATATTACCTACAATGCCTTTGAACCCAGTTATTCCTAAAAAACCTTTTACTAAGTGGGGCATAGATTTTATTTTAGCCATTTATTCGCCGTCATCTGCAGGTCATAGATATATCTTGATAGGCATATATTACTATACTAAATGGCCTGAAGCTAAAGCTCTTAAAAGTTTATTTACATGTGAAGTGATTTCATTTTTAGAAAATAATTTTTTTTCTAGATTTGGAATCCCATACAAAATTATTTCTAATAATGGACCACAATTTGTTTCGAGTGAATTTTTAAATTTTTTAGGAAAATATTCTATTATTTCTAGTCATTTGTTGAAATATTATCCACAAGGTAACGGACAAGCCGAGTCCACTAATAAAAATTTGATTTCTATAATGAAGAAGTTAGTTTGTGATAGTAAAAAAAATTGGCATTTGAAAATCTTTGAAGCTTTATGCACTGATAGAACTATTGTTAAAGTAACAATTGGTTATTCTCCTTTTATGTTAGCATATGGATTTGAAACTACTTTACCTATAGTGCTAAACAAAAGGTAAAGATTTTTTTTGATAAAAAGGTGTCAAATAAGAAGTTTAAGGTTAGAGATCTAGTATTATATTGGGATAAAGCTCGTGAGGACCTAGGGAAACACCATAAATTTGATATATTATGGCTTGGAACTTATAAAATTGCTACAATACTTGGTAATAATGCTTTTCTTCTTAAATACCTTGAAGGTAATTGGATACGTTATTCAGTAAATGACCATCATCTTAAGCTATTTTATGATTAGTGCTTTTGGTTTGTTTTTCTTATTTTTGTTTTCATTTTGTTTTGGGTTTCATTTATCTTTATTTTTTATTTGTTGATTATTTTTCTTTTTGTTTGCTTACTGCTCTTGCTCAGTTTTGATTAGAACAATGAAATGTTTGAAATGAAAAGGATCACATTTGAAGGAAGGATACAAGAAACTACAAAAAAATTGTAACTTTCATTTGATAAATATTCTTGCAAACTCAAAATCATAGTTAATGATAATATGACTGTTTTATACTTGGTTGTGAGAAGGTTACTTCATCATCAAATTTTATTCTTAAGGCATTTGTAAATTGCTTGTGCTTCCAGCCCGAACTTGTTATTTATTTCTCTTTCTTCATGTCACGTTAGTTGAACATTCCATCCCTATTTGAACTCATCTTTTTAGGGGTTCACGCTTAACTACTTGAGAAATGATTTTTTTAGATCACACTCTCAAGGTGAATTTGCATTTTATATATAGGAAAAATTTGTTGCTAATCAAATTTATTTCATAAAATTGACTAGCAAGGTCACTAATATTATGCCTATTTTCTATACCCCTCCAAATTTTAAAACTATACTTAATGCCATAGTGATGACCTGGTCATAAAGCCTAAAACTATGTCAGGGACCCTTATTTATTAACAATATTAGTAGATGCATTTTGATTATGAGATCATAATGATTGATTGATGATTCTATTTTTATTTTAGTGGTTTCAAAAAGAAAAGTAGATGAATGAATAAAATATGCATATATTTTTATACTCATGCTTAGTTACAGTTTAGTTGGTAGTTTTAGTTCATATACATTTTAATTATTTTAGTGATATGTTTGGAAGTATTGCATTTTAGTTCTGCTATAGTTGTTACAAATTTTTGATATAATTCTATATCAGTCATTATCATGAGATTTAGTTGTTATTTATGGATTAAATAAGGCTTGTTCATCTCGACAGTTTAAAAGGATATAATTTTGGAATAACAATAATTGATCATATTATAGCTAGGAATTTTCAATTTAATGTCTTTTCTTGGGTAAATGATTCTATCTTGTTCATATCATTATAATCTCTAATTTTATATGCATGATAATTACTTTAGCATTTTTTTTAGGAATAAATGAATATTTTGGTCAGATATATATAACATTTTCATAAGAATGAAATTGTTTTCATCCTCACATGCATTAATTATAATGAGTTTTCTAAAGAAATATTGGTTCATTATAAGGTTTTGTCTAAGTTTGCTAAGCCTAGCCTGCTATTAACATTGTATAGACCTTGTCATAGTTTGGTTTAAAATGCATATAGGTTTAGGATTGATTAAAGACCTAAGTTTTTTTTTTTTGACAAAAACCTTTGGATATATGATTTGGTCAATGGTTTAGTTTTCACATTTCATGATGTTAGTTTGAATGGGAATATGCACTTGAGTTTATCCTCACGAGTTGAGTTGGCATGTATATTTGGAATGAGGTTTGATGTCGACAAGATTACAAGGGTGATTTGGCATATTACTAGTATCAAATATTATGTAAGGTGGAATTATATTTTAATGTTTCTAGATGCTTCAAATCATGGAAATATTGACAGTAAAATGTGCATTAATGACTTTCTTATCTCCTCAAATCATGTAGTTTAGCATGCAATTTGGTAGGAAAGAATAGTGAATACTAAGTTTGGAAATTAGTTGAAATGTATTAGCAAACTGCTAACTTTGGAAAAAGTTAGTGAGGACCAATAAGAAGTGAGTACGTATCCCTAAGAAGTTATGAGGTGAAGTTGGCAAATAAAAGTTGGTTTTCTAGAGTCAGCTGTCATTTTGAAAAGCCTTTGGTAGAAGAAAAATTTTGGTTCGATGGTAATTGTAGAAAGAAAAGTGAGCACAGAGATTCGAATAGGCTCTTTGAAGTTGATTTCAAGTATGGATGTTTTAGTTTTATCTCATTTGGAGACTTGAAAGGTCGATGCATTTGAGTGTTTTCTATGTTTAATGAAAATATGGTTAGATATGCATTTAAGTTGACATTTCTAAAATTGGAGTTTGTGGAATAGAATTCAAAATGGGAATTTATGGCTTTAAATATTTGATAGTTTCTTTTTAAGTTTTTACATATAATGGTAGTTGTGGTATTTGAAGCATTATAAGATTCTGGGTCACAAATTACAAGTAGTTGTTGATTTTCAATTTTGAACTTGTTTTTGTTTGATGAAATTTCACTAAAACCTATTCATCTTCTTTGTTAGGTGATACCTTGCATATGCAATAATTTTGGATGTGGGTGGTTAAAAATAATGTTGTTGGACATTTGAATATTATTATGAATTAGAAATAAGTATGTAATTTTTTTATCTCTTAAAAATATGGACGCTCTTGTGGTAGTTTCAGACTTGTCCTGGTCAAAATAGTTTATTATCATTTAAAGTACAGGGTTTCATCTACATTATTATCCCTTCTTAGTTTTTGGATGTTATGGATTGTGTAATGATTAGTATTAAATATAGTTTATGATGATCTTCATTTCATTAATCTTCTACATACATGAGGGTTCGTTCTCAGTTTATTGCATGTTTTGCATTTGTAATCTTTAATTACAAATCTGTCATGAAATATGTTGCTTGAACAAAAAAAGATAAGGACAACTGGCATGCAATAATTTGTTCTTAAAATAATTATTTGTCAAGGGTTTTTTAGGTTTTGGACATCTCAGTTTGGTTTTATTCACATGGATTATTGGGTTTCAATGTTGAGTACAAAATGAGTTAGAATTATTGCAGACTGAGAAGCAAGTTGAAAAGTTACATTTAATTTCTTTTCACCATGAATTTTCTTGTGGATTTTGACATAGTTTGGGTTCTTATTCTGAGTTGCAAAATTTTCCTCAATATTTCTAGTCATGATAGAGTTTTGTAAAGATAGTAATAAATTAAATGTGATTAATTGTTTCCTCAATTGTTTAAAATTTATTGAATACTTTCTTTGGAATGATTCAGTTTCAAATGAGGAAATAATTTAAGAATGAAATTGGTTTTATAATTTTTAGCATGGAAATTAGTATGGTTTTTCAAATATAACACAGTAATGAGTAATGTTTTTGAATAATGAATAATTTTTAGTCAAGCTCAAAATTTGAATTTGGCTTCTTTTTAGATTATTGCTTATATAAAAAAAAAATGTCTGGTTGGGAACAACTAGTATATAATAGTAATGATGGAGGGTGGGGTCAAAGGTCAAACCAAGGAAGTCAGTCAAACTATAGTCAAAGTTTTAGTGGGGTTGGTTTTCATGCTAGGAGTTTTGAACCTAGATTACCTCATGACACAAGAATGTCCATCCATTTTGATACTTCTAATCTTGATTTATGAAATGTCCTTAATTCTCTTCTTATTCAGAGAGGTTGTGGTGGTTTTAGAAACCATAGAGGTCATAGGGTATTTTGAGGGCAAAGAGTTGGATCCTGTGTTCAATCCCAAAGTAGTTCTTCACATTTTCTCAAACACCATCCTGAGCATGATCCTTTTTTGCAATTACAACCACCTATTTTTAGAGGAGAACTAGTTGATCAACCACTTCTTGCCCATCAATTTCCTGACAGTTAGCTAGAAATTCAATTAAATAAAGAGGTGGCTCATGCTCAGGACCTTAAGAACATTGCCACTATTTCAGATACTCTTGCTCCATGTAATACTAAACTTGGTAGGAAATATAAGAGATTCAACCTTTCATGGGCTCATAGTGAACTAATCTTGGGGTTTAAAAGGATAAATTTGAGGGGTCAAGGTTTGGTAGACAAAGGAAATCTATTGATATCTCTGATCATGTTGCTGAGAAGAGTGCTACTAGAAAAGGAAAAGAATATGAACCACCTAACAAGCTTAGAAGAATTAAAAAGATGAAATTAAAATTCAATGATGATACAATTGAGATAGACACTAGATTGTTTCCTTTTCCTACATCTGAAAAGGAATATAATGTTTGTCTTGATCAGTAAGATAAACTAGTTATAGAGGTTTTATCAGTTTTGAATGATTATTAGGAATAACTTTGTTTATTCAAAAAACTTGATGCAATTTTAAAACTTGGTATTTTTTTTTAAAGACATGGATAAAATAGATATTTTGAGATGTAATTAATATATGCTTAAGTTTATAGTTTAAATTGCATTATGGTTTAAACAAGAGTAGGATTCATCAATTTATTATTTATTTTATGATTATTCATGTGTCTTACTTTATTGTTAATAAGATGGGGTCCCCATCCATTAAGATTAGTACCTGAGTTCTTTCATTTAAATAATTTGATTTATTAGGACTTTAGATTCTTAATTAATCTCTCCTTGTATTTTATATTAACTAATTGACTTTATAAGTCAATTTGTTAACCTTAACTAATAATTAACTAAAAGTTAGTTATAACTTATTTCAAAACTAAAGTTGAAGGATAAAAGGAGATCAAACTTTCATTTAAAGATAGAAGTTCAATAGGTATTGAAGATTTGATTATTCTTTTAAAGTTATTTATTCATCTCTCCTTTATATACATTTTCTTTGAGATAGTATAACTTTTGCAAATAGACCTAATGGTACTTTATCTGATTGCTGAGTAATAACTTATGAAACATATGTATATCTAGTTTTATTTTTCATCTATTATTGATTATCTAAAGTTTGCTAAGTCTAATTGTAGACACCAATATTGTGTCGACTCCCCCTTGGTCCCCTTCTAACCACTTACATACTTTATTAATTTAAAATAAATTACTTATTTTAAATTAGTGACATCACCCTAGACACCTCACCTTGGACATCTCACCTTGGACACCTCGCCCTAAGACCATTTCTCACCCTATGACTCACCCTGAGACTAAGTCATCTAATCTTAACTACCTAAGACCTATTCTCACTCCCTTTTAACCTCCTAACTAGCTCTCGTGCCTAATAAACCTATCTTTTGATCGTTCTCCAATGACAAATGCACCTAGCAGATGGAGAAATGGGCAAAGGGCTAAAAATATCCCTTTTACCCATTCTCTAGCCACCGACGTCAGTCAACTATCAGCCAACATCAGTGGGATCATCGACGTCAGTTACTTAAACTGAGTTCTAACATTGAGTTAGCTCTCTTAGACTCTCTAAGACTCTCTCTCTCTGTCTCGGACCCTTGACTCTTTGACATCGATGCCCACACTTTGAGACCAAGCATTAGACTTTGACTTTCACTCTCCTTGGCTACAAAAACTCTATGCAAGTCACTCCAGATTAGATTGGAACATTGTACGAGGACCTCAACATCAGCCACAATAGGAATAAGCATTCTCACACCTTTGGTTCTTCACCAAGCAGAGCTAAGTATTCCTCTGTCTCATTTCAGTAATTTAGAATACATCAATAATTAGTTTCTATTTACTATTTCTAAATACTATCAACCAGACCTGACTTTCTTCCTGGAGAGGCTGAAAAGCCTTCCTCTTATTCTTACCCTCTTCTCACACCTACCCTCTGCCTTTGCCCCTTCTCAGACCCTATTCACTATCCTACAACCTTGCACAAACCTTTAAACTTCCAGACTCCTTCTAGAATCCTCTGTCGACCACAAATAATAACCTGAAACCCATCCAAGGCCCATTGCCCCTATCGACATCGATAGAATAACTGACATCGGCACTACTGACCAATTGACCTCGACAAGACTACTGATGTTGGTGAATGTGATAGACTAATTTTAGAGAATAAGTACGCACTGTCTACTTTCTCTTTCTTAGTCTTTCACCATTTCTATTTATATAATACTCTTTTTGTCAAATAGTGAACTGTCATCCCTTAAGGAAGTTTTTACGCTTTCGAGATCGAGCACATAGCTTGGCAATCCACCATATCTCTCTCTAACATTCTCCTTGTTTTAATTTCTTTCATCTTATAGGTGTTTCCTCCACAACCAAAGAGGAGCTCCTACAATGCTTGGATATGGTGCGCAACTTAATCTGGGTAACGTACAAACCCCTGACCCTTAACCTTTAGTTTCTTCTTCTTCTGAATATAATTAGCAAAAAAAATGTAGAGAAACATTCTGGTACGCCCAGTGGGACCCTGGAGTTTTCCTTGGGTTCATTCTTCTAAAAAGCAAACTTTCATATAGATGCATTAGGAAAAAAAAATTCTTCTTGCATCCTTTTCTTCTATCTCTTTATTTCGAAAAGAAACCATAAGTGCAAGTTAAAAAGAACATCTTTCTTTTTCTTCTTGTCATTTCTTACCTGCATCTTAGAGTAGTGAAAATTCATACTCTTAACCTTTTCCCCACTTATTTGCATCTGAACAAAACATTTCAATTTGGGTTAAAAAAAATATTGTATTTCATTCCTGCTTGAATGCATATTTAGCTCACCTAGAAATTAAAAATGCATTATGAATAAATTGTAGTGCACATATGTTACACAACCAGACCACAATAACATCAAATTAAACATTTAAACTTACCTAAGACAAGGCTCGACTAGGATTTCATCACCTAGCAGATACCTTACCCTTCCCAACGATCTTACTTGGACTTCACCACTAAGAGGAGGACCCACTCTGTTCTCTAGCAGAGTATAAACTATAGGCAAAGTATATATTGGCTAAGCGGCCTAGCTCAGCTCTGGGTTCGTGAAGTGAAGGGAGCAAGCCTCAGCACCAGGCCATGTACTGAACCTAACACAGATTTTTGAGCACCAAAACATAACTCGAAACCAACCATAGACTTCCTCTTTAGGACCCGTTCTAAAAGCCCAATTCTCAAATACATTCTTCTAAGGCATAAGCCACCACGACTCTAAAATTTATTCTTGAGAATTTAACATTTAGAGGTTGTTTTCCATCATCTATTTTTCTATTTTTATCTAATTTTTTGAGCTGGTAAGGTCACATCATTCTGAGATCTAAAACAACTCAAAATTTATTCTTCTTTCAAAAACTATCAATTTTTTGTGTTTTTGGAATTACACAGAAACTGACATCAGTTTTTCCACCAACGTTGGTAACTCTTCTTCACCAACATCAATTTTTACACTGAAGTCAGCAACTCTTCTTCACCAACATTGGTTTTTATACCGATGTCGACAACATTTATAATCGACATCAGTTTTTCCACTGATGTCGGTCACTATCAACAAATTTTCTTCCCAAAATAGCAAGCTTAAAACCCAACTTTTTTGCTGTTAAACATAGATTCTGGTTTTCTAAAACTGAAACACATAGTTTTTGGAATCTGAACCCCCTTTGCCTTGGATGGTTTTGACATGTAGTCAAGCCAAAACTCTTATTGACCACGCAAGTCAACAACCATTTCCACCATCACTTTTCATATCAAGTCACCAAATGAAGTATACTTCAAATACTGAATGTACTCCTATCCAACCCACCCCCATCGATCAATCTCTTATTGTTCCTAAAGGGGATCAAGACTTTGAGAGATTCCTTGACCTCAACGTCAAGGCTCTCCAACACTATCTCGCAAGAAGCCAAATGCGAGATCCTTTAGGTAACCCTATTTACGGGATGCCAACTTCCTTGGTTGAAATGGCAATAATATTGACTGCCTCCGTTACCCAGCCTATGGTCACTCAGGCCATTGCCTCAACCAATAACCCAACCATGGCCAATGTTCAAGATTTGACCTCTCCTTCTATTTCTGGACTTACCTCCATTGGGGTTTTCGTACCCCCTCAACCACAAACAATTCAACCAAGTTCAACACCTTTTTAGAACTTGATTATCTCTATCCCACCCACTCTTGCACCAATAAACACAAGAGTGACCACCTATCCTTTTACTAATGTCTCCACCATTCAACCACCCTTAGCAGCATTTATTCAATTTATGCCCCCCAACTTCACGGCACAAGCCCCCTTAGCTTCGACATTGGCTCCTATGATGAACTACCAATATGTTGCACTTACACAAGTGCAACCAAGTACGTCATACACCCTCCCAATGCCTTCCAAGTACCTTAAAACCTAGGAGGTGTCCCTCCTACCAATCCATCAGCTGATCTAATTAAGATGTTGATGGATAAGATGTCTAATCTTGAGACATCTATTTCGGGTTCAAGCAATGTTCTTTCATACGAATAAATCTACAACAAACCCATTCATCCTTCGGTCCCTATTCGACCATATCCTAGTTAGTGGAAAATCCTAAAATTTACTCATTTTTAGAGTAAAGAGGACCCACAACAACATCTATGAGTGTTTAGACATGCTTGCTACTTTATAGCACATGATGATGCATTATTACTTCGCACATTCCCCATGTCACTTTTTAGCACTGCCCTTGACTGGTATAGCTCCATTACCAATCATTCTCTCTTTTCCTTCACCCAACTCACTCAACTATTCCTTGACCACTTTTTAATCAACATCACTAAAAAGGTCTCCATCACAGACCTATACTCTATTAGACAATTCGACGATGAATCAATAACTGATTTCATTGCCCATTGGAGAGGTTTAATCAACTAACTCTCATTTTCTTTACCTCAACCTAAGCTCATTGAGCTCTTTTCAAGAGCATGTGCCAAGCACATCTCATCCACTTTGTGGGTTCAAACATTCTACACATTTGATGAAGCTTTCACCATGGCCCAAAAGCTTGAACTCTGCGCTGTCGAAGAAGATAAGGTCAAATTACATAGTAAAAACACCAACGCAAAATCCAATGACCCTTCTTCCAAATCTTCTTCTTCCCATTCCAAATCTAAGGGATTAGAAAATGCTGTGGTACTTAGATCATCATCTTCTACCACAACTAACCAATCTGAACCCTCCACATCACAAAGCATCACAAGATAATTCCAACAATGGTATATACAGTGTTAATACACTCCAATAGGAGAATCATACGCTTCTGTGTTGGATAAACTAGTGAAACAGGGAGTCCTCAACCTCCCTCAAATTTGACCACCAACCCAATTTGATCCTGCATGAGCCATCCTTGCATGGTATAGGGAAAATGACTTTTGTAATTATCATCGTGTCAAGGGTCATGACATAGACAATTGTAAAACCTTCAAAAATATTATTCAGGACATGTTAGAGAAAGGAGATCTTGTTTTAGATAACCCAAATGTGCTGGCCAACTAAAATATGGATGTCTTTAGGCAACCATT
Source organism: Torreya grandis (assembly GCA_037957365.1). Taxonomy (NCBI): domain Eukaryota; kingdom Viridiplantae; phylum Streptophyta; class Pinopsida; order Cupressales; family Taxaceae; genus Torreya; species Torreya grandis. The sequence goes on along the minus strand of JARHVA010001228.1, from coordinate 2,400,257 downwards.
CCCTAACCATCCCCCAAGTTAGAATAATGTTCAGACCATGGCCGATGACCTTCAAGAGTGCAATATACGCATGGTTAACACGGTCTTTCCTGTCATTCCTAACTAACCTCTCCCACAATCTGAGGAGGTTAATCAACCCATTTCTCCACCATAGGTAGAGGAACCCATCTCACCTATATCACCCCCACAACATCAAATACCTCCTCTACCCATTCTTCTACCTCGTGAGGAACCCATATTACCTATTTCTCTTGCCCCCACCTTCCCTCTTCCTCTACCATTAGAAGAGCATACCCCATGCCCTCATGTAGAAGGGACCATCATCCCTCCACTTCACCCTTTAGAGGAGCCTTCCTCTCTTATTGTTCCTCCACCAATGGAGGATAGTCCTCCATCCACCCCTCTTTCACACATAGGAGAGGTTACTTTGACCTCTTCAATATTGGAGGATGTTTTGATGGCACCAACATTAGCAGCCTTACCCTCATCCTTCTTATTACCAATGGAGGATCATAATTTTCTTGCTCTTAAACCACACGTGGAAGCCATGATCATCCCTACCCCCTATCCATTTGAAGAGCCAAAATCTCCAATCCCTTCTCCACCAAGAGAAGAACTCGCTGCCTCACCTACTTCGATCGAGGAATATTTAGTGATGGTTTTCTCTCACCTTTAGCTTGAGATCACTGTGTCTAGCACATTTTTGCTCTCACTATCTCCCAAATCCACCAAAAGACTGACTATAAAGCCTCACATGACATCACCTAAACCCTTTTCTCAATTGGTAGAAAACTTAGGATTTCTCCATTCTAAGAACCAAAAACATGAGGCACTATGGGAACGACTTAAGGCTCCTTATCCTACACATCCCACTTTGACTTATACTGCCAATCCTTTTGTGACTACTCAACCCAAAGTCTCTAACAAGGATCAAGCTTCCAATTCCAAAACATCAGAAGCTCAACCTTCCATGTCTGAACCTAAACCCTTGCAAGTGTATACTATGCTGAAATAGATTAAATCTCTCGGTGTTCACCCTATATCAAACCTCACTCACCCACAAGTGAAGGTAGACTTGAACCTCACCCTGCACAATAGTAGTCCTTACACTAAACCAAAGAAGGGTGCTAAACCACGTCAGAGAACTCCTCCCCCACCTTCACCATTACCATCTATCTTAGGTCCACATCCTTCCACTTTAAAAAGAGTGCTCCCTATTCCAACACCTCACAGAGGCAAATTTCCTCTATTACTCCCACTACCCGTCAAACATATATTTTTTCCAAAAAATTTGACACATCTCATCAAGAAAGTGCCATCTACACATGTGGCCATACCATCACCTAAAAAGGTGGTATAAAAAACTCCTCCTACAACTCCTAAACAAAAGTTATCAACCTCTACTACAACAAAGAGCATAGACCCATTTAAGGGTTCCTATGCTTTGCTATTATGCCAATTGTTGCAGTCTTCTAGCATCACACTCCTACCCATTAAACCATACCAACCTCTCAGATCAAAACCATCTTGGTTCGACAACACTCAAATTTGTGCATATCATCGCACACCTAGGCATGATACTGAGTGTTGTTACGCCCTTAAGGTTGTCATTCACCAACACATGAAAAAAGACACCCTTCTTGTTAAGGATCCTCTTGACCAACCTTTCAAAAAACCATTGACACCATCCCATGTCTCTCAAACCTCCTCACCTTCATCGGGATCCCATCATCAAACTATGGTCCTTATACCACCTTTTCCCCCTTTATTCAAAATCAATACCATTAATGTGGTCACCAGATCACAAAACTTAAAGGATAAAGGAAAAGAGAAGGTTTCTATCCCTTAGACATATCCATTTTTCAAGCCTTCTCCACCACCAAAACCCAAGATTACTATCTTGGGCACAACTCAACCAACATCTTCGAAGACAATTCGTGACTCCATGGTGAAACAACTTCACCAAACCCCTGTGAAGATGTCTTTGTATGACCTAATACAAAGCTCTTCGCAACATCACCAGGCCTTAATCAAAGCTTTACAGATAGTGGAGGTCCAACTTGAAGACCCCCAACCATTGGCTGCTCTAGTCAAATCATTACCCACTGTTACCTCCATCACCTTCAGTGATTTTGAGATTCCAAACTTCAACTTGGAAGATCAGGATCTCACCCTCTCAAACTAACCCTGTTAGACAAAAGCTTCATAGGATGCATCCTTACGTCACACTCCTTGTTAAAGAGGAGCTTCAATATCTTCTCTCCATCTCCATCATCCAACCCATTGATTATCCGCAATGGGTGTCAATATTTGTCCCTGTCACAAAAGCAACTAGGGGAATTCGAATTTGTACTGACTATCGTGAACTCAACCAAGCATCAACCAAACCATGCCTACAATAAAAATTTGAAAGAATGAGATTTCAAAATTGGAGATCTCATCCTTAAAGAAAACCAACATGTGACCAATATGGAAAGAAGTAAATGAGGAAAGTTTTCTCCTAATTGGCTTGGACCTTACAAAATAATGCACAAGTATGGATCAGGGACTTATTGTCTGTCTTCTCTCGAAGGCTCGCCAGAACTTGAGCCCCTTAATGCCTTGCATCTATGACCATTCTATTGTTAATCAAGTAATCATTCACTTGATGTTTAACTTGAGCTCGTCCCTTGAGAAATCCCCGTCATCTTCATTCCTATTCCTTTCAACCCTTTTTCCCTATAAACATTAGTCAACCCTTTTGTAAAGCATGAATGCTTTGTCCTAATAAAAGGGAAACCCCTTAACTTCTATAGTCAAGCTCATGACTAAAAGTCTAGTAAAAAAAATAAAAAAAACATACAATTGGGATGCCTAACAAAATATTACAAGGTCATAAACTATAAATGTAGACTATTCCCTCGAAGGATAGCTACATCATTGCTATAATAAATAGACTACTCCTTGAAGGACAACTATTCAAAGACCTCAAAACATACAAATCAAAATATAGACCACTCCCTCGAAGGATGGCTATGCCTAAATTTTGCTACATAAACAACACCCTCTCAGAAGCTTCCCACATCGATCAGCTTCATAATGACCACAAAACAAAACACAACATCCCCCAAATAGGCTTCCCGCATTGATTAGTCTACCAAAAAAAAAAAAAAAGACTGACAAATTATTAAGTCATGGACTTGCCTATAGTCATCCTCAGGGTCACCTATAAAAGGGGCAAAGTAATCCCTGCTAAAAAGGGTTATGCGATCCTCACATACCACATAGTCAAACCTATCACCCCAACATACTCAAGGGATTTTGAGCTCACTTAACGTCAAGTGATTATCATACTTCTCTAACATAAACCAAAGGTCAATGACGTAATACATGAACGGGTCTTTTGTTTACAAAAACCCTATTTATGCTATCATTATTGTCCTTATCAATGAAAGAGCAACATGCTTTTCACTTCTTATACGCCTTCATCACAACCAACCAAAACAAACCAAACCAAACCAAAACATTTTCTAACCACTAACACAACCTTATGATTTGTTTAATACAAATACAAATTTGTGTTATATACATAGTCCATTTCACACTAGTTTCTATGGAAAACAATATACATGGAAACTATCAACTAAACACAATTTATGTCAAGCATAAACTATTACTTGCTGAAGCATAAATAATCTCATTTCATTTTTTGGCATACACCATCACTAATATGAAAAATTGCTAGGGATGAAAAACCATATAACCAATGTTACAGAATACACCATCATATAATATGGAAAACGCTGTAACATCATCATACACTCATCATTTCAAGCATGTACCATTACACATATGGGAAATAATAACAACATTAACATGACCAAACCAACTATCAACCTCTTTGACTCTTCTTCCCTTTTGGGGAGAACTACATTGGCCTGAGGCCCTTAAAATAGGGGTTATGTAGGCATCACTCAGTTGACACGAAGTCTTTTGAGCTTAGCTCGGCCATTCACCCGTTCTTCTCCCTAATGACGTCAGCCTTTCATTCGTTCATCTACCTGATGAACCAACCATCTAACCTTTAACCATGACTTAACCTAGTCAAACCCAATCCATAACCTACCCTCTTCTTTCCTTTTGGGGAGAACTACATTGGCTTGAGGCCCTTAAAATAGGGGCTATGTAAGCAGCACTCAGTTGACATGGAGTCTTCTAAGGATAGCTTGGCCATTCCTTCATTCATCTACCTGATGGACAAGCCATATAACCATTTAACCATGACTTAACCTAGTCAAACCAAACCATAACCTACACTCTTCTTCCCTTTTGGGGAGAACTAGATTGGCCTGAAGCCCTTATAACAAGGGCTATGTAGGTAACACTTAGTTGACACAGAGTCTTCTAGGGTTAGCTCAGCCATTCCTTTGTCTGTCCACCTAATGGACCAACTATCTAAACTGTCCAAAATCATGACCAAATAAACAACCCTGACACTATGGAAGTTACCTTAGACTTCTCATGGGGCACATTGAACATCACATACATCTCCCTGACCACAATAAACAACACTTGAAATCACTTATATCTCAACCCGACTCGACCAACGACCTTGGAGATCATGACTATCTCCTCAGATCATGACCACTTTTGAGACAACTTTGCCTTGGTTGTTTTGATTGCATATATGCTACCTCATGAATAGTTATAAAATTGTATGAACCTCACATTATGACCCTCACATGTATTGTCAGATCGTGACCAAGTTGATCCCCAATATTTGTGACATTTTCATGTTTTTCAGGAGCACTTTCTAAGCCTAGGATACTTGGAACATGATGACCATTGGAGCTACAACTTTGATCATTTAACCCAATCAGCTATGACTAAAAGCTGGGGACTGGTTACTTCAATTTTAGCACTCCTTGACCTTGCCTATGATAATTTGACTTACCTATCACATGAAGTGGTATACGTGCAATCTCAACTATTGTAGCGTTCACACTCCAGCTTCACTATACTCATCCATTACCTGTCAAATTGGCAATCAATTTCGGATTGCCTTCTCTTGATTCCCACTTTGAGGGGGAATACCTCATCTCATACTTGGGGCAACTTACTCCTATTTTTGTCTTGCAGTTTGTCAAAATAACTAATAAGACAAAAATGGGCAAATGTAGACACCAATATTGTGTCAGCTCCCTCTTGGTCCCCTTCTAACCACTTACATACTTTATTAATTTAAAATAAATTACTTATTTTAAATTAATGACATCACCCTAGACACCTCACCTTGGACACCTCGCCCTAAGACCATTTCTCACCCTATGACTCACCCTGAGACTAGGTCATCTAATCTTAACTACCTAAGACCTATTATCACTCCCTCCTAACCTCCTAACTAACTCTCATGGCTAATAAACCTATCTTTTGACCATTCTCCAATAGAAAATGCATTTGGTGGATGGAAAAATGGGCAAAGGGATAAAAGTAGCCCTTTTACCCATTCTCTAGCTGCTGACATCGGTCAACTGTCAGCCGATGCTGGCAAGATCACCGACGTCAGTTACTTAAATTGAGTTTTAACATTGAGTTAGCTCTCTTAAACTCTCTCAGACTCTCTCTCTCTCTTTTGGACCTCTAACTCTTTGACATCGACATGCACACCAGACTTCAACTTTCACTCTCTTTGGCTACAGAAACTCTACGCAAGTCACTCCAGATTGGATTGGAACATTGTACGAGGACCTCAACATTAGCCACAATAGGAATAAGCATTCTCAAACCTCTGGTTCTTCACCAAGCAGAGCTAAGTATTCCTCTATCTCATTTCAATAATTTAGAATATATTAGTAATTAGTTTCTATTTACTATTTCTAAATACTATCAACCAGACCCGACTTTCTTCCTGGAGAGGCTGAAAAGCCTTCCTCTTATTCTTACCCTCTTCTCACACCTACCCTCTACCTTTGCCCCTTCTCAGACCCTATTCACTGTCCTACAACCCTGCACAAACCTTTAAACTCCCAGACTCCTTCTAGACTCCTCTATCGACCACAGACAATAACCTAAAATCCATCTAAGGCCCATTGCCCCTACCAACATTGGTAGAATAACTGACGTCGACACTACTGACCAACCGACCTCGATATGACTATCGACATTGGTGACTGTGACAGACTGATTGCAAAGAATAGGTACGCACTGTCTACTTTCTCTTTCTTAGTCTTTCACCATTTCTATTTATATAACACTCTTTTTGTCAAATAGTGGACTGTCATCCCTTAAGAAAGTTTTTACGCTTCTGGGACCGAGCACATAGCTTGGCAGTCCACCATATCTCTCTCTAACATTCTCCTTGTTTGAGTTTCTTTCATCTTATAAGTGTTTCCTCCCTAGCCAAAGAGGAGCTCCTACAATGCTTGGATACGGTGCACAACTTAATCTGGGTAACTTACAAACCCCTAACCCTTAACCTTTAGTTTCTTCTTCTTCTGAATATAATTAACAAAAAGAATGTAGAAAAACACTAATATCTTTTGATGACTGTTATTTACAGTCCTATGTGCATAATTTAAAGTATTCAACCTAAAAATGATGATCACTTCGCATTGTTTGTGACAATTCATTGATCTAATCAATTGTTGAGTTGTCATTTTTCAAGTTTTTTATTAGGAAGTATTATATTTCTCATTTCAAATCTATTTTTATGATAACACAACTCTCAGGGTGAGACTCACAACTCTTTTGTAAATATTTGACTTACTTTAATAGATGATTTAAAGTTTTCTTTAATATCTTTAGTTTTTGTTTATCTTTATGGTTTATTTTAGTATTTTCAAAAGTTTATTAGTATTAAATTAACACTAACTATTAATTTAGTTCTTAGTTTAAAATCTTTTGTAGTTTATTTATATTTTTCTTTAGTATTCTTTCAGTAGTTGTTTTAATTACCTTGGTTTTGTTCTTATGTTTCATTTAATTTTTACCTTTTAGAGTTTAAATTATTCTAGATTATGTCTTTAATAGGTATATTTTTAGTTCATTGCTTTTTATAGTAGTTTTTATAGCATAATATTCCTTAGTTTTAGGTTTAGTCTAGTTTTACTTTTCCCTTGTTCTCTTTAGGTTTCGTGTTAATCTTTTTAGTTTAGTTCTTTTTTCTTGTTTTGTTCTTTAGTTATTTGTCTTTCTTGCCATTTTCCATTAGTGTTTTATTTCACTTAAGTTAGATATTGAACCATGGAAAATTGTAATGAAGTGTATTTTTCATACAAATATTTTTAGAATCAAATTTCTATTATTTAAGAGGTTGTTTAATTAATAGATTATCTCTATCGGATAGGATATATTATAGATTTATATTTCAATTAATTCTTAATTAATACAAATTATCAATTTAGATAATTGAATAAGTTACTTTGAAAGCTTATTGATTATTTTCTTATAAATTATTATAAAACCCCTTTGCATCTTTAGGATCATAAAACAAACCTTTAGAACCCTTGTGATTAGATTGTACAATTTCAATTTGACCTTCACGATAGGCAAAAGGGTTGATTCAATGACATGATTTTTTTTTTCATCAAAAACTTCCTTATCAATAAGTTGACTAAGGATTGTATTAACAGTATAAACTTTGTGGTTGTGAGAGGATTATGCTTGGTTATTTTCATTATTCACAAAAGGGGCATGGTTGGGAAATGGTTGTCTAAATATTTCAATTACTTAATTTGGGGGTGTGTTAGGGTTATCCAACATATGTTCCCCCTTGTAAATGAGGATTTAGATGATGGTATTGAAGGTATTACACCTACTAATGTCATGCCTAATGTCATAGTGAAAGGTTCACAATTCATTCTCCTTATACCAACCAGGTACATGATGAAAGGAATTGAATTGCTATGGAGGTTTGATCAGTGGTAGTTTTATGATATTTGATTTCAAAAAATTCTCCAATACTTAAATATATGACTCCCCTAATGGAGTAAATTAATTTTGGTTGTTATGGTGTGGGTTTATAGTGTTATAATTGGAGGATTTGGAAGAGTTTGGTTGGTTAACAACGGGTAGAGGAGCGGTCTTAAGGATAACCACATTTGAGGTTCCCTCATTTTTAGAATTAGTGTTGGTTTGATTATTCAATTTGGAGGAGGGAGTCTCATTTTATTTGAAGTTTGAATTCTTATTTCTCAATTTCAACTTCCCCTCATCAATGTCTCTATTTTTTAATTTTTGTGCCATGGTGAAAGCCTCATCAAAGGTTTTGAAGCTCTGGATTCACAAAGTAGATGATATGTGTTTGGCACAAGCCCACATAAAGATTTCAATCAGCTTGGGTTGGGGCAAAGAAAAAAAGAGTTGAGTCATCAAACTTCTCCAATAGGCTATGAAGTTAGCAATGGATTCATCATCAAATTTATGAATGGAGTAGAGATCAGTGATGGAGACTTTATTAGAGATATTTATAAAAAATTGATCTAAGAAAATCTAAGCTAGTTGGCAAAATGAAAAGAGGTAGTGCTTTGTAATATAACTATACCAATCTAGTAATGGACCTGATAGAGACATGGGGAAGGTATGGAGAAGGAGAGCATAATCATAGGTAATCATGTAGCATGAATGTCTAAATTCTCTCAGATGATATTGGGGGTCTTCCTTACTCTAAAACTTCAAAAAAATTAGAAGTTCCCATTGAGGAGGAGAAGGTCAAATAGTTACATATGGATGAATTGGTTTGTTGTAGATTTGGTCATAAGATAGGAGGTTATGGGCACCAGAAATAGATGATTCCAAAGTAGTCATTTTATCCATTAACATTTTTACAAGGTCCATTTATGGTTGTGCACTCTCATAGTTTTAGGGTAGATTATGTTGGGCTTAGGTAGGTGCAACATACAAATAGTTAGTGGGGGGTTGAGAAGCTTCCACATATTGGTATATGGATATGGGTGGTTGGGATGATGCCACATACAAATACATGGAGATAAGTGTTTGGGTGGAAGGTATGGGTACATGTCCTTGTGGGTTAGGGATGTAGGCTAGGTTTGGTGCAATGGGTACCTATTGAGAGATTAATGTAGGTTGGGTAGGAGGTATGATTGGGTTAGTGGATAGAGGGTAGGTGGTAAATTTGGTACTGATGGGTGGAAGGGTGGAAGGTATGGGAACCACCAAGATTTGGAATGTAATGGAGGTAGGTAGGTTATAAATGAGAGGAATGGTGGTGATACCAGTAGAGGGTAACACTATGTTAAGGGAAGTGTTAGATCCTAAAGGTTGGGTTGCTCTTATACTATAAGGGTTGTTAGTTGGGGAAGAAGGTGCGTGGGTGTTGATTGGTTGAGTGGGTTGGTTTTGGATGGTGGTATTAGTAAGGTTATTGGTAGAGGATGATGCATGGGTGACTAAAGGTTAGGTGGAGATGGTGGTTATAGAAGTTTCATATATAAGGTGGGATGGCATGCCATAAAGTGCATCAATAGGTGGAATGGAAGTAAGAGTATGGTGTGATATGGTGTTAAGGTAATTATGAAGGGCTATGGGGTTGTTATCTAGAAAGGTGGAAAAATTTGCATCACCTTGGGCAACCATTTGAGGGATGGTAGGAATTCTAGAAGAAAGGGGAGAAATATCTACATTTGAAATGTATACCATGGATGAGGGAGAAGAGGAAGACATATGATTAAGAAGTGGGTCTTAGTTTGCTTGGTTTCCTAGTTATTACCTAGTAAAAATCATGTAGATAAGAACAAGAGGGAGATACAAATAATCTCACAACTCAAATAAAGAGAAGATAATAAAAAGTCAAGGAAACAAAACACACACTAAAGCATGTTAAATCCTAAGGTTCTTTTTTAGTCTCTCTTGTAGCTTATGCCTTAAGCTTCTAAGAATTATGTGACTCAACTTGGCTTATAGAGCGGGTACTAGAAAATAGGTATATGGTTGGTTTCAGGTTATGTTTAGGATCTCAAAGGGATTTATGTTGGAAATCAATATGTTTCTTGATATTGGGGCCTACCCCCTCACTTCACAACCTAAAATGATAAGGGTGTTAGGTGCTTAGCCAAAATATATTGATTGCCAAAGATTATACTCAACTAGAAAATTGATTTGGTTCTCCTCTTGGTGATGAAATCTAAGTAGGATGGCCAGGGAAAGGTGATCACTAGGTGATGAAATCCAATTCAAGCCTTATGTCAATGTTTTTATGCTTGATTAGGTGTAAGTGGTTTGTTCTTGTGTGCGTTATAGGAGTGAAAAAATGATTAATTCACTTGATTAATGTTTTACTATTTTTAGGAAACTAAGGGTTTAATTTCCTAATTAATAAAGGGTCGATATTAATATAGAAAATATGTGAATATAGTATGCCTAAATTAACCTACTGATTTTATAAATCTAGATTTGATTAATTAATTACTAAAAATAACAAACAAGGGGATAGAAAGTGAATTTAGCTAATTTATAGACTGAGACAGAGGATTCTAGAACTACAAATTGCTGAGCTAATTGGGTAGACTATTAGAAATAAAACACAAAAGTATATTTTTTACCTAGATAGTAGCACTAAAAACTAGACACTTTGGGGTCCAGCACTATAGTCCTATTTTTGTCACTATAGTCCCTCTAATCTACTTCTTCTAAGCTTTCTAGGCTATGTTATGATACTCTAAGAGGCTTTATGTCTATAATCTCAAGTCTCAATCATCCACAAAGCTCCATGTACAACTAATTGTATCCTCTAGGGTATTAGTTCCTCTTTAGGCTTGATAAGTGGTCTTGAATCAACTATAAAAAAGGGCTAGTGTGTATTATGCACTGAACATGTGATCATACCCCATGTGTGGGCACATTTCTTACATACCAATACTCTAAGGAGGGATCAAGGCCAATGTAGTTCTCCCAAATTAAATGTGTAATGCGTAATACTATGTATGTAATGTAATTATTACGTGAATTTGGGCAAGATTGAGATGACTCGTGACTTGTGCAGGAGCTTGAGTAAGCAAAAAATAATAGTGGTTGACTGTATGTAGAGAATAGGAATATTTACTTGAGTGTGCTTAGTATATTTCTAGATTGTGCCTTTTGAATGATTGCCAACACTTCTAAATGACCCTTGAATAGGATTTTATAAAGAAATTGATGATTTTGGGTTAGATGAATTCATGTTAGGCTCATACAGAAAAATATAATGATCTAGGGAAATTTGACAGTTTGAGGTAAGAGTGATTTAGAAAATAGCATTGGAAAGTGAGCACCCTAGGGTCCATCACTATATTCTAACTTATGGTGGTATTGTATAAGGGGAAAAGGAACCTAGGGGATAGGTATGTGCCTAAGAGAGGAGTCTGGGGAAGTTAGGCCTAATTTAGGAAGGCTTTGAGTGACTGGGAAGTAGTGAAAACATGCCTAGTGGGTTGTGCAAGAAAGTAGGAAAGACCTATGGTTTAGATGTCACAAGTCATGCTCAAATTGTACAAATTGCATTTTTATGTGATTATATTTCCCCCCCTTTATTTTAAGTATGTAGTTAAGTGAAATACTAGGATAAAGGAGAAAAATAAAAGCTTACTTGAACTTACTTATGAGGCTAAGCCTAAGAGTCTATGTGATGTTGGATTTGTGTGTGGTGAGAGCATGTTTTACTGTATGAATATGCAAATAAAAAAAGTGAAAGTAGATCATTTATTACTATATACATTATATCTAAAATAATAATGTAAAAATATGGGTAAAGATAAATAAAGGAAGAGAAAGGAATATATACACCTCACTGAGTATGTGAACCAATACAAAACCTGTTATGCTACTAGGTTGTGTTGAGTGATGTTGGATGAATACTGAACCAAGAGTTATATCAATGGATGAGCTGAGTATTCAATCCCCTAGAAGGTGGCTCAAGATTGTAAAGGCAAGCCCTTTGGCTCCATTTTTTCCAACTGTGTGAAGTTAATGAATTATGCATGTGCTAATCATTATCTAGACTATGTGTCCAATCCCTCTGAATAAGTGGCTTAATAATACAAAGGTTAGCTAGACCTTTGGCTCCATGATTGCTTTATGATGTGAAGATAAATATAAAGATATCGGTATAAACTAAATGTCATATGAGATAGCTCATGAATCTCATGAATATGTTATAATATGATAATGTTGGTGTGGATAGCTGAATGTAATTGGAAACTAGGCCAATGTTGGCTAATTCAAAAGATGGAGATTAGAACTTTTATAATAACCCCTTCAAAACTAGAATCAACTCAGGAACTTAGGTACTCAAGAAGTAAAATTATATTAAATTTTAATTAAAAGTGATGTTAACCACCTAAAGATGGAGTAGAGCATGCAAATGATGGGAATATGCAAGAAAATATACTAAACTTAGAAAAGAGAAGGCCCATGTGCCATGCACATTGACCCTAATAACTAGTGTTTGGAACATAGATTCTAAACTGAAAGTTATATCAACTACCATGTCCAAACTATAAGTGTAAACCCTCATGTCGCACATGATTCCCAATGTATCTATATTATTTGAGTGGAAAAGTGCTAAAAGGTTCTAGATTATGGACTGTACTGTTATGGAAAAACCATGATTGAACTCACCCCTCTGCCTAATTCTAGAAAAATTGGAAATTCTGCTATCTAGATAATAGCATTAAAAACTAGACACTTTGAGGTCCAGCTCTATAGTCCCATTTTTTGTGCTATTATCTAGAGCCAAAATTGAAAACTAATATGGATTCTCTGCTATCTTCCTGGTTTGGTTTGCCTATGCTAAGTTCTAAATTCTAGACTAAACTTTTCTAAAACTATGTTTTTGACTGATAGGCGCTTTGATCTCTGTGACAAAACCCTTGATTATTTCCCCCTCTTCTGAGGGCAGGAATGAATACCCTACAATTAATTCCCTCAGAAGAAGAAGACCTAAAAATGTGTTAAGTTATGAAAATGTTTGATATAAAATTGATATTCATGATCTCAAGATATTACAAAAGTTGTAAAGAGAGATTATTAGATCTATAGGGGTATACCTAAATAGATATAACAATGTAATAACATGTGCATATGAGAAATATGGAATGAAATATGTTATTTATTAGTTTTTAGTAGCACAGAGGGATGGAGTATGATGTCCATCATGGCATCCAATAAGTAAGGTAAATGCATGATTGAAATCATGACATTGTAAACAAAGAGAAATGATCAAGCATACAAAGTAAGAAGCAAGAAACACAAAACAGTGGCCAAGGGTCCAAGTAAAAATGCAAGGCATACAAGGCATGTTCAAATACCACATACACACACAAAAGGAATAAGCAAAGATTGGTATAGAGGCCACAAGCACATAGGAATGCACACACAAGGGACATTGGAAAATGTCCAAAGGTAAACACATATAGACAGGAGCAAAAGATATTTGGAAAATGTCCTAAAATGCAAATAGGAAGCAAACTAGAACTATAAAATGTAAACACATCTAGCTAATCTAAGCGAAGAGTGGAAGCATGCAAAGTACTAAAAGAAGTAAAAATGCACTAACTATAAAAAGTGAGAATCAAGAGTATAGAAGATATGTAATACAAGACTAATGTATATGCTATGAAATATATAAGTGTCATAAATAACAATGGATGTTAATGTAATATCTATGTAATCAAGTAAGGAACATACTACAAAAATATTTCTAAATTGTGTAGTGTAAGAATGACATAACTTGGATGGTGTAGTCATGTAGAGTGTGCCCTCAGCGGGTAGATATATCGATATGTAGTTGGAATGTAGATGTAAGATGCCCCCTCGATGGGTGGAATAAAGCAATCAATGATTTGGATGTACTACACACACTTAAAATAAGATCAAGTGAAGCATAATAATATAGATAAATCAATAAACAAGTAGCATAGAATAATGTAATGTAAGTTTAGCATAGTGTTTAGCAATGTAAGAATATAGATGATGCATACAATTGACATATTTTAATATTTTTGAAGTTTTTATTATTTTTTGTATTTTTGGAATAAGCTATGTATAATCATAAAAAAGAGACTATGTATAGGAAATACTAAAAAGGAATGATACTAACCGATGAGTCTCAGATGAGACTCCTTGTCATGGTGTCCAGTATGAAAAAGTATAATCATGCATGATAGTGAGGCATGATGGAAGTGTTAAAACTAAGGTTGTGAAATCTGGATATGTTGTAAATTCTCTAAAATTTATGAAGTGGGAATTGATTGTAAGGATCCTCTATAACTCTGAGAAGTAGATACAACTATAGGGTTCTTAGGGACCCATATGGTGGAAGGAGAAGCTCTCTAAACATGTGACCTATGTGTAGATGCATGAGATCTCAATGAAACTAATATCGGTGTGAATACTAAAACTGAAAGATATATAGAAAATTGAAGATATGTAGATGTATGAAATAGCTATGCTAGTGATGAAGGTGTTAACTGTGGCTAAATTTGGACTTGAGGAAGAGCTATAATAGGTGGAGTTGAAACTAGATCATAAGGGGTGCTAACCTAAGTGAAAAACATATAATTGTGGGTGTAATCAACCTACCTATCTTCATAAACTTGGATGATATAATCTACTGCATAATATACTATAGGCATAGAGCTCGTAATAGGTGTGGGCTAAAAGCTAGATGCACCAAGTTTAAAGGGAAGAGGGATATATATAAATGCTAGTGTTTGCTTATATCTAGTAGTGATAGGGAGATACTTAAAAGTAACCAAAGAGTTAGATACATCTAAGTAGAAACCTTGCATAGAAATATAATGAGAAAGAACATTCCACATGTGAGATTGCAAACAAGGGATAGAGAATATGGAACTATGTGTTGATGCATAAAGAACTTTGACTTGAATCCTGACATTTCTAATATGTTTAGCATGATAAACTTGAAAAATTTTCATCATAAAAGATAAAAAGCGAAGGGTTGAGAGCATGGATTTGTGCATAAAGGCATATAAAATTTTGATGTGACATGACATTTTGAATGTTTTTAACATGATAAACTTGAAAAATTTTCCATATGAGGAATAGAGAGCAAAGGATAAAGAACACGAATTTTTACATAAAGGCATATAAACTTTTGATATGAAATATGAAATTTTGAAAGCATTTAGCCAAATTTAGTTGGTAATTGTTCCATATGAGTGAAAGAGAATATGTAAAAAGAATTTTGGAATCTTGTGCATGTTTGGAAATTAATTTTGCAATATCATCCCTTCATATGAAAATTAAGCATAAAATGCATAGAATGAAACTTTTTACTAGCATATGATATAATTTATCATTCATGTACATGATAGGGCCCATTATGGTTTCTTTATTATTTACAAGAAATGTAAGAAAAATTTGTAACAAGTATCATTTTTGTAATTTGGCTATGTATGAAAGGTGATACCTCAAGATGCAATAGGACCTAGTGTATGCACCTAGGGATTTTTTAGGAATATTATTTACACAATACTATGAACTTTTGAATTTGAAAATGATTTTCTAATTTTAATATTCAATCAAAAATTGTAGAAAATAAGAGGAATATTATGGAAAATAACTGGAAATTAAGTGATGTAACTGGGGTTTGAAATGATTTTTTTCAAAATTAATGCAATAATTTGAAAAATTTACTGAGAATTATTAGTTTTGACTTGAAATATATTAGGAAAAATCTAAAAATATTTATAAAATTAGCAAAATATTTTTCCTAGTGGTTTGGAAGTGGTTTCGTGTAAAAAGGACCTAGTATGTAGAAACTAGGGGTTTAGTGAATTATTGAAAATATTGCACTTAAATTTTTAGTTTTATTATTTTTAAATTCTATAAAAATTATAAAAATATGGAAACAAATCATAAATAAATATCCCTAGGGTTTCTAGGGTTTTTTTCAAATTTGAAGTACGTCGGGTTCACCAAATGTTTTACTAGTAAAGGGTCTAGATTAATATGGAAAATATGTGAATACAATATGCCTAAATTATCCTAATGATTTCCTAAATCTGGATTTGATCAATTAATTACTAAAAATAGTAAACAAGGGGATAGAGAGTGAATTTAATTGATTTTAGGACTGAGATAGAGGATTCTAGAACTGCAAATTACTGAGCTGACTGGGTAGACTATTTGAAATAAAACCTATGATTCTATTTTATGCTTGGATAATAGCATTAGAAATTAGACACTTTGGGGTCCAACACTATAGTCCTATTTTTGGTGCCATAGTCCCTCTAATCTACTTCTTTTGAGCTTTTTGGGTTATGTTTTGATACTTTGAGAGGCTCTATGTATGGAATCTCAGGTCTTGATCATCCACAAAGCTCCATGTGCAACTAATTTTGTCCTCTAGGGTCCTATTTCCTCCTTAGACTTGACAAGTGGTCTTGAACCAACTAAAAAAAGGGTTAGTGTGTATTATGCACTAAACATGCGATCACACCCCATGTGTGGGCACACTGCCTACATATCAATACTTCAAGGAGGGATCAAGGCCAATTTAGTTCTCCCAAATTAAATGTGTAATGTGTAATCCTATGTATGGAATGCAAGTATTATGAAAATCTAGGCAATTTTGAGATAACTCATGACTTGTGTGGGAGCTCAAGTAAGCTAGAAATAGTAGTGGTTGGTTGTATGTAGAGAATAGGAAGATTTGCTTGAGTGTGCTTAGTATATTTCTAGCTTATACCTTTTGAATGATTTCCAACCCTTCTAAATGACCCTTGAATATGATTTTATAGGGAAACTAATGATCTTGGGTTAGATGACTTCGTGTTAGGCCAACAGGGAAAAAGATAAGGATCTAAAGAAATTTGACCATTTGAGGCTAAGAGTGATTTGGACAATAACACTAGAAAGTGGACACCCTGAGGTCTAGCACTATATTCCAACTTATGGTGCTATTGTCCAATGGGATAGGAACCTTAGGGGATAGTTTTATACCTAAGAGAGGAGTTTGAGGTAGATGGGGCTGATTCAAGAAGGCTTTAGGTGACTGGGAAATAGTGAAAACATGCCTAGTGGGTTGTGTAAACAAGTAAAAAAGACCTATGATTTGGATGTCACAAGTCATGCTCAAGTTATACAAATTACATTTTTATGTGATTATAATTAATTAAGCTATGTGATCTAAAATAATCAATCAAATAATATATGCAGTCAATTTTAAGCCCAAAATGAAATTTTGATTTCATTGTATGAGCAGAAAGATAAGAAGTACCTAGATGTAACCATGAACCTAAGAAACATCTCAAGGGTCCCATCGGGTGTGCCAAAAAATTTTATAGAAATTTTGCTTATATCCTTGGAAGAAAGGGATAATAAATTCAAGAAGGGTATGGTTAGTAGAACCTAATATGTTATGTGTACGTTGATCTAGACAATTGTAGATACTCCTCTTTGGCTTGGGAAGAATGACCCGCAAATAAGAAATCACTCAAATAAATGGTCGATTAGTTAGACAGTAGGGTGAATTGCCTAGAAAGCTAGATCCAAGAAACATGAGCTTCCTTGGAGGCTGTCAATCCATGATTTTAAATAATTAAGTTTTGAAAGCAAAAAATAAAGTACTTACATAAATAACAAAAGATACTGAAATGAAATACAAGAAATGATTGATAAATGAATAGGTAAATTTGACTAATTATAGAAATAAATAGATTGACACTAATGATAAATTAATTAGGTGTGGTCCAAAAAATTGGGTGAGGTTTAATGATCAGGTAGGAGATTTAAAAGTTGGATTTGGTTGAGGTTTAGTGGGTGAAAATAGATTACTGGTTTTATGCCACATAGTGACCATCAACGATTGGGGTGACCTTCGACAGTTAGGGTGACCATCGTTGGTTAGAAAACCATCAATGATTATAGATAGACCATTAACAATTAGGGTCATCCTCAATGGTTACTATGATTTTTGGTTGGTTCAAGAAATTGGTCTGATAAGGTTGTAGAATGGAATTATATAAAGTGGGTTTGGGCTAGGTTGGTTTTGAAATAGAAATAAAATAAATAGTTACTAAAAACAAATACTTAACTTATTGGTTACTAATCTGAATAAGGGTCAAGGTGTGTGGATGAGAACTCATTGATGGAATTTGGAATAATTTTGGTAGAGTAACGATACTTGGCTATATACTAATGATGGTGGCACTTCAGATCTCTATCGTACTTACTAGTTCATTAGTTTGATGCAAGAGACTCTAATTCTAGATGTGGATGATCTCTAATGGCTCTATTTATAGATGATTTGATTGATTATCCCTTTCACCTCTTCCTCCTCTCTTCTTATATGAAGAAAGGGGAAGTGAAACAATCAATTCAATAAGAGTTTTAATAGGGTGTATAAATTTAGCTTTTACATGGATTGGTTCACACATGAATTAGAAAAGCTAAATATAAAAAAGCAAGTTGGCATTGACTAGAGTTAAATGTTTAGGTAGTTAAAGGATGATAATTGATGGTTAGGCCTAATTATTAGTGGTTAGGGTGACTATTGGTGGTTGGTAGGTTAAAATTTTAATTTGGTCAAAGCTAATCAAGGTCAGTTAGGTTTGGGGTTGATAGGTTACGAGACAGTACCTAGGGGGTCTGAAGGTGGTATAGGGGCTAGTTTGACATATAAAACCATCATGTGTTGTTTTTTAGTGTTTGTAAATAGTTTTTCATTTCAATTTATGGGATTCATCCTTCCTTGCACTCCAAATACATCTACATGCCATAGTTATCTTACGCACATGTCCCTCTATTTTCCTCTTCTTACATAAGTAATTAATTTGGATCTCTCTATATGCAATTTATCTTAGGGTATTATTCAATACCAATGCACACCATTCGTTCTTTGTTCTAGGCACTACCACCCCACATTAAATTTCTATCCTAGTTTGCTAGTGTAGTGAAATTTTATCACATAGTACCTAAGGTTGTGCCTACATAAGCATCAATATTTTTGATTACCACAAATCACCTTTTTCACCATTTTATAGTACAATAATCCTCACATATAAACATAGATGTATATCATTAGTCTCTCAAATAAATCCCTCTCTCAACTTTCCTAACTATATTTACATGGCATGCACATATTATTATAATCGATATATAACTATCATGCTTATGAACTAACCTACTCTAGTCTGTCAAGAGAAAAAGTGAAAAAATAAAATGGTTAAATACTTATTAAT
Source organism: Torreya grandis (assembly GCA_037957365.1). NCBI lineage: Eukaryota > Viridiplantae > Streptophyta > Pinopsida > Cupressales > Taxaceae > Torreya > Torreya grandis. The sequence goes on along the minus strand of JARHVA010001228.1, from coordinate 2,381,079 downwards.
CTAATGGCCAAAGCCTTATTACACTAAGGATGGATTTAATAACCCTTGAAATTATAATGGAACATTTCACCAAACCAAGTGCATAATCCATTTCTCAACAGTCCTTGGTCATGACCATTATGTTCAAATTTGGGATATATGCCATTTGTGGAGCTATTATACCTAGGTGATATAATGTGCATATCCTTGTTGGTGTGTAATATCCCATTTGATTTGGATGTATTAGACATGTGCAACACCCAAGCCTTATTTATAATGGATTGCTTAACCCTAGTGCTCATGGGAGCACTTGGAAAATTTCATGTAACTTGTGTAGATGGAAGAAAGAGTTCCCTTAGTTCTACATTTGGTGTAGCATGTTGAATCAAGACTATGCCCTTAGGAAAAGATAGAGTTCTAGTGTGTAGTACCTTTTACATGCTTCAAGGATGGGGTATTTCTTGCATCATCTCACATATTTATCTGGTCCTTATATGAGAATTTTTTTCATTAGTGTGCATGGTTTTGTGCACTTTCTAATAGGGGATTTGAGTGTACCACTCCACACATTTTTTTAGTGACCTCATATTATTCATACACCCATTAGTTATAAGTAATACTTGTGGTATCTAATTTAGATTAAACATCATCCTAGCTCAACATTTTCTCCCCACATGGTTCCAAGTTCTCCACACCCTATATTGTGATATTTCATATGTTGGTGAACTCATCTACCAACTCAAAACTTTCAACATGTGTGGGGCCTTAATCAGTTATTAGAGGGATCACCATGTGCTCTTCCTATTATCTAGGCTCATACACTATTTTTCGAAGCATAATTATGCATTATTCGCATAACACCATGGTATTCTAAGCAATGTTAGATAATTTTTAGCTTTAATGATTTCAATCACCTCAAAATCCATGAATAACTTGACATCCATTATCTTGATGTCAGCATTGAGTATAACGCCCATGAGATAGACTCATGCTTTTTATCTATGAACAACACATGAGGTGAATGCTATAACACAAGGATTTATATCTTGTGTCATGCATCCCTTATGAATATATTCACCTCAATACATGTATCCACTAGTATGTCACATAATGACTAGCCATTGATGTCTATGTCTATGACTAAATCCTAATAATAGATTATGTTATGGGCTATTTTAATCTAGTGGCCTTGCATTAGGTTAGGTGTAAGTACATCAGATGGAAAATTTTATTCATGCTCAAATAAAAAATGTTTGAGTATGAGGACCATTCCCTTATAGTGTGGGAGATATAATATGTTAGAAATATCATTAACCAATCTTCATGTGCTTGGATCTCTCTCTGAGTCTTCTCCTTTCGATATTGAGCAAGTTGAAGCTCTCTTTACAAGTCTTGAATTACTACCATGTCTTCATAAAACACCTTATCTTGGCATGATCCATCTAAATGGGGTGTTATAGGGGTTTCTAAATGCACCCCACTATATTTAAGTCTTTTTGGCTCATGTTTTGGCTTGGATCTTTCCACTAGAACCATTATTGGTTGCATAGTCATGAATGTCTCATCACATGCACTTTTTGGCCCTTATTATTCTTATTATGCACCTTCAAAACTAATTAGTTTTATTTTCACACACGTATTTTCATCCTAGCACCATTCCTAGGATTACCATTTTATGTGACCTTCACATATATGTCTAGGCACTCCTTGACCTTGTGTGCACCATAACAATACCCAAAATTAGGATATTGGGTGAAATCGCACTTGTAGTAGTCTAGTGATCCACACTTATAACAAAAGCATTATGGTAACCTTCCACCTCAGTGTCCTCCAATGTGGCCTTTAAATCCATGCTAGTGCTCATAGTCACTATGACCTTGGTTTGATGGTCTTATAATGACATGTCACATACCTATCTGTCACGCCTCATGGAGTACATCAATCACTTAATAATCCACAGTGTTATGGGTGGAGGCATCTCAAATATTTCAATACATGGACACATTGTTCTAGGTTTTACATTGCATATGAGATCAATTTTGAACATCATGGCCCTCTTGGAAAATATCCCATTAGGTTACCAAGGCACACACATTACACCTCAAGCAATTGTTTTTTTTATGTGTCTCTAGCTCACATTTGATGCACCATCATCTAGTCTATGTGTCATGTGCAATGTTGGTTGTTAGATTCTACAATAATGACATCATTAATGTAATTTATGCCTTTAAGGCTAGGTTGAATCCCGTGTCTATGCTTATAATGGTCTTATCTCTCAGTGTTGCCTCTAGGACTTATTTTATTTCAATAAAGGTCCTCATAGAGAGGGTATACCAAAGTGGTACTAACAACCCTCCAATGAATAATTGGGCATGTTGTGCTGAGTGGATCTCATAAGAGAGATTAGACACTAAGGTTTTAAACCAATCATCATAGGCATAAATGATTTATGTTAATTCCTACTTAATGTCCTTAAGAAGAACAATGCTCTACTTCTCAAATATAACTATTTATAACTCCTTCAATAATTTATCCTTCAAGAGGTCGTAGTCCATCATCATATAGTTCATATCCAACTTATATAACAAGGTATGTACATAATATAGTAGATTGGTGGTAAACTAACTTGCATTTTATTTTGACAAAGTCAATCCCTTTGCACTGCAGATGAGATCATACTTTTGAACATGCTTTGTGGCATTTTTAACCCCTTGATAGTCTGATAAATTAAAGGAAATTCTATAATAGATATGGAGGGAAATCACATGTATAATATACACCTATGGATTTTTTGATATTGGTACACTTCTTGAAGGTGTACCTAATCCTTGACTTCCTCCTATTAGTGGCAAAACTCCACCAACTACTATAATTAGTGGTATCAAAACTCCTCTAATTGTTTGGAGCATTTTTTGGCCCACTGATGGTCCTTTAGCTCTTACTACTCCACTTTGGGTTTAAATACCCATCTAAGGGGTTATAGGACCTCCCATATGTGGCATACCATACTACATTATATCCATGTGTGGTGTTACATGCATTACGACTAGTTCAAGTAGTGGGAAAAGGATTAAATGTTCTAGTCGACTTCTTTAGTATGGGTGATGAATCCTCCTATATCACCCTAATTTTTAGTGTCTTGAAACTCTTCTAATATGGAGTGAGATGCATGAGTGTGCAATTCAAATAAATAAGAACTATAAATTCCTTTTAGTTTCTACTTCTACTCATCTTCTCTATGGGATATATTTAATTTTTCCAAGACTCACTCCTACTCACTCATGCTTAATTCATAGTCACTAGATGGCAAATCATATATGCTATATTTCACCTCATATAATTCTCATTCTTTGCTTGTCCTTGTGAAATTTATTGAGTTACAGTCTCTCCTCTCCCTAGGATCTTTCTTGGCCATCACCTTCTATCAATTCTTATTATACCTTACACCACCTGAATTCTTTCTCATCTGGTATGTCCATGATGAAGATTACCTTGTTACCTTTTATATTTCATGACCCTTTCACCTTAAACCCTCCATGTTGCTCATATGTAAAATAAATTAACTAGCCATTGGCAAGTTTGGTTTATCACCTTCATTCACCATCACAGTAAAAAATTTAACCCATCCTAAAAATAGAACTAAAATGTTGGGGTTTAGTTTAGATCACACACGCATTAGTCTTGCATGCACTTATTTTAGAACACCAACACTTAATATTATCATGTCAATATACCATGAAAGGGAACATTTCATACTCACCTAAAGTGAAAAGAGGTAAAACCAAGCTTGGTTAGGAGTATTTTCATGTAGAGGCAGTGGATGCATCTTCTTATGCATTGCTACTTATGATCATTAGTTTTGTCTTGAGTGCCTATAATTATGTGCTCAATTGTTAATATGTGTAAGGTCTTACTTCATGAGTACAAGGTAATAAAATAATTTTCACATATCCAATGTAATAAAAAATAATTTTTAGTATATCTAAGTGTTCACCCTTCCAGTTAACCAAGGCATTACAAAATACAACATAATGCTAATTTGATCATGAAAACAATGCTCTATTATAACCATAACCATAACTAATTACATATTCCTATTTGAAACAACAATATTATTTTTATTATAGTATATTATCACAAGGAATCCATGGCACTTACAATGTTACAAATTATTACTGTTGGTCCTAACTCTATCTAATGGTATTACTCTAGTTCACTAACACTCTAAGAGTATTCTGATAACATGTCTATAAATATCCCAATTGTCCCTTCTCCTTCTCCAGAATCTTACTTTTATAGGCTTCTAAATGGTCCTACGTGTCACTATTAGCTTAATTATAATCATTTGTCTACTTAGAATTTAATTCTCTAGTTTGCTTAAGGCCATTTACCTCATTGTCTACCATCACTTCTCAACTCCCTTTAGGACTAGTTGTTAGCCATAAATTTCATCATTTATCCCCATGATATCCATTATAATTGTTAGATTCATGTAGTCTCATTTTTATCGATCTTGGTGTTTTATTGTTTGTGCACATGGAATCGATATTTGTCAACTCAAAATGACCTTATTGGAAGACTATGTTTGGTGAGGACGAAGGGTAGGTATTCTAGTTGCACTGCTTTCCACTTCCTTGGTTTATTGGTGTCACTCTTTGCTTTCCCCAGTCTCACATGATCTAAATCTTAGTTTTACTTGGCTGATTTCTAGGGTCAACAAGTGATATGACACTTTTCACCACACCTCCACTATGATGACACCCTATGTAGTCATGTATGGCCAACCACCACTATCTTACCTTAGAAGAGGATCTAAGGTTGAATAAGTTGACTCAAGTATAAGCCACCAATAGAATCTACTTTGGATTATGAAAGACAAATTGGTATAATATCATTATCATATGAAGTAAAAATTAGATCAACATCATTCAGAGTGTTGATTTTTTATAGGGGGCATAGTTTTTAGTGCCTACAAGGATATAAGCATACTTTCTTGAAGCTAAAAGGTAGTCACAAATTACCTTCCAAATTATATGGACCATATTACGTGCTATAGAAAATTAGGAAAGAGTGTACAAATTAGAACTACCTTCATCTTCTAAGGATCATCCTATCTTTCTTGTCATGTTTGAAGAAGGTCCTTGGATAACATGTTCGTGTCCAAATGATCCTTCCTGAATTGGACAAAAAAGCTCCATCATCTTTGAGCTTGAGATTAATTTGGATAAATATACATACTCACTCTAAAATTGAACCATCATTGTTGTTATAGTCCAATGATGAGGCTTGAAACCAAATGATGTAACATGGGAACCTCTTTAATTACTTTAACAATAATTTTCATAGCTCATGTTTTGAGGACAAAGATTTTTGAAGTGAGAGAGTATGTTAAGACCCTGATGTCATAACCATCTATTATTCTTTTTTCATTGTAATAGTCTTAGTTAATTATCTTAGGTACCTATTTTTATGTAAATATAACCTTTAGCATAGTTAGTTAACTATCTTGTATGCCTATTTCATATGTAAGGCTAACCCTTTAGTATTAGGCTTAGGGTTGGCAAGGATATTAGGGCTACAATTGTAATGCCTATACATGTTTATATTATAAATAAGTGAAAGAATCTATCTATTTTTTATAATTTTAAATCTACTCTCATGGATATTGTCCCCTTTAAGAGACCCTCAAATAGGTGGTTCTCAACGAGGCTTATGCAATATCTGAGTATAAATAGGTTTTGCAATTATTTCAATTCATTAAATAGTCTAATCTTTTTCACATATTTTTATTGATTTTTGCTAGTAAATTCATATCAATCCACATGTTTACTAATTTATAGTTATTTATGTAGACATATTGATATTTATCTCACATATAAACTCATATGATATACAACAAACTATTAATTAAAATATTTTTGTGCTTAAAGTTGTAAGCTATCTTTTAAAATAAAATTAAATAAATTTAGTCTCTATTTTGGTTTTAAACTAAGACCCATATGATTATGGTTCATTTTACTAATCTAAAATATTCTTATTAGTATTTTTTTTCTCATTATTAACTTGCTCCACTAAACAAATGTAACGAGTGATCAGACTGTTGATTTTTGAAAAAGGTACTTATGATCATTGTTTAGAAAGGCACGTCAACATCCATGAAGAAAAAATAATGATAGGGAGGTTTTAGCTTACAATCATATGGGACTTAGTTCATAATCAAAATAGAGATTATAGATACATTTGTATACGTAGTAAAAATATCAAAGTAATTGTGAATTTGTTACCATATATTTTCTCTATTGATTGTGAAATTGTACACCATGACATTTAAAGGATTTTATTTTTATGCTAGAGGCATTCCATGTGATAAAAACCCAAAATATTTGTCTCACATCCCACCTAAAAAACTATTTTTTTTTTCACCTATCTATTGTTACCAAGTGTGGGGAGGTATTATCTACCACATAGCCTAAGAAGGCACTATTCTAATAAACAATGGAATAGAGAAGAAATAGACAAACTTCATCTCTTGCACCTGAGACCCCTTTTGCATATCTAACCCCTTACCTATCCTCTTCTTTCCCTAGTCTATTGAATTGAATTCCTCAAATAAATCTACAAAACTATTTTAATTTATGCATCTGCCCAAACCTCTGTTGAAATGGATACCAATTTGATAAACCTTGCATTACTTTTACACAAAGCTATAATGGGATAGAGTAGTGGTTGATGTTGAGTAAGGTTGGTGATGTGATGGAGATGGAACCACAAGTCATTTAAAGTTATTGTGATTTGTCATCTTCTATTGTCGTCAATACTGAGGCCAAGAAAATTCAAGTTTTTGATCTCAATCTTCCCACCCACACTAAGGAGGAAGCGTAGATAGGTTTCAATTTTTGGCCTTCCAATATTTTTTATTTTAATTTCCTTTCAAGTCCAGAGCACCCTCATGGTTTGAATATGATTATTTTTGTTGTGGTCAACCATTAGTCACTCGACTAGTGTTGTATGAGTAGATTAACACATGTTTATGATGTGGCATTTGGGCATTATCTTATTTCTGTATGACCATTATGATTCTTAGAATAGAGGTGTATGGTTCACTATCCACTTTACTATAGTTATACAACATCACATGCCTATTAGGTGTTTTTTGGATTATATACATTATATAATGTAATTAATGTTTAATATATAAAAATATTATATAATAAATAATATATAAATATTATATTATATAATATATTATAATATTATATTATATTATGTAATATTTATATAATAACTAACATTTAAACCTTTAAATATTTCACCACTTTTATGATCTATAAGAATGTATTTGGATGTCAAAATAAGTTTGTGTAAATTAATTATGAGGGTAGATCGGTTGCGATCTAAATTTCCATGCAATGCTTTAGTATATGTTATAAAATAATATCGATCTTGAAGTAGACATGGGTATATAGAATTAATATGAAGATTGAGATTATAAATGCTCCTACCATTTGTCTATTAGACTCATTATTAGTCTATTCTTCATGATTGACAACATAACACTCAATGGTGATGATGAGGGGCAATGTCAAGGTATTTTTATTTTATTACAAAATGACTGCATCATTGATGTGTGGATTGAATCAATAATGTAATGACGCTGATGTGATGGAAACACATTGAGTTTATGGAGTTTATCTTGTTGATTTCATTTAAATTGAAGTGAGTGCCGAAGCTTTCAAAAATTACATGCCACATGGGTACATAAGGGGGCATTATTTGTGATATAATGTGAATGTCGTGGTATAAGAGTCACTAGTTGAGAGAAGATGTGGTCGATTAGTGATCAGTCCCAAGTGGTAGGGAGATTTGGTAGATTTAATTCTCAAGTAGTAGGGTGTGCACACATCATAAAATTTAAAAGGGAATATACTCCACGAATTTAAAGAAAACATTTAAAAAAAAAATAACAAAAAAATATAAATCATGATTTTACCAAGTATTATAAAATGACACTTTAAAAAATACCAACCAATATTATCTAGATAGTGATGAAAAATACACTAAGATTTTAATAATATAACAATAAAACTTTAGATCAAATCCAAATGAACACAAATGCAATCTATCACTAAATTCAGATGACACACTTAACATGAACATTTAGAGGCACTAAGGTTAATCCATCCTTTATATATTACACCTAAGAAATCCATGAGTTTCCTTATTCAAAAATCTGTGAGTTTTGAGATCTTTCTAAACTCTATGATCTTTAACAATCCCCCCGATTTGATTTCCATCTACCTCATTTCTTGTTTTGTATTCCTGATTTTACCCTATAGGCCTCAACTTGCACTTTCTGTCTCACCTCAATCTTCTTTGGGCTTGGGATTTCTTCTCAATGATGAGTTCTTAGTGTTGTACCTTTCTATGTAGTCAAGCTTCCTTTCTACTATGAGCTGATTATATACCTGAGTTCTAAGCCTCCACACTCTCCATTGTGCTAAGTGTTTACACTATGATTCTATTTTGAAGCTAGGATGTCATGTGGCCTCTAATTCATCTACTTTCTCATCACTCTTTACCTTTATCCTGTATGCCTTTCACAATCCTAGCCTCATTTTTCACTATCACATGGAGAGCCCTCATGTATCTTAGGCTCTATGACTTTTCCACCTACCCCCAACTTAAATATATGACTGTAACTTATCCTTCACCTGTTTGGCCTGGATTTTATCCACCTTTCCAGTCTAAGAGGGGTTAGGATTGACAAGTGCCACATATTTGATTCTTATTGGTTTAAGGCCCTAGATTTTGATACCTAGGGATCTCATGACTATGCTCCTCCACTTGGCATCTAGTCATTAGGTGTGAGTTCCACGTAACCCTTTGTTATCCACCTCTTACACCATCATATGTGTTAGAAGAGGCCACATGGAACTTCATTATGGGACTTTAGGATTCCATTTATTAGTCCCTTGTTGATAGTAGGACCACGTGGAACTCTATTATTCATTGGGTAGACCCAGACTGACAATTCTTGACTATCCTATCAACAGGTCCACATGTCACTTCTCTATTGGGTCTCAACTTTATAGAATATAACAAGGTTGGGATTACATATCTAACCTCCTAGTCTAAGTGTTGTCTTATTATTGGCTGCAGGGACACATATTAATGGTCCCTAGTTTTCTATAATTCAACATGGGGGCATACCATTCATCCATTCTCTAACTATGGGACTGGCAATTATTGGTGACTATGGGTCAATGGGATTGGTTTACTTCACTACTGGGTAAAATTATATGGTCTATGAACCATCACCAAAAACTTGAAAATTTTGCAAAGTATGAATCCCTTATCCTTTTTCACTTAGTTGGAACCAATGGGCACTCAGGATGGATAGGTGACTTGATTATGTTGGACCCTGTGAATGAATCAAATCCTCAATGAGCTATAAAGTCACATAAAGTAGAAAAGGGATCAATGAATTGGAGTTGAGCTGGAAATGACTATTTTTGATGAGTTAGAGCTTATGTACATAGATGTGGAGTCGATAAGTTTTAGAAAGGCTTCCATGTGTGACCAAAACCTTGGGAAAAGCTCAAAAAATTTAGGGACAACATGGCAAACCTCTAAGGAATCATGGTAAAATCTAGGGAAGTTGTGTTTGAGCCCAAGAATTGACTATGAGGTCCTTTAACTTGGGAAGGAAATTTAAGAACTCTATAGTGAAGTATGGGAAGATCTAAATAACCTAGGAAAATTGTGAAATATATTAGGAAGTGTGAGTGGAGCTCTGGGAGGAATTTATGGGGCTTAGGCTCAAATAAAGAGACCAATACAAAACTAAAAAAGAAGCCCAAAAACTCATGTACAAAGGATGGGAATCCAATTCAAAGGCCATGAACTCTATTGGTGAATGATTTAACCCCTTTAAACCTTATGAACCTTAGAGAACTTGTTTTTAAGGACTGTGTAACATTCATAGTTGTGCATGAACACTTAATTTTACATTAATATCGTTTATTCAAATAAATCCCAAAAATTGAAATATGATTGTATTATCACAAAAAGTTAGAGCCCATGGAAGCCACAAGGAGTTAAAGTGAGAACCCAGGATTGCGCTTCTCCACTTGGTGTTTACACAATCACCATTTGACATGAGGCAGGTCTATGGGGCCCATGGTAGATGAAGAAACACACAACAAAGAGTATAAATAATATGGGAACATGTGGATTGCCCAAAGGGGATAAAAATAATCCATTGATCATCGAGTGGCATCACTTGGATTACACATAGAATAATGGTGACCCACTTAGCTTCCAAATTCCACACTATGAAAATTTGAAGCCCAAGTAGATATAAATGAGTATAATAACCACACACATGTAAACCCATTTAATAAACCACCCTAACTCTTTCCATGTTTATTCCAATCCCCCTTACATAAATATTAAAAAAATAATAATCTTGGCATAACTTGCAAACTCAACAAGTGTTTTATACGCTACTCCAACGAAAAACGTGGAAACAAACCATAAATACTTCTATATAGAAAATATAATACTAAATAATCTAATATATAATATATTATAATAATAAATATAATTTTATTATAATATTATATATTACTATTATATAATAATATTTATTATAAAAAATGTACTTTAATATATATCATATTAAAATATCATAAAAGATCAAAATATAATATAATATACCCCACAATATATAACATAATATCATTTTAAAAATAGTATTTATATATCATATTATTATATATGATATAATATAATATAATATAAATATAAATTATATAATAAAATATATATTATATAAAATAACATAATATTAAAAAATATATAATATCAAAATATAATATATTATATATTAATTAATATTTTCTACCATAGTTCAAAATTTATCCTAATTCTATGATCTTATGTGGTCTATAGATACCCCAAAAAAATGTCCACACAACCATGAGAGGTTTATTTAACATTTTGATAATAAAGTTTAGTCATCACAACGAAGAATGTTAACCATGAACACATAGTGTTCAATTGTAGGTATAGCTAAAAATTTATTCTATGTCATTTTTA